>JAYEPQ010000013.1:22582546-23017546 GCA_036321105.1 Dracaena cambodiana | reverse complement strand
CATGCCGTGGGAAAAGATAAATCAGAAGGTTATTGAATATATCAAACAATAGGTTAACCTCAGTGTGTTCTATTATGTATCTCAAGATACAAATGCTCAAAATCTATAGAAGAAATTGGAGTGTCTCTATGAGAGAAAGACATCTCAACATAAAACTTTTGCAATAAAAAAGTTTGTGAATTGAACCTGAAAGAGGAAATGTCTGTTGCTGAGCAATTAAGTGATTTTTAAGACTTGGTGAATCAGTTGATTACAATGAAAATAGTAATAGATGATGAGTTGCAAGTGTTATTACTTCCGAGTTCTTTACTAATAAATGGGGGATTTTGATAGTGTTACTCAGTAATTCTGCTATGGTTGGTATATTACAGCTCAGTATGGTTAAAGATAGCTTGTCTAATAAAGAGACAAGAAGAAAGGATATTAGTAAAGATAATGCACAGGTTTTTATTACAGTGAATAGAGAAAGAAGTAAGAGCAGAGATTCTAAAAGGAAAGGAAGATTCATATAAGTTAGTCGAAAGAGAAAGAACATGTACAATGTTACTTTTGTTGTAAGAAAGGTCATATAAAAGACACTGCAATGTTTGGAAAAAGAGAAGAATCAGAAAACTAATTAGAATACCACAGCTAGTACTTTAGATGAGGATATGGCAATGGTAGTTTTTTCTGCTAAAGAGGAGCAGTGTTGTCGATTGTGGATCCATTTGTTGATTGGGTAGTTAACTCAGTGGCTTTCTATCATGTCAATCCCAGGAGGGAGTTCTCTGTACAAAGTAGGTAAGTTTGGCAAAGTAAAGATGGATAATGATAGTCATATGCCGAAATAGTAGGAATTAGTGATATTTATCTATGGATAGATGTTAGATGCATCTTGACATTGAAAAATATGCAACATGTGCCAGATATGCGCCTGAATTTGCTATCTTCATATGCCTTTAATATAGCTGGGTACGAAAGCTAGTTTGGCAACAAATGATGGAAATTTACGAAAGGATCGATGGTTTTTGCTAGAGGAAAAATTTATCACACACTTTACAAGATACATGTAAAGATGTATAATGAAGCAGTAAATGCAGTAGAAGATGATTCTGCACCAGGTTTTTAGCACAAGTGGCTGGCTCACATGAGCGAGAAGGGATTGCAGGGTTTGGCAAGAAAAACCTGCATTCCTCTCGTCAAAGGTGCGTCACTCAATCTCTATGATTTTTGTTTACTTGGTAAACAATATAGACTTTCTTTTCAAAAGCCCTCTATTAGAAAGCCTAATGTATTGGATCTGATTTATTCTAATGTATGTGGTCTCATTGAGATGGAGTTTTTAGGTGGAAATAAGTATTTTCTTATTTTTATTGATGATGTTTTAAGAAAATTATGGGTATTTTGTTTGAGATCAAAAGACCAGATTTTTCAGTACTTCAAGAAGTTTCATGCTATGGAGGAATAGGAAACTAGCAAGATTTTGAAGTGTCTCCGAACTAACAACAGAGGGGAAGACATGTCTAATGCATTAATGAAGACCACTACTCAGAGTATGGCATGCATTAGACATGAGAAAATAGTTCTTGGTACCCTAACAACATAACAGTATGATAAGAGAGGATGAATCACACCATCGTTGAAAAGGTCAGAAGCATATTAAGGATGGCTGGTCTATGAAGCTATTCATACTTCATACTATCTAATCAACCAGTCTCCATCTATTCCTTTGGGTTTTGAGATTCCAAAGAAGGTATGGACAGGGAAGGTTTCCTATTCTCATTTGAAGGTGTTTGAGTGTAAAGCATTTGTATATGTGACTAAGGAACAATGGTTGAAGCTCGATGATAAAGCCAGTCTTGCATTTTTATTGGTTATGGGGATGAAAAAATTTGGCTACAGGCAACGGAATCCAGAAAAGAAGAAAATCATTAGATGTAGAGATGTGGTTTTTCATGAAAATCAGAACATAACATATTTCAAGAAATCTGAGTGTACAAGATATGCTATTGAATGTGTTTCTGACCTTATGCTTGTCTATTTGTCTCCGGATGGTACCACTCAGGAGAGAGAGAGAGAGAGAGAGAGAGAGAGGAGAGAGAGAGAGAGAGAGAGAGAGAGAGAGAGAGAGATGCATGTTTACAGACATGTTGATGAGCTAACAGTGGTTGAGGAAGACAAAACAGAGGATGTTGAGCAGGGGAGCAATCTACTCTATCGATACCTCACGTCAGAAGGTCTACTAAAAAACATTTTCCATCAATCAGGTGTCCTAAATTAGATTATATTTTGTTAATTGATGAGAGGGAGCCAGAAAGTTTTTAGGAAGTGTAGTCTCATAAGGATATGCAGAGCTGGGTGAAGGCTATGCGAGATGACATAAATTCTTTACAAAAGAATGAAACTTATGAGTTAGCGGATCTTCCTACAAACAAAAAGCATTAAAAAAACAAATGGTTGTTCAAGCTGAAGAAAGATGGTGAAAAGATAGTGAAGTATAAAGCTCGATTGATTGTAAAAGACTTTGGTCAGATAAAGGTATTGATTTCGATGAAATTTTTTCTCCAGTTGTTGAGATAACTTCCATTAGAGCGGTTTTGATTTTAGTAGCTAGATTGAATTTAGAGTTTGAGCAATTAGATGTGAAGACTGCCTTTCTCCATGGTGATTTGAAGGAAGAAATCTAAATGGTTTAGCTTTTGAAGTCAAAGGAAAAGAGCATATAGTTTGCAAGTTAAAAAAGAGTCTATATAGGTTGAAGCATGCTCCAAGGCAATGGTATAAAAAGTTTAGCTCTTTTATAGTGGGCTATGGTTATGCATGGAAAGAGGCAGATCATTGTGTGTATGTCAGAGAATTCCATGGTAATAACTTTATTATCCTTCTGCTATCGTAAATGATATGTCAATAGTGGGGCAAGATATTCTGCTAATGACATGTCAATAGTAGGGCAAGATATTCTGCTAATTCGTAGTTTGAAGGCAGAATTGTCTAAGTTCTTTGACATGAAGATTTTTCATCCAGCCCAATAGAATTTAGGGATGTATATTCATCATGATAGGAAAACTAAAAGTTATAACTATCATAGGAGAAGTATATAGAGCGAGTGCTAGAGAGGTTTAATATGAAGAATGATAAATCTGTTGGGACACTTAGTGGTCACTTCAAACTCAGCAAGAAGACTTGTCCATCAATAAAAAAAGAAAAAGAAAGTATGACAGCCACTCCTTACTCCTCTATGTTGGAAGTTTGATGTATACTATGGTCTGTACACGGCCATACATAATTCAAACAATCAGGACAACAGATTTCTTATTAATCTTGGTAAAGATCATTGATGCAATAAAATGGAGCTTTTGATACTTGAGAGGTAGTTCCAAGATGTGTTTGACTTTTGGAGATTTAGAACCAATTTTGGAGGTTATGCAAATGCAAATATGGAGGGTGACTTTGATGGTAAAAAATCTACTTCATGGTTCTTGTTTAGTTTTGAAGGGAGGTATATCTTGACAATTCAAGTTGCAAAAATGTGTTGCCTTATCTACAATGGAGTCTGAGTATATAACAACAGCTGAAGAAGGAAAAAAAAATGCTTTGGATGAAACAGTTTCTCTAAGATTTGGGTTTGAAACAAGATAGGCTTGTAATTTATTGTGACAGCCAAAGCGCGGTAAACTTGAGTAAGAATGCTATTTACTATTCACATATGAAACACATTGATCTTAGATACCATTGGTTACGACAAACAGTAGCAAAACAGTTGATACTGTTGAAAAAGATTCATACTGAGAAGAATCCAACTGATATGATGATAAAAGTTGTGACCAGAGAGAAACTTAAGATTTGTGCGGTCTGGTCAGTATGGATTCTAACTGATATGTTAGAGGTTAATCTTTTTTCAGTCAGCTAGAGGGAAAGATTGTTGTGAGTGTCCAGTCCGTGAAAGGCCACATGGGCGGGTCCGTGATTTGATTTTCCTAAACCAAGTCTAACTAGGGCAATTTTTTATATAAATAGAAAAACATTTGGAGGGTTGTCCTCCTCTCTTTGAGCCGCAAGCAAAAGAGAAGCAGCCGCAAGCAAAAAAACGAGCAGCAGCCACAGGAAAGAGAAAACCAAGAAAAAAAAAAGAAAAGAAGGAAAAAAGGGGAAAATTTTTAATGATTTTTTTCAATCTTCAGGTAAATTGGGTTTTCTCTTAAAGGTTTTCTGAATGTTTCATGAACTGGGAGTTATAATATTCAGATTGGGGATTTTGCTGCAGTTTAGATTTCGTGAAATTCTAAAGTTTGGGGTGAGATTATATTTTTTTTCTCAGAGAATTGATATTGTAAATTTCCAATTTGCTTGAATTCAAGTTTTTGGTATAAACTTGAGTATTGTAAACTCTATTTTATTATAATAGATTTATCTCGGTGTTGTTCAGTGATTTTTTTCTCTTCATATTGAAGGGTTTTGCACATAAATTTGGTGTGTTTTCTTGTTTACTCGCTTGATACTTGATTTATTATTCCTCTTGATTCAATTATTATTTAATTTGCATACAGGCAGTAATTTTGGCCCCAATATATACACACACGTGACAGGAATACGTGATCATGGCACGCGATATGAATGATACCTCACACAATTAACCAAAAACATGATATATTAATGGCTGTGATTCTAGGAATGGGATATCATGATGTGGACAGTCCACTATAAGAAACGTGTACGTGAATCAACTGTGATTAATTCATTCAAACTAATCCTTTTTATCACCACATCATTATTCTATTCTATTTTAGAAGCTATTTCTTAATTTCTTTTTCATTTCTACTACTTTCACTACCTAAACACACTTTAAATTATTTACTTGCCCTTGCTTATTGCATCTGTAGATGTAACAAGTAACAAGTAACAAAACGAACAACTTCTAAGGTGAAATATGCATCTATATAACACCTCTCATTACATCTCAAATTAATTAGGCATGCCTAGAATCTGAGCTCATGTCCTAGTCCAAATACATTGAGTTTAAATTATGCTGATTGTTAAATGTATGTGTATACGATATCTTTGAAAGGTCTACAGCATCTTGATAAATATCGGTCTCCCGCAACCACAGTTTTATGAGAATAAGTAGGTTAAGTATATTTTTACAGGAAAAGATTTTTCTTACTTGTTAATGTGACTTCAAATTTAACCCAGTTTATGGTATATGTAAATTGCTAATGCAATCTCTTCTACATAAATAAAACACCACTAATTCGACAAATGCAATATATATTCTTATCTAAATCAATTAATATGGAGTTAATTAGCAAGATCTCCAAATAATATTAATAAAAAAGAAACGAAAAATATGAATTCAGCTGGCTACCGGTTTATAAAATTTTATTTTCTGCCAACAAAAGACTAAAAAGAAAAGAGTAAAAGCTGTCCTTTCTTTCTTCTTTTTTTTTTTTCTTTGCTATTTATATGCAGTAGGAACATACCAATTGATCAGAAAAAAAAAGGAAAAAAAAATATTGGAAGAAGAAAGAGAAGAAACCCATTACTTCAACTGCACCAGTACTCTCCCATGCGGATGGCATGAACATGCTTGCAATTATAGCAAGCCATGACTGACTCCCAAGCTAGCCCTGACCAATGGCACGTGAATGAGATCAAAAAGCCAGGGCTATAAGCACCAACTTCATTCGATATTGGCTGCACGGGCTAATATGTGAAAAAAATCTTGCAGCAGCAGCGGAGTCTCGTGATGCAATCATCTCGAAATGTATGCAGCAGAGAGAGCCAAAGCACAGAGCAGCAGCACTTCGATACCATTGAATAGAGTAGAATAGAATAGAGGACATCGTTGCGAGCACTGACAAATAAAGGGAGTCAATTCCTGTCAGTTACTTTTGTCAAAGCTGCTCTCTCTCTCTTTCTCTGTTCTTCTTCTTCTTGAGATAAGAGCCTATGAACCTAATCTTGTTTGTTTTGCTATGCTTTCAATTGTTTGGTCAGTGGAAACTTTGTCTGGGAGGGAGCTGAGCAAGCATCCATTGCCTTGCCTGTTTTGACCCGGGGTATCAGGTCAGCGAGGCCCAACACTCGAGAGTCATGCAGTACCTGTAATGCACGCGTCTAGGTCAAATTTTGGCTAAATTTAGAATTAAAAAAATAAAATTTTTATTTTTAATATAAAATTTTATAAATGACATATTTAAATTTGGCTTATAGACGCATCAATTAATATCTCTACTCAGACTGCTATTAATAGATCTCAGTTATTAAGATAATTATGTTGGGAGGATTGAAGGAGCATGCCCGTTAATTAAAAATAGAATATAGCTGGAACATTTATTTGTTTAAGCTAGATTTGGAGGAATTTTGAAGCAAGGTTTAAATATAAACACCGAAGGATAGTAGATATATCGTAAATATTGTTAGGATCTTTTAATCCCACACATGTGGCAGAACGTGCCAAAAACACAAACGAAAAGCAAAGCAATTGAGAGAGTCATATAAAAAAACAACGAATAATATTAATGGAAATAACCGATGCGATCGATACAACTGATTTGTCAAAGTTACAATTTGAATCTCATAATGGAGTTAACTGAAAATTTATATACTAAGAATTATCTTTGTAACGGTACTAACTTCAACTAAAACGGAGTTCATATGAAGAAGATATCACCGTTTTAGAGAAAAGAAGAAATGTTATAAGGCTAGAAAGTCTTAGGTCCATTGGTATCTGTATTAACAGTTAATTTTCTTTAGAAATAAACAAATTAATAAACTAAATAATGAATATGATATTTTACTTTTTATAATCTCCAAAACTTTTCACTTTTTCTAACTCTCAAAACTTTAATCTTCTTTAACCTCCAAACCCTTTCACCTTTTCTAACCTCCCAGTCTTTCATCTCCTTTATAAATTCATCCACTTACCTCCAAATTAAATTCATCTTTTTAATTCTTAAAATAAATCTTCACTATCTCATTTAATTCCCTCAATCCCTTTATATTGTATAACTCTCCAAAACCTTCATATTCTATAACTTCTAAATCCAACACTGTATAAACCCAGCCTCTCTTTTTAATTCAATCCTACATGCATTCTCTAAATTTCATCTCTTTCCCTCTCATCTCACTGGAGCACCCAAAAGGAACTGTCATTGGAGTCATTGCTGCCATCGGAACCATGACCTCTTACCAAAGCATGTCCGCTGTCGGAACCACCACCCTCTCGCTAAAGCAGTCACCCCTTCCCGGAACTTGTCAGGGGAATCTCCTTCTTCCTCCTCTTGAATTCCCGTCGATTGACATTGTTTCGATGCGATTAATAATTGATCGACATCGGGAGACACATCTAGATGAGTTTTTTTTAGACTCTTTAAACATGCTAATTTTTTATAAAAATATTATTTTAATTATATTGTCTAACTGTAAAAAAAAATTGTTATTACAAATATTATTTCTTTATGTTGTTAGAAATTAATTGAATGCTTGTTAAATTACATGATATAGCTATATTTTAATATTTAATAAATCAAGAAAAAGTTATAATCGTGAAAAAAAATATTATTTGTGATATTATTTTGGATCGGTGTCTACAAAATTTGTCTTGTATGTTGATTCTCTAATTAAGAAACATGCATTGCACGGAAAAACTCCAGCATTCATACACTGGTTTAGCTGATATCTGTATGATATTTCAAATCAAAAGATCCTTGATATAGCCAATTGTGATTTACTTAATGAAGTATAAATTGAATGAACTTTATAATTCCTGTTAACAAATTAATAATTAAAATATTGCACTTGATATGATTCATATACAAATTATTAGAACGAGAATTTATACCAATATGAACTATATTGAATGATACTGGGTTGGAAAAAAACTGAATGATGAAAATATACTCTATTACAGTTGCAACATGTTAAGTTGTACAACTAAATAATTTGCACACCATGGGTGCGTGATAATTTGCTAGATCATGCATTATTATTATTCATGTTTGCATGATGGCAGGTCTAACTCAGTACCGGACAATCCATGTGACCATTTTCTGGATCTGTATAGAAAATAATCGAAATAGTGGTATCATATTAGTTAGCTTTTCCAATTACATGATATCCTAGGTAAAAATACCCCTATTAAAAATTGACTTCACTAAATTGACATTAAATAACCTAAATCAATTATTATTATTACTACTAATATCTCATTACATATTTTTTAAAACTTCTGTTATTATTATATTTGGACATAACCGTTATATTTCATATTTTTTCTGCATATTTTGTTTTGATTGCAATCTGAAAACTTGGGTGTGCATATCCAGACTTACTGATGGACACACCAAAACTGATGCAGGATATGGTATACTTTGAAGATCAAGTTAAATTCCAATAACGGATTAGAGATTCCTTCCTTTCTTTTATTTAATTTTATTGCATTTTGTTTCAACTATATCTAAATTTCATTTCAATAAGTGAAAAGTCAAAATTTTGTTAAATATTTTATAGTAATTATTGAGTATTATTGTAGCAAATCTATTGAGCTTTTAGCATATTCAAACCGAATGTGTTGCCGATATTTGTTATACGTGCTCATATACCGTATATTGGGAACAGTGATAGGTATTTTAGTGGTATCGGAACTTAGACTTCTCAAATCAGTTCATATGAGTTGAATTGATTTGGATCCTGATATAGAAATTTTCCATATATATAATAATACTCTTTTAAATCTTAAAATCCCATTTATTTGACTCTTTCACATTTCTTATTCTGTTCTTAATTAGGGACCCGTTTGCTTTTGATCCATGTCCAAATTTTTCAGTGGCTAAAAATTTCCATCCCAGATATAAATTAAATATTTATCCTTTATTTTAGAATTTTATTTTCCATAACTCTTCATTTGTTCCAATTTTCTTTCTCTCTTGAGAAAACGATTCGCATATTCCATTGATCAAGCTCAAGTACATTTAACGAGACTGGTGAGATGCTGTCTTAAAAATATATAAATACAATAAGGTGACTGATCATGAGTAAAAAGGAATTTTTACTACGAGTCTAAAGCAGACAAAGTATTTCCTTTGCCTTATTTAATTTTAAGAGCGAAATTATTTTTCTAGCGGGATAGAATGTAAAAACACCTAATTTTCTTTAGAAATAAAAAAATTAATAAACAAAATAATGAATGTGACCTTTCACTTTGTATAACCTCCAAAACTTTTTAGTTTCTCTAACTCTCAAAACTTTAGTTTTTTTTTTAACCTTTAAACCCTTTCACCTTTTCTAACCTTCTATCTTCTTTATGAAATCATCCACTTAAACCTTTAAATTAAATTCATCTTTTTAATTCTTAAAACTAAATCTCCACTATCTCCTTTAATTCTCTCAATCCCTTTATATTCTATAACTCCTCCAACCTTTCATATTCTATAACTCATAAATCCAATACTATATAAATTCAATCTCTCTTTTCAATTTAATCCTACACGCATTCTCTAAAATTCCTTTCTTTCCCTCTCATCTCACGGGATCACCCAAAAGGAGTCACCGCCGGAGTCATTGCTGCCACCAAAACCACCACATCTCGCCGAAGCATGTTCGCTGCTGGAACCACCACCCTCTTGCTGGAGCAGTCACCCCTTTCTGGAACTTGTCGTGGGAATCTCCTTCTTCTTCCTCCTCCTCTTGAATCCTGTCGATTGACATTGTTTCGATGCGATTAATAATTGATCAATATTGGGAGACACATCTATGTGAGTTCTTTTTTAACTCACTAAACATGCTAGTTTTTTTATAGAAATATTATTTCAATTATATTATCTAATTGTAGAAAATAAACTTGTTATTACGAGTATTATTTCTTTATGTTGTTAGAATTAATTGAATACTTATTAAATTACATAATATAGTTATATTTTAATATTTAATAAATAACGAAAAAACTATAATCGGGGAAAAATACTGTTTATGATATCATTTTGGATCGGTGTCTAGAAAAGTTATCTTATATACTGGTTCTTTAATTAAGGAACATGCGTCGTATGAAAAACCTCTCAACAACTATACACTAGCTTGATCGATATCTATATAATATCTCAAATCAGTAAATTTCGATATAACCAATTGTGATTTGTTGAATGAAATATAAACTGAACAAACTCTATAAATCCTATTAATAAATTAATAATTAAAATATTATACTTAATATGATTTATATACAAGTTATTAAAACTAGAATTTAGACACATATGGACTATATTGAATGATACTGGTTGGGAAGAAACTAAATGATGAAAATATACTCTGTTTCGGTTGTAACATGTTAAGTTGGACAATTAAATAACTCGCACACTATGGATGCGTGATAATTTACTAGATCATACCTTATTATTAATCTTGTTTGCCTGACGGTGTAGACACAAAAAAAAAGAGAAAAAAAGGGAAATAATCCCCGCGGGTTGCTACCCGCGGGAATAATTCCTGCGGATGAGCCACCCGCGGGAACAATTCCCGCGGGTGGCTCACCCGCGGGAATAATTCCCGCTGGAGCAACCCGCGGGAAAAATTCCCGCGGGTGAGCCACTCGCGGGAACAATTCCCGCGGGTGGGCACCTACGGCAACTTCCGCGGGTGGGCACCCGCGGGAGATCCCGCTGGTTGCACCCGGCGGGAAGTTCCTGCGGGTTGCAACCCGTGGGAGCTTCCACTGGTTGCAACCCGCGGGATATCTTCCGCTTCTCGTTCCGCTTCCGTGGTAATATGAATTTTTGGGGATTAATTTTACAGATTTGACCGGAATTTGAGGAGAGAATTTGAGTTGGATTGGAAGCGCTCTTTAATCTATAAAATTATGAGCGGAGTTCAGAACAAAAAAGATTCTGGGGAGGGAAGCAATTTTCCAGAGGACAGAGTCCAAAAATCCAGAGAGGAGTTCCTCAATCCAGAGAGATCGGATCGTCAACGGAGTGCAGAATCAAGACTGCACCGCTGCCAGAACCCACAAAAATAAAGAAAAATCAAAATCAATTGATCTCAATTCTTGTAATCTCAAATTTATTTTGTAGTTTTTCTTTTATTGCTGTAATTCAAAATCAAATTGGCAATATAAAGGAAGATCCAATTTTTTTGGGCATACAAGAATTGGCGATTACAGTGGGAGTTTCGGCGGCACAATCCAATCTTTAAATTTTTTTTTATTCGGAGCCTAGGCGTCATCGCCGGGTAACGATAAATAAATATGAGGCATCATCGCCTACCAAAATTGACAAGACGTCATCGTCTGTCAAAAAAATGAGGCGTCATCGCCCATAAAAAAAATTTGACAAGACGTCATAATCTGTTAAAAAAAATTATGAGGTATCATCGCCCATAAAAAAAATGACAAGACGTCATCGTATGTCAAAAAAATTATGAGGCGTCATCGCCTATACAAAAAAATGATAAGACGTAATCATCTGTCAAAAAAATAAAAATATGAGGCGTCATCGCGCATAAAAAAAATTGATAAGACGTCATCGTTTGTCAAAAAAAATTATGAGGCGTTATCGCCCATAAAAAAATGACAAGACGTCATAGTCTATCAAAAAAATTTAACAAAACTAGATGGAATCGCGGGATGCAACCCGCAGATGGAATTGCGGGACGCAACCCGCAGATGGAATCAAGGGATGCAACCCGCAGAACCCGCACGATGCAACTCGCAGATGGAATCGAGGGATGCAATCCGCAGGACCCGCGGGACGCAACCCGCAGATACAATCACGTGATGCAACCAGCGGAATACCGAATCCATAAGACAAAATAATAATAATAATAATAATAAATAAGTAATAATAATAATAATAAAATAGTAATAAATAAAAATAAATAAAATAATAAATTGAAAATGCCTCAATTACAGTAAAAAAGTTAATAAATAAAGAAAAACGTAAGGCGAGATAAAAAAAAAGTACTGTGCTCGGGTGGGGCCCACCTGGGCCACCCGCACTTTTCTACCTCTCTCCCGCACGAAAAAATAAAAAAATAAACAATAAAGAATAAAAATAATAAAAAAAGGCAAAAAAATATAAAAAAGAAAAAAAAGAAAAAAAAAAAAGAAAGGGTGTTATCGCCCACAAAAATTAACAAAGCTATAAAAAACATGCGGTATGAGTGTTCTACCCACGGGTTGTATCCCATGGATGCACCCGCAGATGCCGAAAAAAATAATAATAATAAAAATAAAAAAATAAAAAAAAAATAGAAAAAAATAAACAAAAATATAAAAATAAACAAAAAAATAATAAATAAAAATAAATTTACAAGGCCTCATCGCTTACCAAAATAAATAAATAAAAAGCTAGGCATCATCGCCTAAAAAAAAAAAATTCAAAACGCATCATTGTTTATAACAAAAAAAGGACGTCATCGCAAAAAAAAAAAATAACAGAGAGAGAAATAAATAAATATATATATATATATATATATAATAATAATAATAAAAGGATCAAAGCTCTTAAAAAAAAAGATCGTTCGATGCGTGGGACTCAACCGCAGGATGCAACCCGCAAGAAGTACACCCGCAGGATGCAACCCGCAAGAGGTATACTCATGCAATGCTCCCGCGGGATGCAACCTGCAAGTGCTACCCAGCGGTTGCCAAAAAAAAAAACCAATAATAAAAATAAAAAAACAAAAATATTAAAAATAAAATAATAAAATAATAAAATAATAAATAATAAATAATAATAATAAATGATAAAAGTGATAATAAAAATAATAAAATTAAAAATTAAAAAAGGGAAAAATAAATAAAATAAAAAATAAATAAAAATAATAAATAAATAAAGACAAATATATGTATATATGTAATAAGTAAAAAATAAAATAAAATAAAATAATAAAAATATAAACATAATATAAATAAAAATTCAAAAAAAAAATTAAAAAAAAAACAGAGAGAATGAGGTTGCACCCGCAGATGCACTGTCCGCAGCCCCCCCGCGCAAGGAAACCAAAAAAAAAATGATGAGAAAATGAAAAGATAAAATTCCTTTGTTTATCTATTAACATTGCAAATAAAAATAAAATATCTCTCTTTCTCCCTGCAGATCAGATTTCGAGATCTAGATGAAGACAACGGGAAGAGAATAAATTTCTCGCCAACACCACCATGCTGGGGGTAAAAAGCATGAATCACCCAATGCCGTCAAGGTAAAGGGAAGAGAATAAATTTCTCGTCAACCCCACCATGCTAGGGGTAAAAAGCGTGAATCACCCAATGTCGTCAAGGCAAAGAAAAGAGAATAATATTCTCGCCAACCCCACCATGCTGGGGGTAAAAAGTATGAATCACCCAACGCCGTCAAGACAAAGGAAAGAGAATAAATTTCTCGCCAACCCCACCATGCTGGGGGTAAAAAGTGTGAATCACCCAACGCCGTCAATGTAAATGGAAGAGAATAAATTTTTTGCCAACCTCATCATACTGGGGGTAAAAGCATGAATTGCCCAAAACTGCTAAGGCAAAGGAAAGAAGGAATGTTTGGCATATAAATCCAAAACCTTCGATAACTCACTATGCTGAGAGAAATAATATGGGTAGCCCAACTCAAATGTAGTTAGTAAAGACAAATCAAACTCGTTGATAGCTGGGAGTTTTCTAAAAATCTCATGACAAATCTGCCATAATATCATCCTTATCCGAATATAAGGATACATTACTGCCCTAAACTGCTAAGGCAAAGGGAAGAGGAAAGTTTGACATTTAAGCCCAAACGAAATTCTCGACAACTCACCATGCTGAGGGAAATAACATTACTAGCCCAACTCAAACGGTAGTTGGTAAAGGCTAATCAAATCCGTTGATAGCTGGGGGTTTGCTAAAAACCCTAATCAGATCGATCCCTTTTCACGTTAAGATTTTACCTCTGACAACAAAACTTTTCTTGTCATTTTTCTCCAGCAGAGCAAGTGACACTCCAAAATATTTGTCAAGTTAAAATCCTATCTCTAACATCAGAATTCAAAACTATATGAGATCAAACCCAATTAAATCTTCTGTCAAGTTAAGATTTCACCTCTGGCAGAAAAGAAAACTCACACTTCATCAAGTTCAATATTATAGCCTCTGATGAACTTGTTTTTGATATCGTTAAGTTAAAAATTACCTCTGACGAAAATCATCTCTCTATTAAGTTAACAGTTAGCTATGATAGTCAAATTCTAAGGCTAAATATGTTAACCGTCACCTCTGTTTAGTTAACTAATTACTATCAGGACCAGATCCTCTGAATATGTCAAGTTTTGAGACATATTTAATGACACCTATGTCTTTTCCTGATCAGTCATACTAGATGTCACTGAACGGTTATGATTCTAATGAGCATGTTAACATGATATCTCTGCTTATCATCAAGTCAGCACGTTACCATCATACATCTGCTTGTCATCTAACAAGTATGTCAATATCATACCTCTGCTTGTCACCAAATGAATACGTTAACATCACACCTTTACTTGTCATCTAATGAGCACGTTAATATCTTACTTCTGCTTGTCACCCAATGAGTACGTTAACATCATACCTCTGCTTGTTATTGAATAAACATGTTAACATCACATCTCCGCTCATATTCTATAAGATATGTTAATAATTATCTCTGTCTACCAAATCCTTTACACGTCTGATAGCCAAAATTTAAGAATCCAAAGTATTTCGAAATTCAGTACAGCTCAATACATAACTTCGAAAACTTTGGAGGGGATTATGTAGATACAAAAAAAGAGAAAAAAAGGGAAATAATCCCCGTGGGAGCAACCCGCGGGAACAATTCCGGCGGGTGAGCCACCCGCGGGAACAATTCCCGCGGGTGGGCACCCGCGGTAACTTCCGCGAGTGGGCACCCGCGGGAGATCCCACGGGTTGCACCCAGCGGGAAGTTCCCGCGGGTTGCAACCCGTGGGAGCTTCCACGAGTTGCAACCTGTGGGATGTCTTCCGCTTCTCGTTCCGCTTCCGTGGTAATCCGGATTTTTTGGAATTAATTATACAGATTTGACCGGAATTTGATGGGAGAATTTGAGTCAGATTGGAAGCGCTCTTCAATCTATAAATTTGTGAGCGGCGTTCAGATCAAAAAAGATTATGAGGAGGGAGGCAATTTTCTAGAGGCCAGATTCCAAAAATCCAGAGAGGAGTTCCTCAATTCAGAGAGATCGGATCGTCAACGGAGTGAAAATCAAGACTCCACCGTTGCCAGAACCCACAAAAATAAAGGGGAATCGAAATCAATTGATCCCTATTCTTGTAATCTCAAATTTATTTTGTAGTTTTTCTTTTATTGTTGTAATTCAAAATCAAATTGGCAATATAAAGGAAGATCCAATTTTTTTCGGGCATACAGACGGTAAGTCTGACTAAGTATCAGACGATTCATGTGACCATATTCTGGGTCTGTACAGGAGATAATCGAAACAGTGATATTACATTACTTAGTTTTTCCAGTTATATGATATCCTAGACAAAAATACCATTGTTATAAATTGTCTTCACTAAAGTGACATTAAGATAACCTAAATCAATGGAAGTCATTATTATAGATATCTCATTACATATTTTCTAAAACTTGTGTTATTATTATGTTTGGATATAACTGTTATATTTTACATTCTTTTTACATATTTTGTTTTGGTCGCAATATGAAAATTTGGGTGTGTATGCCTAAACTTACCGATGGACATAACAAAATTGATGCAGGATGTGGTGTACTTTGAAGATCAGGTTAAAACCTAATAATAGATTAGAGATTTCCTACTTATTTTTGTTTAGTTTATTATTTTTTGTTTCAACTGTATCTAAACTTCGTTTTAATAAGTGAAGAGTCAAACTTTTTTTGAATTTTTCTATCATAATTACTGAGTATTATTGTGGTAAAATTATTGAGATTTTAGCATATTCAAATTGAATGTGTTGTTGATATCTGTTACACGTGCTCGTATACCATATATTAGGAGTGAGGCATAATAGTATCCCTACCAGTATGCCTTATGGTAACTCTACTAGTGATTCAATGAACTGAGCCAATCTGGGAGTGATCTCTGCTAAAACTATCGGTGGCTTATGTGGTTGAGACAATTGCACAAAGTCACTAATAAAGTTGTCAGTGACCCCACTAATGACCTAGAACAGTAGCTAGGAATTTGAACATTTATTTAGAAAGATTGAGATAACATATCTGATTCTTACTTAGAATTTGAGTATTTAGATTGGACTAAAGTTGTTTGATTCCTTGGATCAATGATGGTTGGATGGGACAAAAGAGAAGGATTTGGAGTTTATTTGGAAAGAGTAGTTTGGGTGGAAATAAAAAATATATATACACCATCTTCTTCAAAATAGAAATCACTCGTCGTACAGCTCAAGCAAAAAAACTAAACAGAGATCTCAAAAGGATCATCGTGATCAGAGTTTAAGGAGTTCATGTTTTTCAAGATAGGAGATCAACTTCAACACTTCTTCTTTGCTTTTAAATATCGATCATATGTTGATGTAGTAAACTCTTGATATTTAGATTATATTATTAATTATCGATATTCTATTGTATTATGTATGAGAGCATTTCACTTAGGCGATTGAAAATTGGGATCTAATTTATGGTTATATTAAGAGTTAGAGAGAGATACTTTAACATTATTGCAAGCAATTATGGCTGTCTAATCATTGTTGGATAACTGATTGTAAAAGTCAGACTCATATTGCAGTTTTTGTTGGTTTTTACTCTTTCCGGATTTTCCATGTTAAAATGCTTAATCGTCTTGAGATTGTTTCTGTTCTTGATTGATTCATTTTGATATTACTGATATTGTAGATATAATATGACAGGTTTTACCAATTTTGATGTGTTAAATTTATTGATTGATACATATCATAATTTCAATATCTTAAACCTTGATTCGAAATGACACAAGAGTTTATTAGATAATCTATCCTGTGGCATCTCGAATGACTCTTATCGCCTGCAACTATGAGAGTTGAGTTGCGTTGGGCTAGATTGGAATGTCTCCCAACCTAAAACTCTTTAATGCCATATATAGTCGGGACATCCTAACAATGGAGTAGGGATGGAAATGAACGTGTCCACTAGCCAAATTTTGATCCGCCCTATACAAAATTTTTAATTAGAAAAATAAATTTTTTATTTTTAATTCAAAATTTGTATTAGGTGGATTAAAAATTGACTTATAAACACATCCATTACCATCCCAAAATTTTAACATTAAGACATTATATATAGGATATGCATATCATGGGCCTTAAGATCTCCACTGCTTTTATAGCTGTGGGAAGACATTTAATTAGTAGCTGTGCCTTTGCATGAGACCAGATGTTAACATGCACCAAGCCAAGCTGTTCCATGTGAATCGAATATTTTATGGCGGCTGTGAATAATAATTAATTACAATTTATGAGATAACATTAGCAATATTAATTTACCACTGTCGGGATTCTTAAAGTTAAATATATATAGCACACGTTCTCAAATTCTCTCATCTCCAAACATCTAGAATACTCGAGCAGTTAAGCATCCATGAAGTAATAACACTTACACCTCTAATTACTTACCCCTGCTTTAAAGTATTAATTTAATTAGTTTAATCAAAACAATGTTTTGCTTTGCTTTTAAGCTTGGTTATGGTTTTGGTTTATTTTAGTTTAGTTGGCTTTTAAACTTTTTGCCTCGTGGAATCAACCTCTGGATATGAAGTTAGAGGTACGACAACGACATTGTGAAAGAATGAAGACTCACGCGTAGAGGTGGTAAATGGGCTGGGCGGCCTATTGGGCACACTCGGCTCGACACGTGCCCGACATGGCTCGTCGGAGTCGTGTCGTGCCTGGCATGGCCCGAGTCTCTGGCTCGAGCCGTGTCCGAGCCGAGGTACCTCGGGTTGCCTGCACAGCTTAGCCCAGCCGAGTCGTGCCTAGCATATGCCGGGCGCGGCCCAACATGTAAATAGTATTTTTTTTAAACTGGCCGTTTATAGTCATTGGGGATTTTTTTTGGCAAATTGTTTTTGCATAGAACCCTCTAACGACTATAAAGTAGCAATTGGGGGATTTCCTGCAAATTAAATTTGCAAACTTTGTCCCTAACGGTCAAAATGGTCATTAGGGGCTTTTTGCAATTTCTTTTGCCAAAAAAAAAAAAAAAAAAAACAAAAACAAAAATATTTTATTTCCCTATAAATAACCATCTCAATCTCCCATTTTCATTCTTCCTCACAAATTATAATTCTCTCAAACTCTTCTCAATTTTCAATTCTCTAAAAAATTTCCAAATAGAAAATTCTTCCAAAAAACTTCTTCTATATTCAATCAAGTTTAAATAATCAAGGGACAAGGCTTAAGCAAGGATCAAGTGATCAAAAAAATTTGAAGATCTTTCGGCTTCCTATCTCAATATCTCATCTCTCAACTCTCAAGTATCAATAAGGTTACAAGCTGTTTCAACTCTCAACTCTTAAATTCTTTCTTCGGCTTATGGCATTGAGGTATTTATAATTTGAATTTTTTATTTGGTTTTTTCAAAATGGATCCACACTCGTCTGGTGCTTCTTCCTCTCAAGCTGCAGATACTTTTTTCTTTTTAATTAAATAAAGAATATCAAAATCTTTGCCAACTATTAAAGCACTCTTCTCAAGTACCATTTGCATCACAATCATATAAAAATATAGAATCATCTAATATGCCCAAAGAAGTGCCCACCGAAACCACCATACCCAAAACCTAAACAACCACCCTGATAGGACTTCAAAATCAGATATAAGGAAGCATTTTGAAAAATTCATGGAAATAGTATTAGGAAAATTAGATGTAATTATTATCAAAGACCCTAATCCTCTTTAGAAAGTGGAACGGGTCACCTTAAAAAATATTTAGATAAAATATACCCACCAAATGAATCACAACAAACACAATTAAATACATACGGAGGAATTTTATGAAGCCTTAAATATAATCTTATAACCGGTAGAGAAAAATTAGCAATATATATAGTACATGCCGAACAACCTTGTTCTATGGCGAAAGACCAAAATTAAAAAAAACTATAAGAAAGGCATATAATCCCGAATATAAAAGAGTCCCACATTTAATATGTAAATCCAACATTGTAAAAATATATAAAAATAAGAGACAAACTTTAATTATTATTTTAACTACTTTAATTTGTAGAGTTGCAATAATCTCAGATTATTGGGAGGGCTTTAATAGTTGTCATTATTTATGTATAATGGTCCATTACATAGATCAAGATTGGATGATACAAAAAAGAATAATTGGGTTTAAAAAAATTGAATTTCCACACAATGCACATAATATATCACAATCTTTACTCAGTGTTTTTGCAGCATTTGGAATAGAAATTTTTTTTCTATTTCTTTCGATAATACTTTCGAAAATACGGACGTAATAGAAATTTTAAAAAATATTACTAAACCAATTTTAAATGGCAAATTATTTCATATTATGTGTATTTGTCACATACTTAATTTGTATGTGCAAGATGGATTAATGATAGTAAATGATTTAATAAATAAAATTAGAAACACAATATTATTTATAAAAAATAGTGGGCCAAGAAGATAATAATTTAAACAAATATGTAAGAATTTTAAAAACTCACCTAAAATTTTATCTCTAGATATAAAAGTAAAATGAAATTCTACATATAAAATGTTAGACACGGCAATTAAATATAAAGATGTAGTAAATATGTTTAATGAAATGAAATTACCATTTTGTAGTTTATATTTTAATGAATAGAACCACTTACATTATATTTGTAATTTTTTAAGAAAATTTGAAAATGCAAATAAAGTACTTTCAGGTATTTACTACCCAACTATACATATTGCACTTTATTATTTAACCGAAATTAGTTCGATTTTTAATGAAAGTAGTGAAAACCTAGTACTTGAAAATATTGTTCAACTTATGAAAACTAAATTTAATAAATATTTTAAAAAATTTCCATACTTACTATATTTGGCAACTGTTGTAGATCCAAGTTGTAAGTTAGATGGAATAGAAATTTTAATAGATTTATTTTATAAAAAAACGTGTTATTCAAATAATGTTAAGGATTAAGTTAATGATATTAAAATATGTTTAGATATTATGTGCTATACATACGAAGATATGTATGATGACAAATCACAAACTATAAAGAAACCCACTGTTAAAGAAACACAAAACCTAATAATGTTATCCATATTTCACTGAAAAAACCTAGGCAATCTAATATTTTTTTTAAATGAAATTCATTATTATTTAGAAAGGGCCAATTATGCAGATGACTTGTCCCCTGAACGTTATGAAAATTTTGATATTTTGGTCTGGTGAAAATCACAAAAAAATATATCATGTGCTTTCCAATATAGTCCGTGATCTACTAACCTCTCTGATATCTACAGTAGTATTGGAGTTTGCTTTTAGTGTATGTGGTATAGTGCTAACGGAGTGAAGGAGGTCAATGACATCAAACACATTGGAGATATGTGTTTGTTTAAAGAACTGGTTTGGCGCAGAACAAAAGGAATAAGAACTATTTAACAAAATAGAGAAAGAGAACTCACCAGAGAATAAATAAAAATTGAAGACTTTTGTATTTTTTTTCGAATTTTAGTTTCTATATTTGTAATTTGTTCATATAATTTTTTTAGAACTTATAAATCCCTTAGAAAAAATACTGAGAATAAGTTGAGGGTGATGGCCAGGGTCTTCTCCGCTCTCTTAAGATTTTGTATGATTTCCAAAAAGATTTATAGAGTAATTTTGTTAATATAATGAGATTTAATATAATAAAATTTTATTTTTACTATTATTTTTTCTTGTTAGATCTAATTAAATTAAGTTAACTATTCTATTATACTAATTTATTAATCAAATTAATAATTTAAAAAAAATAAAAAAAATGCGCCGGCACGACCAGACACAGGCACGGTATATGCCCGATGGGTTGAGCCTGGGCTAATGCCTGGGCGCACGGGCCGGCCCGATTGCCACCCCTATTGATGCAAAGCATGAACCGATGACATTAAATAAATAATTAATTAAATTTATCTTTTCTCAAAGATATTCATGTCTTTCTTTGATCTCCAGCTGAATCGTGCTCGTTGACCAGGAGGTCTCCTTCCCCTTGTTTGATTGATTTGACATCTCACAAGGAAAACAAATGCTAGTCGGTGCTGACTAGGGCCCGCTCAAGTCCTAAATCAAAAAGTTGGGTATTTACGAAATATTTTAAAAATCTAAATAATTTTATTTCAATCTTTTCTGAAATACAAGTACTGATAGATTTCAAGAAAGTAGCTCAAGGTTTGATGATGACGGATGGTTCAATTTCAGCCAAACCTTTACAAATCTTTGCCTGTGAATGCAAACTCTGGTTGATTGATTGTAATCAAATTGTACTGTCAAACATTTGAAATTTCCATACTTGACAGCATAATAACTCATTTTTAATTTATTCTTAACCCTTTAGGATTACAAGAGCACCCCAAATTTCTTTAGAACCAAATTTAATGAGATTTGGAGTTAACTCAACATTCGGTCAAGTTTCTATATTTACTTATACCTACTAAAAATTATTAATTTTGCGTCCACAAAATTAAGTGTGATTAAACCGTAAAGACTATAGATTTTTATCTTAAAAAGATTTCTGAAAGAAAAATGGGAGGGTGAATTTTTGGTGTTACTAGCTTAGGAAATTTATTTTTTGCGTTGACAACATAAATGTATTATTCACATTACAATAGATAGAAAATAAAAATACTTGTTAAGCTGTTCAATAATCTATCCATATATTTGTATGGGTCCTAAAATGCTGCTCTTAAGCATAACCAAGTATACTAATTTTCGAGCACAATTTCCAGGAGAAAAAAAAAAAAAAAAAAAAACACTAAAAAAGCCATCCTAAGTCGTAATATCTCAAGTTGACGAAGGGATGAGATCGTTCTTCTAGAAGCTATGTAGCTGATTGCAAGGTTTCATGTATCTTTCTGATTTAATGTCCAAAGGAATATATAGATATAACCATGATAGGCTCTTCCTACACCATCGTGTGGAGAGAGTCCTCTCAGTCGTGGTCATCTACATTGGAAAAATTAGGAGGGCACACAAAATATTTTTATGATGTTTAGTCACTGGCGATAACTATCACGATGGCAACATCAAGCATCATCACTTATCTACAAACCAATATACGAAAGGGCATACAAATGATTTTTATGCTTTTAACATCCCATTTCTAGCGCGAAATTCTATTCACCCACGCTACTTTCCTCTTGACGCCCACATTACTCTCTATGTCCAACTTTAATTTTGAATCATCCTATATCTACTCAACAGGCTTACTTTTTTTTCCCCAATCCTATATTTCCTCTTGACACGTCTCTGTAATAGGGGCGCGAGCCTTCATTTTGGAGTAGAAAACGACTCTGTATTAGGGTCGCAAACTTTTTGCTTTGGAAGGGACACGTCTATGTAATACGAGCGCGAGCCTTCATTTTGGAGTAGAAGACGACTCTGTGTTAGGGTCGTCAATTTTCACTTCGGAAAGGACACGTCTCTGTATTAGGGGCGCGGGGCTTCATTTTGGAGTAGAAGACGACTCTGTATTAGGGTCGCAAACTGGAATTCCTGATGGGTAGCGACTCTGTATTAGGGACGTGAGCTTTCACTTGTTGGTGAAGAAAGCGACTCTGTATTAGGGTCGCAAACTGAAATTTCTGAAAGATCACGGCTCTGTATTAGGGGCGCGAGCTTTCACTTTTTTGGTCGCGGGAAGGCCGGAAGGCGGTTGCTTTTTTATGGCGTAAGAATTGAGACGTTCTCTGAGCCGCATTAAATGAAAACGTACCCACAAGATTCGGGCCAGATATCACGTCTGTCCAGAGATCTCGGCCGTCAAATCATCTGCTATATAACCTCCACTTTATGAGAGAGGCTATTCTTATCCCAAGAAATTTGAAATCTGAGTTCCTCATTAGGGCGCCTCAGACCTCTCATCTTCAATCTCCTACAGCTTTCGATTCTCTGTGCGAAAAGATTTTCTTTAATCTGTAAAAGATGCCGAAAAAAGTTTCTTCTTCCTCCGCTGATGCCAGTGGTCGTCAAGATCCTCAAGCAACCTCTAGTTCGATAGTGGTTTGGTAGGAACCCTTGATCGAAGGTAAAAAAAAATTCGAAAGGAAGTCCCTTTTCTCTTTTTTTTTTTCTCTGAATCTGAATGTCTTTTGCAGTCAATTACGCCTTGAATCCTTGGCTAAAGGATCATTATTTCGGATATTCGGATGGCTATGATGGGAAAAAAGAGTTCAGATTTGGTCATGTCTTTCCCCCTTGTACAGCCTCAGATAACCAAGAGAGAGAAGACAAAATTCTCCATCCTTCTCGCTCAACATTGCGAGAACTGATGACCAATGCACATTTCGAAGGAGATGATCGGTCTCCGTTGCTCAAACCCGTCTTTTTGTTTGGGAACCATATTCCAATGCCCAACAGCGGTTTGGAAGATAGAGATTACAAGTGGTTTCGTCAAGTTGAAGGTCGCTACTTGTATCTCCCCAATATGGAGAGGTCTTACCCGTTCTTGTTCTTTCAATCTCTTTCCGTGCCCAGACGAATGGACTGGCACATAAACAGGCCGCAAGACAGCATCTTATTGGGGGGCTTCAATGCTCAAGGTGCTTTTCCTCGTAGCACTGGGAAGAGCTTTCGTGGATTGCTTCCGGGATTGCTTAATCGTGACCTCCCTAGAAGCGAGGTTCCCATAATCGCACAGACTTTCTTGCATCGATTTACCAATACATAAGGAGCGTTTTCTGTTCAGGATTTTCGTCCTCCTGGATGGGTTCACTGTTCTTCGAAAGGAGAGTGGGCTGTTTTGACCGATTTCTTTCTGCGATCGTTTGGAGATCAGCTTCATTATGCAGGGCTGTATCGCGCCACAGAGTGGTTCAGCACGGCATTCCCGCCAGCAGATTCCATTTCTTTGCTTTATTGGAATTGTATAATCATGATACCTGTACAATCTTTTGCCCTCGAGGCGAATTGAGTTTCGCCCTCCACGAGATGTATGAAGTCACGGGCTTGCCTATGGGAGACGTCCTGTATGAAGAGTACGTCCCTACTGGGGAAGAACTTCATCTGCTGAAAACTCAGGACCCTTTGGCTTATGATACTTACTGGGAATTGCTCTACTATTATCATATTTGCACCTACACATTGGGCACCCGTAGTTTGAAGCCAAAGAAATGGCTATAATATCTTCTGCCTAAATTTTCTAGGAGTAATCCGAACTTTATTCGCCTTCCTCCAGTTTCTAAAAAGGAGGTTGAGAGAAGAATTGCAAGTTTCGGAACAAATATTTATGTTGCCGAATCTGACGATGACGTTTTCAAAGCTGGGACGTCCTTTGAGAGTTTTCATTATCAGGCCTTTCAACCCTTATCTGACCCTGCCTTCTTGGCGGGTTATTTGTTGGTCTGGCTGAAAAAAGTGTTCTTCCTTCGCAGAAAAACATACCCATTGGGGCTGTATACCCAGCTGTTCTACTGGCATTGGGTAGGTGACTCAGTTTGTTGCCTTCCATGGTATGCAGTATCCAAAGCGGATTGAGAAGAATATCTGACAAATTCTGCAATGTGAAGGAGCAGAGGAAGAAAGGAGACCATGTTATTAAGACTCCTAATCCGCGTGTAGAACTTCCTTATACTTATTTGATGGCCTGGCTGGTTCTACATTGCCCCACTTTAATGAGTCCTGCAGACTCGCAGATTGATTTAAGTGCTCCCAAAGTGCAACACTACAAGAGGTCGCAATGGAAAAGGGGCTACATGGCCGTGATTCGCAAAACCTTTCGTCTTTTTTCAACTTTTGAGTTGTTCAGATGTTTCCCATACTTCCCGAATGTTGGATACGGGGAAGAATTCGCGGACACTGCTGGTGCTAATAAATTCACTACCCTATCCTCGGGGTGTTTCTGGTGGTTGATAAATATCCGCCCAGGACATCTGGTCCTTCGTTTAGGGAACCTTTACTATATAGAACCTTACTACCCTAGTCGCTTTGCTCGGCAGTTTGGGTATGATCAGCTTTATGTTGGTAACCCTGTAAAGAATTAAGTTTTGTTGGGAATGTTCTTGAGGGAGCTCGAGCTTGGTTTCACTTCGTCGCAGATAGAACTCAAGCCAGATTTGATCTTCCACTCAAGACCCCAAACTCGAGTATGAGTTTCTATTTGTGTAAGTGATTCGCGGATACTAACTCTGCTCCTCAAAGTTTCAACATACACCATACCAGTCTTCGGAAGATCAGATCTTGGTATGCCCAGAAAAAGAAAGGCGGCAGCACGAAAGTGGTAGGGATGGAGGATTTCGGGGGAACAACGCATCTAATGAATCGGAGCAAAGGGAAGAGGACAATGATGCACCAGTCCAGGCTGCCTCCCTTGATGCTTCTCCTGATCCGATATCGAGGAAGACTTCTCCTCCATCGCAGTCTCCCGAGAAATCTTCACATAAGCGGAAGAGACTAAGGCGAATTAGCGACTTGCCTACCATTCCGCGGGGGATTGATTCGCAGAGTACTCTGTCTGGGACAGGAACTGTAACACCCACTCCAGTTGCTGAATCTCTCGTTGAGGAATCCAAGAAGGATGAAGATGACTCCTCCTTAACTCTCCGCTCCCTCAAGAGGCGTCGGAACCAAGAACTTGTTCTTTGCAATGACCCTGCTCCCATTACTCAAAAGGGTTCTACTTCTCCTATTGGCCAGGCCGACGTTGAAGTCAATGTTTCCTCGGCCTTACAAGAGGATTCTGTAGCTCCTGTTGCTCAGGGCACTGTAGATGATGAAGTGCAAATCATTGGGGAGACTCGCGTATCAGATCCCCCAAAAGCAACACCTCCTTCTGAAGACCAAGATGAATGGGGCGATGATGATGACGCCAGTAGTGACAGTTTGCGCTCTTCTACTCCTCCCTCAGACCATGGTAAATATGTCTTTTTGAACGAGGATGTTCGGACCGAAGTGTACGGGCCTGAAGTGTTTGGTCTTGAGGTGTACGGACTTGGGGAATCCAGCGTCCAACCTTTAGGTCTTCATCTTCTTTCTTTAGCAATTATGCTATTTATCAAACGATACTGTAACACTTAACTATTAATTTTCTTCTTTTCTGCTAGCTCCAGTTTCGACTCCTGACTTAGAGTGCATGGGTGCGAAGGTGACTTCACCAGACAATACCATCACGGGAGCTGACACTGGTGGAGCGACCGAAGTTACTACTGCCGCGGTTGATACTTCAGAAGCAGTGATCCCCGAGGCTGCTATGTCTACGGTCTTGGCCACAACTGTTCCAACCGATGTTATAGTTCAGGAGGCTATGATTGGTAGCTCTGCGGAGATCTCCAGAGGTGTCATTCCTCCTGGTACTAGCTTGGTTGCGGATCAACCCGCTTCTGCCTCATCCAGTATTACTCCCTCTCATGCAGAGATTGACATGCTTGAGACTGATTTGCTGAAGGACACAGTGGAGACTTTCCTTCACTTTCTGGACCGCTGTATTGAGAAATACTGAAGGGGGTTCTTTTTGCTTCAATCGCCAATGTTCTCAACATTTATCTAACTGGTTTCGTTAGCATTGGTGGAGAGGATAGAGCTGCTCCTTTTAGACTTATGATAACTTAGTTTCAAAAGCATACTAAATTCCTGTCGAAAGCCAGAAGTGCTGATAAATCTGAGACAGTGGAAATCATTTTCCAGAAGTTGAAAGAGGACAGCTTAAGTCTTAGAAGGAGACTCAGGAGAAGGCAAATGTTTGCAAAGCCTCCCTAGAAAAAGGTTAATCAGACCGCGAGTCTCTGGTTCTTCAAGTGGAAGCTGCTGCTTCAATTGTCAAGGGCCATGACCAAGCTATTATTAAGGCTCAAGAGACCATTGCCAAAGCCCAAGCTTTCCTAGCCAAGATTACCAAGGAACGTGATGAGTCAATAAGGAATCTTGCCAATTTGTCGCGTCAGAGGGACAATATATCCAGGGATCTCCAGGCGATGCAAACTAAATTGGATTCGTTGGAGGCTGCTGCAGCGCAGAATGTTATTGCTAGTGACGAGGAACTGCGTCGCCAAGCTACTGTTTAAACTTATGAGATCCTTCAGCAAGACATTGATGATGCAGAGGAGAAAATAAAAGTTCTCTTGAACCATTGAGTTGTAGAAACTGGTCCATGCATATATATATTTTTTTCTTCTCTTGTAACCATCCTCTGATATGGCATGACTCCTTGTTTATGTAAAGAACTTAATCTTGGTTTTGTATTTCTAAAGCACAACCTTAGCATTTGTCTTGCAATAAACTCGCCTACTTTAGTTTGAAATTCGCGAATCTCCGTAACATTCTGGTATCCGTATATATGTCACGTGACTTCCACGGATCTTTGTCGGGTTTGTGACTTCACATTCAGGGGTTCGCGAATTAACTAAACTCATAGTAGATGTGCGATCCTGACTTCCAAGGGTTGCGGACTTGAGTCCACGACGTTCCGTCCGGAAGTTTGCGGATTCATGCTAAATTCGTAATCTTAGCCTTTGCGGACTGCACTCGCACTTAGAAACTTCTCGGGGCAACCCAAAATTCCTCGGAATTTGTAAAGACTTATGCGAGCCTTGGGACGAAACCGTCGAGCGTGGGATCCCAAGCGTTGCCAGTATTTATGATGAGATCTCTGGGTTGGATATCCAAACATCCCATGCAGCAGTAATGAATTCTATTGAGATTTGAACTGAAAATCTTAGCCGAAGATCTTGGCTTTATCTCTTCCAAACTGGAGATCATAGTCACCAAACTTGTCTATATAAGACACCTGACTTCTTCAATGGAAGATCATTCAGCCATGAGAATTTTCTTCGCGACTCTCTTCTTTTCCTTCCTTTTGTAGTAGATTGTTTTGTACAGTCATCTTTTCTTCTTCTCCAACCGAAGTGATGGGTAAGAGTTGGCATATTATAAGGCCTCCAGACCGCTTTAATCCAGCGGTGTGTTTCACCAAAACGGTTCTTCTGACCGTAGTCATTTTCCTTAATTAAGGTAAACTTCTTCTTCTGATTTAGATTCTCCTCTTTGTTCTTTTTCTTCTCTTTTTAATAGGATTTTAACCTGGCTGCAGAAGATAACCGTAGTCATTCTCCTTAACAATTTGTAATCTTGTTCTCTTCCCTACCGAGCACTCCGCAAAGTTGGGATGCTAAACGGTTAAGGTGCTCAATGGTTAGGGTGCGTTTGGATTTGTGCAACCCCTCACGTTTTTTTTTTCGTTTGGGTGCATGCATTTTCCCTAACCATTGTCGGCAAGAAGAAACAATATTATACTCTCGAACCGTCCTTTAAAAGGAAACTACAAGAGCAAATTGGAAGTGGAGGCTGTGGAGCAAACTTTTTGATCTAAACCATGCCGAAAGAGATGGTTACAGAAGCAAGTCTGTCATTCCAGAAGAAGGGCCTGCAAGAGCAAACTTTTCGATCTGAACCATGCCGAAAGAGACGGTTACAAAACCAAGTTTTCTCTCTTTTTTTTTTCCACTCTTGTTGACTATACAACACTAGAGAATTCTCTGTAATTTTGTTCTGATGATGAATAAAGAAGTTCTTTTCTTTCTACGTAACTGAGAATATCTGAAAGATGATTCTGATGTTGATTACCAGAGGTAACTGTTAACTTGATAATTTCGAAATGAATCACAATTTTCTAAGTATCCAAAACTACTATAAATGAAAGAACTTCTTGTTGATAAACTTGATTCGCCAAATGTGTTATTGACTTGGCAAATTTGATGGACAAGAAAATCTGATTCGCCAGAGGTAATTTTTAACTTGGCAAATTTTGGAAAAAAGAAAATCTGATTCGCTAGAGATAATTTTTAACTTGGCAAATAAAAAAAAATCTGGTTCGCAGCTTTAAAGATTTTCAACCCGGAACCATAAATCTTTATTAATGAACTCCTGATTACAGGCAAACCTTAACTCATGGTTTGTGTCGAACTACCTAGGTCAGGTTACAACTGGTGTTCCGCAATTTTTGCTAAGAATAATATTTCTTCAAGAACTTGCCGTTGATCGGCATCATGATCTTATCACCATTCGGCTTTGTTAACCGATACGCACCGTTGGAGTAGACCGTATCAATGACAAAGGGTCCCTCCCACTTCGGCTGGAACTTTCCTCTAGGCTTCTGACTAGTTATGATCGGTCTTCTGACTGACAAGACCATATCACCTTTCTTGAAAGTTTTTCGCTTAGCCTTGTTGTTAAAGGTTCTGGAGATCCTTACTTGGTATAGCTCGATATTCTGTTGAGCTTCTAAGTGCTTATCATCCAAAACTTCTAATTCTTGGAGCCTTTGTTGGTATCTTTCTTCTCGCGTCATTCTAGTTATCAATGCAACTCGTAATGACGGGATTTGGATTTCCAAAGGTAAGACTGCTTATGACCCATACACCAAAAAGAAGGGCGTGGCATTAGTGGGGGTTCGAATCGTGGTACGATACGTCCACAGGCATTCTCCAAGCTTCTCATCCCAGTCCCTTTGATTGGATGAAACAAACTTTTTAAGAAGTTTTACAATAGTCTTATTGAAGGCTTCTGCTAGACCATTAGCTGCAGGGTAATATGGCGATGACGCTATATCCTTGATCCTGTATTTGTTGCAAAATCTAGAATATACTTGGCTCACAAACTGAGGCCCATTATCATGAATGATCCTTCTAGGCACTCCGAAGCGGTAAAGAACGTGGTGTTTGATGAATTTGATAACATCCGATGACTTTACTTCAACCAGAGAAATGGCTTCAGTCCATTTTGAAAAGTAATCTGTTATAGCTATGATAAACCGGTGTCCTCTTGTTGATGGCGGGGAGATTGGCCCAACAATGTCCATACCCCACTGTTCAAATGACCATGATGTAGCCGTTGGGTGAAGATACTCTGGAGCTTGGTGTAAAAAGTCTGCATGTATTTGGCAGGCTCTACATTTCTTGGCGTAGTCAACCGCTTTCGCCATCATCTTTGGCCAGTAATAACCCATCCTCCGAATTCTATTCTAGAGTTTCGGTCCTGGCTGGTGTGCCCCGCAGATACCAGCATGAGCTTTTTCGAATACCTTTTTAGCTTCGCAGTTGAAGAGACAGCGAAGTAAGACTCCGTCGTAAGATTTCCTATACAATGTCTGGAGTTCTGCGTTGTAGTAAAACCTGACAGCCCTTCTCTGAATTGCCCTGGCTTCTTTTGGACTTTCGGGTAATATACTGTAAATGACATAGTCTATATAAGGAAAACGCCAATCCCTTGGTTCCAGGCTTGACTCAAAAGCATGTGCTTCGTCTTCCTGTGGATTCTTCATTTCTTCTTTGAGCTCATTCTTAGGACGAAATAATTCTTTGCTTCCCACCGTAATTTGCCTTCTAGCATGCTTGGGCAAAGCTAGCGTAGCAGCCAAGGAAGCTAGCGAATCAGCATAACTATTTCGGTGGCGCTTTATGTGGCTGATATACAAACCGTCGAAATCATCGGCGATCTTGATCACCGCACGATAGTACGGCAGGAGATCTTCATGTTTAACCTCGTACTCCCCTTTTACTTGATTCACTACAAGTTGGGAATTCCCATATGCCTCCAAATATCTGACCCCCAGTTGTTTGGCTATTTTTAAGCCGATTAAGAGAGCGTTATATTCCGCGATATTGTTGGAGCACGAATTTGTTAATGAGTAAGCTCTAGGGATGATGTAGTTGAGGGGAGAGATGAAAACAACTCCTACTCCCGCTGTCATCTTTCCTTGAGATTCCATTCGGGAGGCACCATCAAAGAAAAACTGCCACACACCTTTTGAGACTGTATTTGCCTCAGAAGCTTTCGCGAGTCATCCTTTTCTGGGATCAAGTCCCATTCTTCTAACTCTCCCAGGATTTGCTCGTATAACTTCGAGGATGCCGGGACTGGATGTTCGGCTAAGAAGTCGGCGACGGCCTGTCCTTTAATAGACTTCTGTGGGATAAAGCGCATATCATACTATTATAACAAAATAGCCCAATTGGATAGTCTTGAGTTTAACGATCCAAGCTTAATCATTAATATTCTCAGAGGGTTAACTCTAGATACAACGTGGATGGTTTGTCCAACCAAATAGTGTCGCATCTTCTGTACTGCGAACACTAAACCTAAACAATCCTTCTCCACTGGATTATACTAGTGTTCTGCCCCAACCATCATTCTGCTTAGATAATAAATGGCTTGTTTGTGACCTGACTCATTCTTCTGTGCTAGCAAAGCTCCTAAGGAATGGTCCATGGCCCTTACATATAGCAGGAAAGGTATTCCTGAGATTGGAGCTACAAGTACTGGTGGTTTCATGAGATATTGTTTGACTTCTTCAAAAGCCTTTTGGCATGCGCTATCCCAAACAAATGACACTCCTTTCCTCATTAATCTGGTAAAAGGCTGACATTTACCAAACAAATTTGATATAAACCTGCGGATGTACGCTAGCCTGCCTTGCAACCCCCTTAACTCTTTGAGGTTATGGGAAGGTGGCATATCTTGGATAGCCTTGACTTTATCTGGATCAAGATGTATCCCTTTCGATGTTACAACAAAATCGAGAAATTTTCCACTGGAAATCCCCAGTAAAGACTTAGTTGGATTCATCTTGAACTGGTGCTTCCTCATGAGGTCAAACAGTGTCTTCAAATCTTTCAAGTGATCGTCTTTGTTCCTGCTCTTAATCGCTAGGTCATCTACATAGCATTCCACTGTCTTCCGGAGGTGCTCTTGGAATATTGTGTTCATGGCGCGTTGATACGTAGCACTTGCGTTCTTCAGGCCAAAGGGCATGACTATATAGCAGTATACCCTGAGTGGTGTTCTGAATGACGTATGCTTCTCATCATCAGGGTACATCTTTATTTGATTATACCCCGAAAATCCATCCATGAACGTCATACGCTCATACCCACAAGTATTATCTATCATAATATCTGTGATAGGTAATGGGAATTCGTCTTTAGGGCAAACTTCATTTAAATCCCTAAAATCTATGCAAACTCAGATTTTTCCGTTTTACTTGGTCACGGGAACTATATTCGCGACCCAATCAGGGTGCTGTTCCTCGCGAATAAAGCCTGATTCAATCAGTTTCCTGACTTCAGCTTCTATAGCTTCCATGATTTCTGGGTAGAATCTTCGTTACTGTTGTTCACTGGTTTAGCCTCTGGCCGGATGTTTAATTTGTGAACTGCCACATTTGGATCTAATCCAAGCATTTCCTCATAACTCCAAGCGAAAATATCAATGTATTCACGAGTGAGGGATATCAACTCCTCCCTTTCTTCCAAGGATAGGTTCTCACTTATGAATATAGGTTTAGGATTCTTTTCATCCCCCATATTAATTTGGATCACTTTGTCTTCAGTTGGAGGCTCGCGTTGTTCAAATTGAATCTCCCACTTCATATTAAGATGCTTGGCCCAGAGATTATCTCTTACCGGCGAGATTTCTTCATCTTCTTGGATCGCGGAAGCCATGTTCACTGACACTTCGCAGAAAATCATACCAATACTGACATCTGAGTCCCAGCACGGTGATTCTGACGAATGATCATACTGTCGTTTTTCGGTTTTTTCATCTAAGGAACTTTCGGGAGTGGCAACGTATCCCAACCCCCTGCCAGTTTTCTGGTAATTGATGAATAACATATATTGTATTTTTCCTCTCATACTTTATCTATTTTTGTATATAAATAAATGCTACTCGGATATTTTTAGTGTCTTTTACAGGTAATCCGAATTATACAAGGAGAAGGCATGAAATCAGAGTCGGAGTCGGAAATCAGAGTCCGAAAAGTTACTAAAGTGGGCAAGACTACGAGAATATGATGATGTAGAGACTTAAAGTCAAATACAGTCAGGAATATTTAAGCTAGAAGACAAGATTTACATGTGTACAAAATTTCATGAATTTATCTCAAATTAGAGCCGCTATTTAGCGGTTTTTACCGCTATTTGGCGGTCCAATTTGGGTCGAATACGCCGGAAGTTTTCCTATGGCTTAATTGTAATTTGTTTCACTTTTCAGTTCTGCTAGAAATAGGGTTTGGTTTCCGACGCCTATTTAAAGGCCGACCCTTGTATTGTGATGGAAACCTGGAATTTTTGTATTCGATTTTTCTCTTCAATAAAGTTGGGATTTTTACTGAACGTCGACGGCCACAACACCGTGTCCAGAGGTAACCCATTGTTTTGAGATTCTTATTTTCTTTCTGCATAGATTTGATTGCATTCTATTTAGGGTTTAGTGCTTTCTATATTAGGGTTTATCGCTTTCTAGATTAGGGTTTATCATTGTATGAATTAAAATTTGATCTTCCTTAGCAAAAATCATGAGTAGCTAATTAGATCAGCACTAGGATGTAGATGAAGCTAAGATCCACCATGCAATTATTTTCTAATATTTTTCTTCTTAAATAAAATTAATAAAGTCATGATTTTTCAAATGAAAGATTAAAATATAAGGACCCGAAGTTTAGAACTTTGATAGGTTATACTTGAATTAGGATTCTTGATAATCTATGCTTAGTTAGGGATTGGGGTTGCTGGTTTTGTCTTTTTATTTGAATTATCTAAATTAATTAGTTTATTTTTATATGAAGTAGCATCTTTTGATGAGCTATACTTGCACAACACTTGATAGCTCATGCTTAGGGCACTTTAAGTAAAAATTAAACTAAAAAGATTGAATTTTTATGATAGAACAAAATAGTAGAAGTAAGAACATGGTTGGAAATTAGTGGATTCTATATCCTAGGCTACTTAGATTAATCCGACCTCAATCTAGAACCTTTGGTTAGTCCGTTGAACTATAGAGAAAGTAAGAACGCAGAAACACCCTAGATCCTTGTGAGACGACCTGTACAGCGCTACAACGATACTGTGCGCTTGCAGTAAATATAACACATCAAGTTTTTGGCGCCGTTGCCGGGGATCGACGGTGTTTTTCTTGCTTTTTCTAGTATTTTACGGGTTAACAGTGTGTGTGAGTGTGCAGGAAATAGAAATTGCAGAGACAGGAAAATTTAAAGGATTGGAAGAGCCTCTTAACCAAGCAGAAAAAAACTCGAAGTCAAATTCATCAGTCTAGCCGCTATTCAGCGGCTAGAACCGCTATTTAGCGGTGAAACAGGTACGTTCTGAACCTAAATTTTCTCTGTTTCTGTAGTTTTTCTTCCTGATTCTGTAGAAAAGTTTAAAAAAAAATAAAAAAAATTAGGAACAGTATAATTAATATTTTTATTTGATCATATCTATTCACCCGTTTTATCTCTCCACCATACCCCACTTCTTGCATTAGTTTAGGAAGTTCACGCATACACTCACGGTCGCTGGTTCATGCCACATTGGACTCGTGATCAATTTGGTCGACTTGTAAGATCAGATTTGTTCATGGGAGATAAGATGGACCAGCCGATCCCGATCCTTCAGGATCGATGTTACCCGTTGCGTACATCATTACCATCATGCATCAAACTTCCACACGTAGCGGGTAATCACTATGAATTAAAACCGCAGTACATTAGTATGCTTCCCAAATTCACTGGTTCTGATTCAGAAGATGCGTATCTCTTTATCAGTGAATTTCAAGAAGTATGCGTAATGATAAAACTGCAAAACTTATCGGAGGACGCAGTTAAGCTCCGCTTCATCCCTTTTGCACTTAAGGATAATGCCAAGAAGTGGTTGTACAGTATGCCTTCTTATTCAATCACTACTTGGGATGAATTCGTTACAGTGTTTCTCAAGAAATATTATCCCACGCACAAGACGGCAAGAATCAGAAATCAAATTAATCAATTCCGTCAAGTGTCGGGAGAACCTTTCTGGAAATACTTAGAACGGTTCAAGGATTTATTAGCTCAGTGCCCCCACCATGCGATAGAAAAGTGGCGGTTGTATCAAATCATATACGAAGGACTTGATTACACATCCAAAACTCTTCTGGAATCCATGTGTCAAGGGGAGTTTATGAAGAAAAACGAGGATGAAGCATGAGACTTTCTTGAGGACTTATCATGGAAGACTATGCAATGGGAGAGTTCCATTGAGAAGCCCAGTATATCAACTTCTGCTCATAAGAGTGGGATCCATAGCGTCGACAGCTCTATAGCTGCTGAAGCAAAGATCGCAGCCCTTATGAGAAGAATTGAGGCACTGGAGACTCCTAGTGCTCAGTCTCCACCAGTGGGTCAAGTGAATCAACTCCAAAGTCCCACATGCTTTAATTGCGGAACTCCCAATCACGTTATGGAGGAGTGTCCATTGTTAATTAATTCCATGGGTCGCACGCTTGAGCAGGCTAACGCCTTATATCAACAACAACCCATGAACAATCCTTACGCTCCTACATACAATCCTGGCTGGAGAAATCATCCAAATCTATCATGGAGTCAAGGGCAATATCAGGGAGGCCCTAACCCTAACATGCAACCTCGAGCCACTGGTCAGTTTCCAAGACCTAATATGGGTACTTATCAACACCCAAATATTTCAAACCATGGGAACAATCAGAATAGACCACCTGTACCAAACCACTCATATCCACAACAGGGGTCTAATAATGAACAAGAAAAGCGACTTCAGCCACTTGAGAAGCACGTTGAAAATCTTCTCAAGTCTCAGTCCAACCTTGACACATACATGCAGAATCTTATGAAAGAATCAACTGATTTTATTCAAAGAACAGATCAGCACCTGCTCGTGAACTCTCAATCTATTAAGAATGTAGAGCAGCAGGTTGGACAACTAGCTAATCAAATGAGTGAACGTGGCAAGGGCACTTTTCCAAGTCAACCCATAACAAATCCTAACGTCAGTTCCTCAAACTCCAATCAGTCGCATGTCCACCAATGCAATGCCATTCACACGCTTAGATCTGGCAAGCAAGTGGATAATAGTGTAGCCGTGCCCCCTGATCCCACTCCTACTATCTCGCAGGCTACATCATCTCTTCCACCCGTTTCTCCACAATCATCTCCATCACCTCCATCACCGTCACGTACTCATTTAGAAGAACCTGTTCCTGAGCCGAAAGCACCATATCCAAATCGGCTTAGGAAGCCTTCACCGCAAGTAGAAAAGATTCTTGAAACATTTCAGCAAGTGAAGGTTAATATTCTACTCCTTGACATGATACAACAGGTTCCTACTTATGCTAAGTTCCTCAAGAATTTGTGCAGTAAGAAACGAGCAAGAAACGTTCCTGAGAAAGTTTTTCTTACTGCAAATATGTCACATATCCTCTCTAACTCCTTGCCTATCAAGTACAAAGATCCAGGTTCCCCTACAATCTCATGCACCATTGGGAACACTACATTTGATAGGGCGTTGCTTGATTTAGGGGCAAGTGTCAATTTGCTTCCTTACACTGTTTATCAGCAACTGGGGTTAGGAAAATTTCAACCTACCAAGGTCACATTACAGCTAGCTGATCGTTCAATTAAGAGACCTCTTGGTATGGTTGAAGATGTGCTCATTAAGATTGGCGAGTTTATTTTTCCTGTAGACTTTATTATTTTAGAAACTGAGCCAATCTCCAATCCACGGAATCAAATTCCCATTATCTTGGGTAGACCATGTCTTGCAACATCAAATGCATTGATTGATTGTAGGAGTGGTCTCATGAAGTTATCGTTTGGAAATATGACTGTGGCATTGAACATATTTAATATGGATGAGCACGCAACGAGCTCTCTCATTGAGGTCAATATGATTCATAGTTTGCACTCTCATTCGACCTCTTCCACTGATGATGAACCTTCATTTGAGCAAATATTCAAAGATGAGCTCATACTATTAGAGGAATTGGCACATACTGATTTTATATATGATGATACTTGTGCAAGTGTGCCATTGAATTATGAGCAAACTTTTGAGGATTTATTTGCAGAGGAGCTCGCATTACTTCATGAGTTAGAAGAGCCACCACCACATTCACTTAATCATATTAGACTCTTCTCACCTCATGATATTTCTCCATGTATGCTTGTTGCTAACGATGATTGGCAGGTTTATAAGAAAGAATTCTTTAACCCAATTGTTAATGCTTACATGTGGACAAAGAAAAAGCGAGGACGACATAAGAAGCAGACAGTTAATCTCGTGACTTGTAAGAGGTTGATGAAATATAATAATGCACCCACTTCACGTTTAAAACGCACACACTATGAAAGTGGGAAGCGATCGAGAGGTCGTAACCGCTTTTCTGCGTTAATAGGGTGATGATATTGAGATCGTAACTTTTACGACTCTCATTATTTGTATAGTATTTGTATAATAGTTTTCACATTTTGTTTTACCATACTTGGTTTGTGTATGAGGGCATACACAAGTTTAGGTGTGGGGGAGTAGTTTTTAGGAGATTTTTATTTTTAGGACTTTATTTTATTTATTTTTTTATTTTATTTTTTATTTTAGTATTTTGGGTTTCTTTATTTTACACTTTGGGTAGTTTTTAGGGTAACTAATTTAAAAAATTTTAAAAAAAAATGAAAATTTTTTTTTAAAAAAGAAAAATTATATTTTTCATCAATAGACCAAACTAATTACAGATAAATGGATAAATTTAGATTTGAAATTGGATAGGAGAGTAGATTGGATGATACACTTTGAAATTTATGAAAAAGATCAAAATCTGAAAAATAAATATTGCTAACAGTAGTTTTGAGGCAAGTATACATCTATTTTTCACTTCACAATAGTTTATTAGGTTAAGGACAAAGATGATAACGATTGAGTAAGTTTTCTCTCTCTAAAAAAATAGAAAAAAACTAGAAAAAAAAATAAAAAAAAAAGAGGTGAGAATAAAATAATGGGGTGAGCCTGGTATTAAGGCAATAGCCTCGAGAGTGATAAAATAATGGGGTGCGCCTGGTATTAAGGCAATAGCCTCAAGAGTGAAAAAAGAGTATGATCCAAGTAATCGGGTACTTTGCGCCTAAGTAAGCGTGAATATTCGCATGAAAGGTGAAATATTCTTAAAAAAAAAAAAGGAAAAAAAAAAGAAAAAAAAATGTTATGAGAGAGGAGATGAATCATGAGTTAGAGTTCGAGTCCAAAACCGAAGTAGACTATCACACGTGTACGTAGATGTATAGGAGCCAATGGATTATATGTTAGTGAGTATTGAAAGATAGGATTTAAATTTTTTGATTAAAATGATAAGTGTATCTGATATGACGCTCAATTTGAAAATTGATAATCTAGATGCGTTCTTGAGTTTGTATATTAGTGAGATTAATTGATGAAAACATGATTAAAAAAAATAGATTCTTCTTGCTTTTGTATAAATTTTTTATTTTTCTTGATTTTTGGTTATCCTTATTTTTAATTTCTTTATTCCTTAATCTATCTGCTTCATGAATTTTGTGGGTATATTCACTGCAAACCCTCACGAGACAACACTCGTCCACTAGGGTAATCTAGGGGTTTAAAGGCTTGTTGCACGTGCTAAGTGTAATCGCGATTCCTGCGAAAGTGAGTTAGGATTTTTGTTTTTGTTTTCTTTTTTTTCTTTTTAGGTTTAGGTTTTGCTCGAGGACTAGCAAAAGATAGGTGTGGGAGTGTGATGAATAACATATATTGTATTTTTTCTCTCATACTTTATCTATTTTTGTATATAAATAAATGCTACTCGGATATTTTTAGTGTCTTTTGCAGGTAATCCGAATTATACAAGGAGAAGGCATGAAATCAGAGTCGGAGTCGGAAATCAGAGTCCGAAAAGTTACTAAAGTGGGCAAGACTACGAGAATATGATGATGTAGAGACTTAAAGTCAAATACAGTCAGGAATATTTAAGCTAGAAGACAAGATTTACATGTGTACAAAATTTCATGAATTTATCTCAAATTAGAGCCGCTATTTAGCGGTTTTTACCGCTATTTGGCGGTCCAATTTGGGTCGAATACGCCGGAAGTTTTCCTATGGCTTAATTGTAATTTGTTTCACTTTTCAGTTCTGCTAGAAATAGGGTTTGGTTTCCGACGCCTATTTAAAGGCCGACCCTTGTATTGTGATGGAAACCTGGAATTTTTGTATTCGATTTTTCTCTTCAATAAAGTTGGGATTTTTACTGAAGGTCGACGGCCACAACACCGTGTCCAGAGGTAACCCATTGTTTTGAGATTCTTATTTTCTTTCTGCATAGATTTGATTGCATTCTATTTAGGGTTTAGTGCTTTCTAGATTAGGGTTTATCGCTTTCTAGATTAGGGTTTATCATTATATGAATTAAAATTTGATCTTCCTTAGCAAAAATCATGAGTAGCTAATTAGATCAGCACTAGGATGTAGATGAAGCTAAGATCCACCATGCAATTATTTTCTAATATTTTTCTTCTTAAATAAAATTAATAAAGTCATGATTTTTCAAATGAAAGATTAAAATATAAGGACCCGAAGTTTAGAACTTTGATAGGTTATACTTGAATTAGGATTCTTGATAATCTATGCTTAGTTAGGGATTGGGGTTGCTGGTTTTGTCTTTTTATTTGAATTATCTAAATTAATTAGTTTATTTTTATATGAAGTAGCATCTTTTGATGAGCTATACTTGCACAACACTTGATAGCTCATGCTTAGGGCACTTTAAGTAAAAATTAAACTAAAAAGATTGAATTTTTATGATAGAACAAAATAGTAGAAGTAAGAACATGGTTGGAAATTAGTGGATTCTATATCCTAGGCTACTTAGATTAATCTGACCTCAATCTAGAACCTTTGGTTAGTCCGTTGAACTATAGAGAAAGTAAGAACGCAGAAACACCCTAGATCCTTGTGAGACGACCTGTACAGCGCTACAACGATACTGTGCGCTTGCAGTAAATATAACACATCAGTAATAATCTGGCATTTTTTCTTCTGGGATATAGGGTTGAAGGATTGTCCTTCTTCCTTTTCTGAAGTTCAACCCCCTACCTTTGGCTAGATTGTACCCTATTTTCTTCATTAATCTACGGGATTTTTCATCGTAATGGAAGAACTCGGGTTTTCCCTGTTCATCCTCAGAATCTAAGCATTTCTTTTTGTTCTTATGACTTGCTCTTCCAAATACTATGGCTTTTTGGGTTCCGTTTTTGGGAGGGACCTCAAAAATGACCTGGTTAGCACTTTCAACGTCATCACTTAATTCGTGTAAGGATGATCGGATAGGTGCTTGGATGGAAGTCAGAGAATATATCTCATTTACACAGTCGCTGAATGCATCTGTGCTAGTGCTTGAGGGCTCAGAATCAACACCAGAAGAATAAGCAAATTCCAGATTTTCATTTATCACCCATTCACCATCAGAGTGAACGGCGTTATTTACATCAAGGCTTCGAGGCTTATCATAATGGGCTCACCGTCCCAGATTACATCCTCGGATTCCGAATCTTCGGATCCTAATTTTGTATCAGTCTCTTCTCCGCTATCAGAGTCATCTGGAACGTGCTGATCTATAACACCGAACGCATCTTGATACAACAACGCGTCAGTAAAGTAATTTTCAACTCCTTTGAAGGGATGTTTTTCCACAACGAGCGTCTTCACGTTCGCGTCTTTGTCGACATACTTCATGCATTGGTGTAACGTGGAGGGCACAATGAGATTGCTATGGATCCAAGGTCTCCCCAGTAGCAGATTGTATGACGTGTCCGCATCTATCACGTAACACGTGACTTCCATTTTCAGATCGCCGATTTGACAGTTGAGCTTAATTTTTCCCAACGGTCTACTGCCGTTAGCATTGAATCCGAAAATAGTGGTGTTGGTTGCCGCTAATCTATTCATCGTAGCATTCTTCGTGGCATGATGCTCAAGGCTGAGCCTGGATCAACTTGAATGCGGTCAACTTCCGTAGACCCTATGTATCCCTTGTAATATAAAGGGCGGTGATACTTGTTGCTCCTAACTTGCATATTTTCTGGAGTGAAAGCAATGTAGGGGACGGTCTTACCCGAGACTCGGTGACAGGTTGCGCAAAGAGATTCTCTTTCCTCACTCACCTCTGGTATTTGTTCCAGGAATGCTTCTGAATCTTACAGAGCTTCTCTTAAAACTTCTCTAGTAGATTTAGAGAGTTTCAGGAGCTCGTACAAGGTTATCCTTGCAGGAATATTGGCCAACTGTGTTAGAATATTGAACTGAAATGACTTCCGCGAATCCTCTGCGGGCTCTTTTCCCTTCTTTTTTAAAATTTTATCAAACCTCAGCTCCTTTTGTTTGACTTTTTCTGGAGGTGGTCGAGAATCTGTTGTCTGGCCATAGTTTTTCAAGTAATCTTTTCCTGAACGGGTCCCCGCGGGAGGAGGATCTGTATCGGCTACCAAAGAATTTCCGATTTCTTCTTCCGAATCAATCAAAGCAGGAATAACCTCGTCATCTTCAGGTATTACGGAAACGACATTAGAGGTAAAGATTCTTCCCCCTTTCTCTTTCCAGATGAACTAGAACTCCATTGCTCATCCCTTAGGAGGTCTGGATGTACTCACAGTATCTCCCCCCTATCAGTTTAAAAGGGGAACTATCCTTTCTTTTGCTGTTGGTGCGGGTCAAAATTTACGACCTGCATCGTGCCCTTAGGGATGGACTGCACTCCGTTTTGAACTGTTGACTCTATCCAATCGGGTACTTTGCCGAACTTGACAGTCACCATGTTTGCGGTCACCTTCTTCTGATGCTCTTGGAGCTTGATGACATTAGCATCTACTAAGACTTGAATTTTATCCTTGAGGATGTAGTAGTTTTGGGTGGGGTGGTTAACGATCCTATGGTAGACACAGTAGTTATGATCGTTAACTTTCCCTGCTTCTTCTAGACGTTTGGACTCCGGCAGCTTCAGCATCTTCTTACTCATAAGGAGGTTGAAGATAGTCTTTGTATGCTCGTCTTTAAAGGAGAATTGCTTTTGCGGCATTCATGTCTGAGGAGGGAGCTTTGGGGAAGTCTTCGCGGGTTGCGGCGTATCAGTGACCATCGCCTCCTTTCCCTTATATCCTCGGGATCGGGACTTATAGCTGTTATCGCCACTTCACTTCGGTTTCTCCTTGCTTCCTTCTTCTTCAAGTCTTTGGGTAATTTCCTCAGCTTCTTCAGCTTGCAGGGCGAGATCTTTCCAGGTTGAGGACTTCACTGCTCCCATTCTGGCTAGAAACTTAGTCGATAAATTAAGACGACAAGTTTCTACCAAGGTCTTTTCTGGCATCCCATGCGGACATCTGAGGGAATCATTTCGAAATCTTTTGATGAAGTCCCGGGCTGACTCTCCTTTCTTTTGTTTAGTGGCTAGAAGCACTGGCATTGATACCTCCATATCATCTTCATAGAACCTGGTGAAAAAGGCTTTCTCCATGTCGCTCCATGAATTGATGGTTCCCAGTTCTAGTCTCCGGAACCATTCAAAAGCTAGTCTCGTTAAGGTACTAACGAATACTCTCATAATAATAGGGTCATTTCCGGCTAAATGCCCAATCTGCGATTTAAAATAGTAGAGATGCTGATTCGGTGATTCTTTACCATCGAAAGATTTGAGCTTCAACGGTTTGTAACTTTCTGGGAACGGTACACTTTCCCATTCCATGGGATACGGTCTTACCACGCCGAGCTCTTGTAAATCGCCCTTATGCATGAGGGCGTTTAGCTGGTTTTGGAAGCTCTCCACCCAAACAGCCTCGGTCTTTCCTTATTGATGCATGGAACGGTTGCCGTTATCCTCATGATGTTCTTCTTTCTCATTGTTGCGAAGATCCTCTTCTTCTGTCTTCTTTCCTGTATCCTTTAGCCTGGTTTTCTCCAATTCTATTAGGACATGCAGCATATCTTTAAGCTCGCTGAGAGCGTTCCGCTGTTGCTGAATATGCTTATTTTGTTCATCCATTCTCCGCATGAACTCTTCTGAGATGTTGTTTTGGGTCATATATATGGAGGCAGAATCTTCTAGGAATGAGTCGGATGTCTGCGATTCAGCCATAACAGATCTAACTATATCTTCTTTGAACAGATCGGAAGAGACTCCAGCCATCTGTCTATAATTCATGGGGACTGCCATCCCACTTCTGAGTCGAGTGTTTCGAAAAACTCCACGCTCTTCATTGAACAGATCCTTGGAACTCGTAGGAAGCTCTAGGTCGGAAGCTTCTCCTTCGGAGACTTTCTTCGCCTTCTTCTTCTTTTCTCCGGCACTTGTCATATTAGATGACACTGCAGGATATTCTGGCTCAGAAAATTCAAGCCCGTTTCGTCGCCTCCTCTTTGCCAGTCGGGATGAAGATGTCGATGGAGTCGACAACCGACGAAATACCGAAGATCTGCCATGGGCTGAACAATGACAATGAAACAATACTGCATTGATCAGTCGTTCACAGTGACAGCGAGATACATAGGATTCTTCTCTTTTTTTGTTCAGGAGTTCCCTAAGATCTCTTGCACTGGGATTCTTTGTGACGTCATCATTTGTGGGAAATGGCTTCGCGAACGACATAGTCACAGCCTTGCAGATAGGTCCGCGAATTTGAGGTTTGCAGGTTCCGCGAGCTTCGTTGATTATGTGATCAGACATTCCCTCCGAAATTTTGATGGGCTTACTTCGCTTCCTGTAGGGAACGTAAGTAAATCCTTCAGTGCCTCGACCAACCTCGCCTTTTGGCTTCCATATTTGTGTGGTAAGTTTTTGCTGGGATGAGTTGGTGATTTCCTTTTGTTGCGAGTTCTTGCTGAGGGCACGAGCTCTGCTTCTCCTCAGGTTTCTTCTCGTTGTACGAGTGAGAGGAACCTCCCTCTCCGCATGACAGTTTCGCGGAGCGAGTAGTGATCGTTTTCCCTTGTTGAGGCGGGGACTTTGGCCCACTTTGCTTGAGAGATCAAGAGTCTTTGCCGAAACTGGCATAGAGCCCAATGTTAGGGAAGAGGATTTCGGAGTAACTTGGTCCGTTGACTCCCTTAACTAGGTTATTGCCGTCTCCTTGGGGATTGACCCCTCGGAAATTTTATGGTATCCCTTTAGGGAAGTAGGGCTCTTGGAGCCTGAAGAAAGAAATTCTTCATACATTTCCTGATCGACGTGAATGGTGAGCGAGTCGACCATACTACCAACTGGAATGTTGTCGGATTGAGCTACCACCAGATCACCGGAGGTGATGGTAGTCCCCAGCGGAGTCGCTAATCTTCTGTTCGCCATAAAAATTGTATTCTATATCTTTACTGACAATCTTTCAATAAAGGATTACGATCTAACGGTTTCCCATTTACAGAAGATGAGGAAGATAGCTTTTCTTCTTTGTTTAAGGTTGGGTTTCTAGATAGCTATGGAGAACGATCCTGCTCTCCGTTGACACTCCGTACAATCTCTCTCAGTTGGCTAAAGGAAAGGAAAAGAGCTCTTTATTTTTTATCACAAGGGGTAATTTCTGGGAGAAGACGTCCGTCTCTATGTGTGTCTGTCTCTTTCGTTCTCCTGCCTTTTATAGGGGGCTTGGAGTAACGTCCTGCCATATTTGCTCGATCGTTAGCTCCCACTACTCGAGAAGTGCCGCCGTATTCGTTAGGCGGTTGTTCCCACGATCGAAGTGACGCCGCTGCATTCGTTTGGTAGTTAGCCCTACGATCCGAGGTGGTAATTCTTCTGTTCGGGTCGGGTGACTTTATATTAAACCCCTACTTGAAAGCTATGGGTAGTGTCGCGAATCTCAATTTTAGATTCGCAAACCTGTTCTATCGTTACTGGGTCGCGAACTTCAATCTTCAGGCTCGCGGATCTGCTGAGTTGCGGACTTCTAACTTTAAATCCGCGGATCTGCATTGCTTTTCAGAATTTTTCGCCGACAAACTCTATCTTGCTTTTACATTCCTTCACCCAAGTAAAATTTTGAGAACAAAATTGAAACTCTTGTCTACCCATTGCCAATGCTACCAAAGACAGAAATTGTTCATGATATATTTTGTGTACCATAGATAAAGAGACGCTTAGGTGAAAGTACAGAATAGTGAATCTATCAAAAGTGGATGAATTCTAATATGGGATGCATGATCACTAAGGGACTCTACTTGAGAACTTGAGGATGACATCAGGACTATTTTCATAATCAGGCATGTTACTTGAATACGTTTTTACATGACAATAAGTACTTGTGTACACTGGCATAGTTTTGAATTGGAAATTCAAGAACGAAATTTGTTTGTTAGTTGGGTAGAATGTAACACCACAAATTTCCATGCTTATTATATTATAAATTATCAAGATTAAAAATTTCTTTCTACACACCTCCAAATTTAATTAAGTTTCTAAAGGCACCCCTTTGATATTTGGTGGTGATGAGTTGTCAGAGGAGAGAGAAGTGGTACTCTTCTTGGACACTTGTCATACATACAAAATTCTTGAGATTAGGCTAAAGGACAAAATTATCGAATTGCCCTTAGGCATATATAGCCTTATTCTCTCAAAGAGAAACATTGTCAAAAAACAAAACAAAACCACATTCCTCTCTCTAACCTTAGGATTTCTGGTTCGCTGGGAAGAAAGATAGGGAGAAAAGAGAAAGGCAGGGAGAAAAGAGAAAGGCAAGGAGAAAAGAGATTCACTGAATCTAATAAGATTGAAAAGGAATTGGAGACAGTAACACCTTATTCTTATTCTCTCTTTGAACCGTATTTGAGTACAAGTAACATGCATATTCTTTTTTGGCATTTCTTCGATTTGTATTGTGAAAATATAATTCTTTTATGAATTTTGTGCGAGTAACATCCTGTTCTTGTTTTCTCTTTGAACCGTTTTTGAGTACAAGTAACATACATATTCTTTCTTGGGATTTATTCGATTTGTATTTTGAGAATATGATTCATCTAAGGACGTTGTGCAAATAACACTTTATTTCTTTGATTCTTTCTTGCTTATTTGATTTGCATTGTGTGTATATGATTCCTTTCTATAGATAATTTTAGATCATTTCGGATCTGCATACTTAGCAAATTCGCATATCTGCATAGTTAGAAAATTTCTAGATCTGCATACTTAGCAAATTTCCGGATCTACATACTTAGTCAAATTCGCATATCTACATACTTAGTCAAATCGCGGATCTACATACTTAGTCAAATTTCCGGATCTACACACTTAGCCAAATTCGCGGATCTACATACATAGTCAAATTCGCATATCTATAAACTTAGCCAAATTCACAGATCTGCATACTTAGTCAAATTTGCAGATATACATACTTAGTCAAATTCGCGGATCTACAGACTTAGCCAAATTCGCGGATCTACAGACTTAGTCAAATTCGCAGATCTGCACACTTAGAAAAATTGCGGATGTGCAGACTTGGAAAAACTCGTGGATCTACAGAGTAGATTTGGAAAATTCGTGGATCTGTAGACTTGGTAATTTGGAGAGTCACAGATTTGGGGAGTTGTGGATCTAGGAAAAGTGCGGATATGAAGCAAAAAGTGTGGATTTCAATTCATTTAAATTCTGTTATTCAAATTTCTATATGGTATTACCCTCAATTGAAGAGGCTAATGTTTGAAAAGTCCTGAATTCTCTTAACATTACCTATTTCATGATAACATGATGACAAGTATAATAATATTTATTCATTTCTTTATAACATGACAAGTAACTATTAAACATGAAGGCATGATTATTCATGGAAACATGGTAACAAAATTTCTTGTATCTTGATTTCGTGGCATGTAGTATCCTTGTGAAATGCTCATACACGGGCACTTGTATAATATGAGTAACTATGTGCTATCTTATCCATCATTGAGTTTCAATTTCAACACTAGCATGATATAGACTTGTTAAATTTTACATAAATCTTATGAATGACTTACATAGTTTTGTTACATGCATCATAATTAACACCTATACTCTTTACCTACATACTAATAGGGACTTGACCTAGATTTGTCACATTTACATAATTTGTGTCTGCTATTTGCATGAATAGTCTTGCCTATTCCATTTCCATTATTTTCATGACATGTCTTGTACTAAAGCAATGTATTTGTATACTTTTTATTCATTTTGTACTATGATAGTACACATATTACTTGCTGAATTTAATCTCCTGGATTTTTTTAAGCCCAGATCATGGAAGCAGAGAAGGGGAGATCGCTCCAAACAACGACCCTTACTTCACCGACTAGATTGAGTAGAAGATATTAGTACAGTATTACTTGGGCACTTCACACTTCTTATTTCTGTTTTCTTTTGCTGGGCACTATTTTAACTCTTTTGTATTTTGATTCTTTTGTATAAATATTTAGAGCAGTGTACCATTTTATTTAATCAACCCTCTGTATAAATGAAATCCTTTCAGTTTCAGATATGTTTGTTCATCTTGATATGGCAATAGTTACGGTTATTCCAAGATCCTGTAACTATTAGGTTATATTGCAATAATTAAGTAGCATCCTCCTTTCTTGAAAAGCAAAAAAAATAAAAGAAAAAAGTAGAGCGAAAAAACGAGAGCGTTACATCCTGGTAGATCAAAGTTTGAATTTGTTGTCAGAAGTCAATCCCTAGAACCAGGTGAATCTAAGGTGTCCCCAAGGGATGAGTTTTGGAAGTTATGGAAGTGGGAGAAGCAATGATTCCTATAGTATCAGAATTTTTAGATATATTTTCTGAAAAGATACCTTAACTATCATCAATAAAGACAATAGAATTTACTATTCATATTATTTCTGGTGTTGAACCAGTTTGTAGACTATCTTATCGAATGGGAGTTGTAGAATTAGAAGAAGTTAAGAGACAAATAAGTGAATTATTTAAGTTAGGATTTGTGAGACCTAGTATTTCACTTTGGGGGCTCTAGTATTATTAGCAGGAAAGAAAGATGAGAGTCAAAAGTTATATGTAGACTATAGGGTTTTGAATGCAGTAACAAGGAAGAATAAATATCTACTACCGAGGATAACTAATCTATTTGACCAACTAAGAGGAGCAAAGGTATTTTCAAAAATAGATTTTCGTTCTGGATTCAAACAAGTAAGGGTTCAAAAAGAAAATATTCTAAAAACTGTATTTAAAATCAGACATGGTCATTATGAATATTTGATGATGCCGTTTTGAGTGACTAATGCTCCAACAGTATTTATGAATTTGATGAAGTATATTTTTGCTCAGTATCTAGATAAATTTGTAGTGGTATTTATTGATGATACTAATCTACTCAAAAAATAGATAATAGCGTGCTGAGAATCTGAGGACAGTTTGTAGACTCTAAAAGAGCAAAAGTTGTTAGAAAACTAAGTAAATATGAATTTTGGTTAAATAAAGTTGCTTTCTTGGGTCATATAGTTTCTGAAGATGGTGTATCAGCCGGCTCTAAGAAAATAGAAACTGTAATGGATTGGTCTGTATCAAATCAATGTCAGAGATTCGGAGTTTTCTGGGGATGACTAGGTATTACAGGTGGTTTGTACAAGACTTTGTAAAAATTCCATCATCCCCTCTTATTAAATTGACTAGGAAAAGAGTGGAATATGTCTAGACGATGAATGTAATAAGGCATTTGAAGAATTAAAATGAAGGCTAACAATATTATCAGTGTTAGCAATTCCAGATAATTCTGAAGGAATAAAAGTCTATAGTGATGCTTCAAAACAGGGATTGGGATGTGTGTTAACACAGAATGAAAGAGTGATTGAGTTTGCATCAAGACAGTTGAGACCTCACGGGATAAATTATCCGACTCATAATTTGGGTTAGTAGCGGTGATTCATGCTTTAAATATTTAGAGACATTACTTACTTGGACAGAGGGTAGAGGTGTAAACTGATCATAAAAGTTTTAAGTATATTTTTACGCAAAAAGAGTTGATAACGATGGTTGGAGTTAGTAGCAGATTATGACTTGGAAATTAAGTATCACCCAGGAAAAATTAACATAGTATCAGATGCCCTGAGTAGAAGGCTTGTAATAGAGAGATTAACTCAACAAAAAATATTTTTAATAGAGATGCAAAGGATGAAACTGAGAGATATAGTTACAGTCACCATTGATAGAGTAGTTTAAACAAGCTCAAATTGGAAATAAAAATTTCTGAAGGTTAAAGAATAAAATAGAAGTAGGCAAGAGGCCAGAAATGTAGATGTATTCAGATGGAGCTCTTAGATTCAAGAAAAATTTATGGGTGTCTAAGGGGGAGGTATGAGATAGGATTTTAGCAGAAACTAATAAATCATCATATTCCATTCATTTCGGAAGCAATAAGATGTATAAAGATATGAAAAGTATTTTTGGTGGTCAGACATGAAAAAAGATATTGCTAGATATGTATCTAGATATTCCACTTGCCAGCAAGTAAAGGCTAAATATTAGAGAACAACTGGATTGCTCCAACCACTAGCAATACCGGAGTGGAAGTGGAAACAAATATCGATAGATTTTGTTACAGACTTAACCAGGAGCACAAGAAGTAATAATGCAATTTATGTAATTGTGTACCACCTGACCAAGTCGGCTCATTTCATTCCATTTAGAGTTGGTCAGCCAAAAGAAATATTAGCCCGAAGATTCATGCAGGAGGTGGTGAGATTACATAGAGTTTCAGTTAGAATTGTATTAGATAGATTGCAAGATTCAGATCACACTATTGGGAGATATTGATAGAAAGTCTTGTAACACATTTGGATCTATCTTCAGCTTATCATTCACAAACAGACGGTCATTCAGAATGTACTATCCAAGTACTTGAAGATACACTTAGGGCATATGTGTTGGATTTTGGTGGATCTTGGGAGAACTATTTGTATATGATAAAATTTTCTTATAATAATGGTTATCAGGAAAGCATCAAAATGGCACCATTTGAAACCTTGTATGGTCAAAAATGCAGATCTCCATTGTGTTGAAATGAAGTTAGAGAACAAAATATTTTGAGACTGGAGTTGATTACTCAAGTAACAGAATAAGTGAAACCTATCAGAGAACATATGAAGGTGACCCAATACAAATAAAAGAAATGAACAGATAACGCAGAAAACCATTGGAGTTTGAAGTAGGAGATGAGGTATTTATTAAGATATCTCTAGTGAAGGGTGTGATTAGATTCGGTAAGAAAAGAAAGCTCGGTTCAAGATACATCAAGTCATTTGATGTCACGGAAAGGATTGGAAATCTTACCTATAGATTATTATTACTAATAAAAATGGAAACTGTTCATAATATTTTTCATGTATCATAGTTGAGAAAATACTTGAGTGAAAAATACAAAGTAGTAGATCCGTCCAGAAATCAGACCTAAAATATGAGAAGCAACCCATAGTAATTATCGGCCGATAAGAAAAAGTCCCAAAGAACAAAGTGATATCGAGTGTTCTTGTTTCATAGATTGCATGATCACCAAGAGATTCTACTTGGGAGCTTGAGAAAGATATTAAGATAAAGTACCCATATCATTTCTCATACTTAGGTATATCAATTGAATTTATTTTTATATCAGTACAGACAAGTGTATACTGTCATGCCTTTTAATATAGTATTTCGAGAGTGGAATTCTTTAGTTATATGGGTAAGATATAATATCTCAAAGTTCAGGCTATATGTTTCTCTTTTTTGGATCTGATCGTGTCGAATAAAGCAATCAAAGTCAATTTTTATGCACAAGAATAATTTTCAATGGACGTAACTTTAAATCCGTAACTCCAAATGATATTCGGTTTTCGCAATAATTAATTTTCTAATATTTATAATTTTAAGGAATTTTTCTTGCAAGACCTAAAAATATTTACAAATTTATTTAATTTAATAATATTAAATTATTCTTTTAATTAACTAGAAATTTTAGTTATTTTATTTCGAACTTCAAAATGACAAACGGATAATTTTTTAGTATTTCTCTCATTAAGTACTACGACCTATATTAATTTGGAAACAATTAAAAAACGTTACACATAATCGAAATTATTAAATAAATAAATAAAATCATTAATTAAATCCTGCGGTTAACGTGGGATAATTGAGGCGGTGGCCTCTTTCGGAGCAACTCATGCCCGATGCTTAAGGATTAAGATATGGGAGGGGGACAAAAATATTTTTCATTTCTCTCTTTCTTTCTCATCACTCTTTTTCACTCTCTCACGCCAGAGACACAGAGCACCACATTGAGAAGGATTTTGAGAGAAAAAAAGAGATAAAATAATAACGGAAAGGAAGATCAAATTGTGAAATCGAAATTAAGAAGAAATAACTAGCACTACTATTCTTTGTTCGTTTCTTAAAAAATTTATTTAATTTATATTTGCATACATAATTTATTTGGTGAATATTCTAGGCTCACAATTTGGACTATTATTTCATGAAAATGCTCGATTTACGTTTTGGACTATTGATTGGTATTGAGAACTGAACCGGATTATTGGATCAATATATATATATATATATATATATATATATATATATATATATATATATATATATATATATATATATATATATATATATATATATATATATATATATATATTATGCAAAGATAATTAAATTGTATTAGTTATCATTATACTGAGTCTTAATGTAGATTTTGCTGTATATACATTATCTTGCTCAATATACAAATACAACTTAAAATTATAAATATACAAAGATTCACTATTTATATATTATCCTTTTAAGAAATATTTTATTTTAAAAATGGCAATTTAATAATTACTAAACAAAAGCATGTATCACAATTGAGATTAACAAAGTTTCTGAAATTTTGTTAAATAAATAAATTATTTATGTATTCTCCTTAATATTTAGTTTTTAAACAATCTTTTGGCCTCTATACATTAAGGATATTTTATTCATTTTAAGTTCGAGCTATATGTATCCTTTTTTTGGGTCTGATCGTGCCGAATAAGGTAACCGAAGTCAATTTTTGTATAACGAATTAACTTTCAATGGACGTGACTCTAAATCTATAATTCCAAATGATATTCAGTCTTCAAAGTAATTAGATTTCTAATATTTATGATTTTAAGAAATTTTCTTTGCAAATCCAAAATATATTCCCAAATTTTATAATTTAATAATATTAAATTATTCTTCTAATTATTTTAAAATTTTAGTTCTATTTTCTTTAGTATTTTTCTCGTTGAATACTATGACCTGTATTAATTTGGTAACAATTGGAGAATATTACACATAACCAAAATTATTAAATAAATAAATAAAACCATTAATTAAATCCTGCGGTGAACGTGGGATGATTGAGGCGGTGGCCTCTTTGAGAGTCAATCATGCCCTATGCTTAAAGATTAAGATATGAGAGGGAGACAAAAATATTTTTCCTTTCCTTCCTTTCATTCTCATCACTCTCCCATGCCAGAGACACAAATTAAGCATCACATTGAGAAGGATTTTGAGAAAAAATAGTGGAAAAAAAAGAAGAATAAAGGAAAGAAAAATCAACTCATGAAATCAAAATCAAAAAAAGATAAGTAACATTGTTATTCTTTATTCGTTTCTTAAAAAAATTATTTAATTTATATTTATGTACGTAATTTGTTTGGTGAATATTCTTGGCTCACAATTTAAACTATTATTTCATGAAAATATTTGATTTACAATTTGGACTATTGGTTGGTATTGAGAATTGAACCGGATTATTGAGTTAATTTTGATATATAAAAATATTATACAAAGATAATTAAATTGTATTAGTTGTCATTATACTAAGTCCTAATGTAGATTTTGCTGTATATATATTATCTTGCTCAATATACAAATACAACTTAAAATTATAAATATACAAAGATTCATTATATATACATTATCTTTTCAAGAAATTTTTTATTTAGAAATTGGCAATTTAACAATTATTAAACAAAAGCATGTATCACAGTTGAGGATAACAAAGTTCCTGAAATTTTATTAAACAAATAAATATATATTTATTTGCCTTAACATTTAGTTTTTATACAATCTTTGGCCTCTATACATTTAGGATATTTTATTCATTTGCCCATAGTGAAGGAATCATGTTATAATATTTTTATAAATCAAGTATATCACATATCATGAACGTGGGTTGGAATAAGCTATATAATGGGTAAGATCTATGTCGTATAACAATTATTACAATGTTAAGGCCGAGATTTTTTTACTGCAGCAGCCTGAGTGATACTGGATCAACGATTGATAATTGATACCCAGTGTGGTATGTCCGTTAGTATAATACAAGATGGGAAGTGATTGATAATACCTAGCGGTATAGCATAGTTCAGCACTATGCGATTGAGGCAAAGACCCGAGTATGTACGGGCACTTATATGATAATGGAGAATAGTATTATCTTATCCATCTATTACAATTAATTTGGATGATAAGTGAGACCAATAGAATACATGATTAAAATACATAAAGTAATTGTTATCAATTTGTTTATTTATTTATGCATTTATTTATACTTATTTATATGTTTAATTTATATATTTACGAACAACACTGATATAAGCATGTCCACGCACACTGATACTCCTATACTATAACAGTACACATTTTCTCTCCTCAAAATGTTATTTGCTGGGTTTAATCTGCTGGGTTTTGAACATAAGTTTGAAAGGCGAAAAAGGAGAACTAGCTCTAACTGAAGATCCGTGCTTCATTGAACAGACAGAGAGACAGTAAGAAGTGAAGCTCCTTCAGGAGAAGCTTTGTATATTTTGTTTGTATTTTCATTTGTTTGGCACTGCTTTTGTCTTTTGTTTCTTTTGTATTCATATTTATAGCAGTGCGCCATCATATATAATTAACTTTTATATAAATAAAATCTTTTCAGTTTCAGACGTGTTATTGTTCAATCTGAATATGGTAGTAGTTACGGTTATTCCAAAATCCTGTGACCATTGGATTATCAATTATTATTTTAAGTAACGTCCTCCATTTTGGGAAGTAGCTATAAAACGGGGGCATTATATGATATGCATGGACACTTGTATAATACGAAAATTTGCACACCATCTTATCCATTATTGAGTTTCAAATGCTAACGAGGACATGACTTAAACTTGTTATTCTTGCATGATTATGTATCTGTTAGTCTCTAATGACATGCACAGTTTAGTTTATTCTATTATCCATGATTCATGTGACACGTTTAACACCAACAATGTTTATTTACATATTCTTTATTCCCAGTATTGTGATAGTGCACATATTTTCTCTCTCCTTCTACCACTTGATGGGTTTAATCCCGTAGGTTTTGAGCCCAGGTTTCAAAGGCGAAAAATGGAAACCAACTCCAACTTCATCGAACAGGCCGAACAGTGGTGATCAACAATGCAGCTTCTGGAGAACGTTTGTATATCTTATTTATATTTTCTTTTGTCTAGACATTGTTTTACTCTTTTGTATTTTGTTTATTTTATGTAAATATTCAAAGCAATATGTCATTTTATTTAATCAACTTTTTGTATAAAATAAGCCTTCCAAACAATATTATTTATTAATCTGGATATGACAGTAGTTATGGTATTTCAAGATCCTGAGACTATTGGGTTATCCAGTGATAACTAAGTAGCTCCCTCCTTATTGGGAAATAGCTGAAAAACGAGAGCGTTATATCCACTGAAATTAAATACCAGGATCTAAAAGAAATCATATATCTACTTTAATTCCATAAGAAAAACACCCAAAAATACATTACCTATGTGTTGCTTTGTTGGGCTATCCAAAGTTGTTATTAACAACCTCTTAAACAATAGTATCCTTTACTGTTAAATCTCTGGTTTGGCTGTCGACAAACCCCTTCAATAGCCACTTCAATAGCACTTCAATAAAATGAATGTAACGTTCAATTTTGCATATGCGATCCAGACGCCATTGGAAATAAAACTGAAAACTCTACAATTTTTTTCTATAAAATTTTTTCAATTCTGTGCGCATCACCTCAAAACTTTGCTTCAACTTGATATTGTTGTACAGACTACATCAATTCTTATTGCTTCTTTTTTCCAACTTTGAATGATCATAAATTTCACGTCCGATCTTTATTTTAGCTGATATCAGTATAGTTATGAAGGTTGTTTAGACTCATTATATCTTTATTAAATTAGTGTATCCACCGTACCTATGCTATTATTCTTTATTAACATTGAGTTTTATCTATGCTTAAGTAATTGGACTGAATCTTCATGAGTGTTGTCATGATTTGCACCATACGTAGGAGAAAAATCCTAGCAGTATTCTTCCACTTATCATGTTAAATTTCACCTAACAATGAGGTTCTAATCATCTCAAAACTTCCCCTACGTCATATATTTTTTTGCTCCCCTGCGAATCTCTTATCATGTTAACATCACACCTCCGATAAATTAACTCCCTTTTATTATGTCATGTTAGCACTATACATCTGATAATCAAAACCCCTTTCTGCTATAATATCCAGCCTTGCAACGTCTAATGAAAATCCCTTTCTCTTCAACACATTAATATTACACATCTATCGAGTCTTTATTTGATATGTTAACATTATGCCTTTAGTAAATATCTTCTCTATTCAGTCTTGCTCCCTCTAATAAGCTTCCTACATTGTTGTGACACATTGAATATTACACCTCTATCAAACTAATTCTCATATGCAATTTTCTACGTAAAGCTCTTGTAATCCCCTTTGATCTGTTTAGCATTATGCCTCTATCCCGGTTCCTTTGAGTTCTTTCCTTTGCAACATTCACATTACATCTCTTGCAAACTTTTTTGAGATATTCTATGTAAATCTCTATCAAGCCAAGTCATTATCTTATCATATATTGTGTAAATCTCTGATAAGTTTCTTGGTGTTCGGTACGTTTAACATTATCCTCTACCAAACCATCTCCATTCTTTTGTTATTTTCTATGTAAACCTCTAGCAAATCTTTTGATATGTTTTGTGTAAACATCTTTAAATTCTATAATTCATTTGATATGTTATGCGAAAATCTCAAGTGAGCGAAACCAATTTCATTGAGATGCTCAACATTACATCACTATTGATATTCTGTCCATGTCAGCATTTGATGTCGGATAGCGTTATAACTTTAATGGTTGTATCTTGAGCTACCAAGGTCAACTCAAAGCGTATCACAAATTTTGCTACCAAAGCCAACTTGGTGCATTACTTATGGCGCTACCACGGTCAGTATCGTGCATATTTCATATTTATGAAATTAAACAAATTTTCCATCATAATTGATAAAGGGCATCTACCTAGAGCCGGCCACCCACCAGAAATTAATTGAGATTCTAGAAATTAAAGAAATTGGGCAGCGCTCTGAATTCTTTAACAAACCCCATACCATATATATATAATTCTTAACTAATATAATTAGTTAGCCCATGACATATGTTACATATAAAAGATGCGTAATATCACAATCAACTCTCTTAACAGACAAACCTGTCCCAGTCTTTGGTGCATCTAACACTACCCACTCTAGACGGCAGGTTAAGTAATACTCTAATTGAGTGATTAGTTTGTCTCTACAATAAAACACATATCAACCACAAATATATATTAGAAACATTACATAAAGAGAAAACAGGAAATTCACCGACGGTAAAAGGAATTCCTGTACTGCCGCTTAGATGACTCAATAAAATTATTACATGTGTGCCACTCAAAAATAGTTAAGAGAATTTTTTTTGTTTGTTATAGTGAGTGGCGTCACGTATAATAATTTTATTGGGCCATTTAAGCGACGGTGAAAAAACTTTCTTTACCGGTAAATTTTCCGTTTACTCTTATATAAATTCTTGATATATAGCCCTCAAATTTTTTTTGGCTATTTATGAAAATACCTCTCACATCATCATATTTATATACCACCAATTTTTCAAATTAAAATTTTAAAAAAAATCTAAAACTCAAATCGAAGAGAAATAAAGCTTCAATAAAAAAAACTATCTGCACATGGCGAGTATGGATTTATTATTTTGAGAAATCCCGATTTGTCATATCTAAATTCATCAAATTCTTTATTACCCAATTAATTTTTCAAATCTCTAAATACAGTAGATATGATGAATACGGACAAGACACGTAATAATTCATTATTTCGAAAAATCTGAATATGGCAACAGTCAAGATTTCTAAAATTGATAAATCTGAACTTGTGATGATAAACGATATGCTATATCTGTATAGGTAGAGGGAAATTCTATTTACATAACTAATTTCCTCAAAATGCCTGCATTACTCTTTACGCTCATTTCTAATCTTGAGTCATCCCATATTTACTCTCTATGTTTTTTTTTTAAATTAAAAAACTTTAGGATTCTTTCTAACTTTTTGAGGAAACGAATGCAAAAACTTTAGAGAGTTTAAATATGGATAAATTTATGCAAAATGTGTTTATTTTGATGATTTAAAAGAAATAAAGTGTTTTTTTTTTTTTTTTTTTTTTTTTTTTTTGATTTTGGAGATAGGGGAGGAAGATGAGGATGATAGTTTTTAATTTTTTAGAAGTTTTAGAGATTTAGTGTAATTTAGTAAAAAAAAAAAAAAAAAATGGTAAACTTGTAAATTTTTAGAAATTTTAAAAGTGTGCATCAAGAGTAAAGTGGTGTGCCTAAATAGAATTTCTCATAGGACGGCTTTGAAAATTTATTTTCCCTCCAAGTTGGGTTTTGTTTTTTTTATTCATTTTTAATATCAATTTGAATAACTTCTTCATTTATATACATCATTGTATTTAAATACAGAAGACCCAAATACTGTGTTCCAGCCAAAACAATGAGGCTATGCCACCCTCATTATCCTTTAAGAACACAAATAATTATTTTGTTTTTCAAGGAACCCAATATTTCCGAATACTTTTGAGATACAAACCTTTAAGATACTTCATATTTCTTTTAAAAATAACCATTATACTGTCTGCAGTTGGTCAAATAACAACAGCAACAGGAGGTCAAATTTATATGAACAAAAGATATTTTTTTAAATACAACATGTGACACTTTTTAAAGGGAATTTCTAAAGAAGCACACCACTAGGTGAACACATCTTGCTTAGTGACCGCATTCTCCCGATAGGGTTTTTCTTAATGAACGCATCAAAAATTCTTAAAAGTCCTTCCTCCTTCCTTTCCATAACCCACGATCCATCCACGATAAGAAATAATACTTTCTTCCGGTGACTCATAACAGAAAATAATTATGTCCGATATCTAATCCCAAAAAAAATACTTTATTGATCAGCTTACAAGTCTTGATAAGTGGTTCGACCCCAGTAGAACCCTTCCAGTTCAGATCCTGGTACCCATAATGAGTTCATTTAGTTTGGGTCTAGAACCTAGACAATCTTTATTGATTTCAACTACATCAAAACCCTGATCACGTTACTATACTTAACTAAACTCTAAACCATATTTTTCTAGCTTAAAATTAAAGATAAAAGATTAGGAAGAAAAATTAATTTGGAAGGGAAATCAAAGGAGATCTCAGGTTTATGGGTAAATGTTATTTTGAGACGAAGGAGGTTGAAAACAAAGGTAATATGATTTAAAATTTTTAATAGTAAACTCGTAATACAAGGCCTCAGTAAAGTATGTTCACTAAGACAATTGTTATGCTCCTTTAGACATTCTCTTTTTAAAATACATAATTCCAGAATGTATGTATTCTACAGGTAATTCTGTATTCTACATGTCCAAAGAAAACATTTCCTTCTTTAAAATTTCAAAGACTTTTTTTTTTTTTTGGTAAAGTAACTTATACGAAACACTTGGAGGCATAAATCCAAAAGATCCAAAAAAAAAAAAAAAAAAAACACCAAGCAATCCAACATTAAAAATCACTGTTTTTTTTTTTTTTTCCATCCTTCCATCATCCCCAACAATGCCAGCAAATAAGGGAATTTCTAAATGCGCACCGTATTTTATAGTGAGCACCATTTTCCCCTTTGTTGTAAATCACTTTACTATATAGTATGTGTATGTGGTACCAACAAGTAAAATGTGGTGCGTACTTAGAATTCCCCAGCTACAATGCTCGTATTCTGTTGTAGCACCCTCTCTCTCTCTCTCTCTCTCTCTATCTCACGCCCATAAAAATGGTCTCAAACTCAAACTCAAACTCAAACTCAGCCTCATTCAAGGAGTCTCCCCTCTCTTTCTCTCTCTATCTAGCAATGGCAATGAGGCCTCACATCCTCTCCCTCCTCCTCACTCTCTCTCTCCTCCTCATCTCTCAATCCCTCTCCCTGAACCAAGACGGCCTCTTCCTTCTCCAAGGCAAGAGAGGCCTCGACGACCCCCACAACTCTCTCTCAAACTGGAACCCCCGCGACGAGACCCCCTGCAACTGGAGAGGCATCAACTGCTCCTCCTCCTCCTCCGTCACGTCCATCGACTTGTCCAACCTCGGCCTCATCGGCCCGTTCCCCTCCCCCTTCTGCAACCTCACCTCCCTCTCTTTCCTCTCCCTCCAGCTCAACTACATCAACTCCTCCCTTCCCGACTCCTCTCTCGCCTCCTGCACCTCCCTCACCCATCTCGACCTTTTCACCAACAATTTAGTCGGCCCGCTGCCGGACGCTCTCGCCTCGCTCCCCTCTCTCGAGTATCTCGACCTCGGAGACAACAACTTCAGCGGCCCAATCCCCCCCTCCTTCGGATTCTTCCCTCGCCTCACGGTGCTCTCTCTGGTCAACAATCTGCTCACCGGCACGGTTCCGGCCTTCCTCGGCAACGTATCCACGCTGCGCCAGCTCAACATCTCGTACAATTCCTTCGCCCCCGGGCCTGTCCCGGCGAGCCTCGGCAACCTCTCGGCCCTCGAGAACCTTTGGCTCGCCGGATGCGGGCTCGTCGGCCCCATCCCTGATTCTCTTGGCCAGCTGTCTAAACTCAAGAACTTCGACCTCTCCTTCAACAATCTCACTGGATCCATCCCAGACTCCATTACCAAACTCTCTTCCGTCGTGCAAATCGAGCTCTACACCAATTCTCTGTCCGGGGTCTTCCCAGCCGGACTCTCGAAGCTGGATTCTCTGCTCAGGATCGACGCATCGATGAACAGGCTCGAAGGGCCTCTGCCGGAGGACTTGTTCGATATCCCGAACCTGGAGAGCTTGCATCTCTACTCGAACTACTTCATTGGCGGCATTGCGCCGGGTGTTTCGAAGCTGAAGAATTTGATGGAGCTGAGGCTGTTCGATAACAGGCTGTCGGGCACTCTCCCCGTTGACCTCGGCAGGAACTCGCCCCTCATGTCGCTGGATCTGTCTTACAATAATTTCACAGGCGAGATCCCTGCTGGGATCTGTGATGGGGGAGTCCTTCAAGAGATTCTGCTTATTGGGAACTCGTTCGACGGCAGTATTCCTGGTGGACTCGGCCGCTGTAAGAGCTTGCTGCGGGTTCGGCTGTCGGGCAATCGATTGTCCGGCAACGTCCCCGATGGGCTCTGGGGACTGCCGCATGTCGGGCTGCTTGAGCTGAAAGATAATTTGCTCTCCGGGGAGATCTCTGCGATGATTCTGGGGGCGAACAATCTGTCGACTCTGATAATTTCCGATAACAACTTCAGCGGGAGCATCCCGTCGGAGATGGGCTCTCTGTGGAAGCTGTACGAGTTCTCCGCAGCCAACAATAGGCTAGCAGGGCCATTGCCTTCATCCTTGTTCAACTTGGGTCAGCTTGGGCAGCTCAATCTCCGCAATAATTCGCTATCCGGCGAGATTCCGTCAACGGTCAGCAACTGGAAGAAGCTCACTGAGTTGAACCTCGCTGACAACGATTTCAGCAGCGGTATCCCTCCTGAGCTCGGCGACCTCCCCGTTCTCAACTATCTTGATTTGTCCGGCAATGTGCTCACTGGGACGATCCCTCCGCAGCTGCAGAACCTGAAGCTGAACGAGTTCAACCTGTCGAACAACGAGCTCTCCGGTCCGATACCACCCATGTTTGCAAAAGATGAGTACCGGACCAGCTTCCTCAACAATCCTGGCCTCTGCGGCCAGCTCCGAGGGCTTTGCACGGGCTCGTCGGGCTCGGGAAGCCATGGGGGCACTGCGTGGCTTTTCAAGGCAATCTTCGTTCTTGCGGCTGTCGTTCTAGTGGTCGGGCTCGGATGGTTCTACTTGCGATACAGGAAGTTCAAGAAGGCCAAGTTGGGTGACAAGTCCAAATGGACGCTCACATCGTTCCACAAACTGGGGTTCAGCGAGTACGAGATCTTGGACTGCCTGGATGAAGATAATGTCATCGGGAGCGGAGCGTCGGGTAAGGTCTACAAGGTCGTGCTGAGCAGCGGAGAGGCGGTCGCAGTGAAGAAGCTGTGGGGTGAGTCCAAGAACGTCGACAGGGCTGGCGACGACGCGTTCGATGCTGAGGTCGCGACGCTGGGGAAGATCAGGCACAAGAACATTGTGAGGCTGTGGTGCAGCTGCACGCACAAGGACTGCAAGCTCTTGGTGTACGAGTACATGCCCAACGGGAGCTTGGGGGACTTGCTGCACGGCAAGAAAGGGAATTCGCTGGACTGGCCGACCAGGTTCAAGATTGCGCTGGACGCGGCGGAGGGACTTGCATATCTGCACCATGATTGCGCCCCGCCGATTGTGCACAGGGATGTGAAGTCGAACAACATCTTGCTGGATTCCGATTTCAGTGCTAGGGTGGCCGATTTCGGGGTGGCCAAGGCCGTGGATGCAACAAAAAAGTGGCCGGAGTCGATGTCAGTTATCGCTGGATCTTGCGGGTACATTGCCCCAGGTGAGTATGACTCAGGAATTGTAGTCTGATAAATTGTTGTGCTCAATACTATAATCTTGTTCATGTCCTCTGATAAATATGGTTTGTTATGTTGTGTTATATTTGCAGAGTATGCGTACACTCTTCGGGTGACAGAAAAGAGCGACATATACAGCTTTGGAGTGGTGATCCTGGAGCTAGTCACCGGAAAACTCCCTGTCGATCCCGAGTTCGGTGAGAAGGACTTAGTAAGGTGGGTATGCAGCACAATGGAGCAGAAAGGGTTGGATCATGTGTTCGATCCGAACCTTGATGTCTCCCTCTACAAGGATGAGATCAACAAGGTGCTCAGCATTGGGCTTCAGTGCACAAGCAACCTCCCCATGAACAGGCCCTCAATGAGGAAAGTGGTAAAAATGCTGCTTGAAGTCAGCCCAGATGCGAGCAAGCCCAAGCCCAACAAGGAGCAGGAGCAGGAGCTGGATCAAGATGGGAAGCTCTCTCCCTACTACTAAGACTCGAGAGAATATTGTTGGAGAGGAGGCTGATTAGGCAAGTGATTGTAAATGTGCTCTCTTTGGCTTTTTTTTTTTTTTTTTCTCTTTCTTTTAGGCGTCGATATTGCCATTGTCATTGCCATTTGTTTGGGCAGTGGAGGTTACTTGACAACAATCAGTGCATCAATTTTTCTGTTTGGATCCTGAAATGGGAGTGCGAGTCCAGAGACCAGAGTTAAAACTGCAGTCATCATTCGGTAGGGGACCAGAATGGTTCGCTGCTGTTCGTGACTTATCTCATGCATCACTCGACGTGGCAGGTAGCCACAGAGCCATTAGCGACGGGGATCGGTCCTTGCATCCAAATCCATGAGTGAGAGATATTTTATTTTATTGGGGACCAAGTACGCAACATAATTATTAGCAAAAAAAATGTAAGACATAATTAAGAATAGATTATACAGTAGTATGTATGCAAGCACATTTGCAGTTTATTTATTATAAATTTGTAAAGGAGTATTAAATTTGGCTGTGACTCAGCGCCAGACACAAGTCAGTTTCAGTTGGACCACTTGAGAATAGCTTTGAAAATTCTGCAGTCCTCAGTACCATCAATCATAGGCTTGGCAATCCGGCTGTGCTGGGCCCGATTCGGACACAGCCCGTGCCAGCCCAATTCGAGCACGGTCCATACCAATTCGGACACGGCCCGTGCCCAGTATAGGCGTCCTGTGTTCTGCTCGGTCCATACCAATTCGGACACGGCCCGTGCCCAGTATAGGCGTCCTGTGTTCTGCTCGGGCATTGGCCTAGGCTTGTTCTGTCAGGCCTGCCATGCATGTGTCGTGATTATGCCGGCATGTTTTTTTAAATTTTTTTTAAAATTATTAGTTTAATTATTAAGTTAGTTCAATAAAATAGTTAATTTAATTAGATTTAACAGCAAAAAAAATAAGAAAAAATAAAATTTTATTATATTAAATCTCATTACATTAATAAAATTACTTTATAAATCTCTTTGGAAATCATATAAAGTCCGAAGAGAGGGGAGAGAACCCTAGCCTGACCGTCATGCTCAAGTTGTTCTTAGTATTTTTTTCAAGAGATTTATTAGTTTTAAAAAAAATTTACAAATGTAAAAATTAGAATGTGAAAAAAAAAATACAAAAGTCTTCAATTTTCATTTATCCTCTGATGAATTCTCTTGCTTTACTTCATTAGATAGTCCTTATTCCATTTGTTCTGCGTCTAGTCAGTTCTTCAAACAAACACACATCTCTAATGTGTTTGCTGCTATCGAGCTCCTCTATTCTATTAGCACTTTACCACCTGCACTAAAAATAGACTCCGATGTTACTGTGCACATCAGAGAGATTAGTAGATTATGGATCATGTTAGAAAGTACAGAATATATTTTTTTCCTGTGATTTCCACCAGACCAAAATATCAAAGTCTTTATAACATTTAAGGAACAAGTTATCTGCATAGTTGGCCATTTCTAAATAATAATGAAGTTCATTAAAAGAAGTATTAGATTGTTTAGGTTTTTTTGGTGACATACGAATGGAATTATTAGGTTTCAGATTTCTTTAGTAGTTGGTTCCTTTATAGTTTTGATTTATCACAATACATATCTTCATATATATATGGTACATATATCTAAGTAAGTTTTAATATCGTTAACTAAATGCTTAATATTATCTGAATAACACATATTTTTATAAAATAATTTTATTAAAATTTCCATTCTAACTTACAATGTGTATTTATAATAGTTACAAAATATAGTAAATATAAGAAATTTCTAAAATATTTATTAAATTTAGTTTTCATGGGTTGAATAATACCTTCAAGTATTTAGTTATTCCTACTTTAATTAAAAACCGAACTAATTTCGGTTAAATAATATAGTACAGTATGTGTAGTTGGATAGTAAATGCCAGAAAGTGCTCTAGTTGCATCTTCAAATTTGCTTTAAAAATTACAAATGCAATGCAAATGGTTCTGTTCACTAAAATCTAAACTATAAGATAGTAATTCAATTTCATTAAACATATTTAATTGTAATGTTTAACATTTTATATGTAGAATTCTATCTTATTTTTATTTTTAGGGGTAAAATTTTAGGTGAGATTTTAAAATTTTTACATATTGGTTTAAATGATTGTATTCTTAACCTACTATTTTTTATATTTGTTTAAATGATTGTATTCTTAGCCTACTATTTTTTATAAATATTATTGTGTTTCTAAGTTTAGTTATTGAATCATTTATTATTCTTAATCCATCTTGCACACATAAATTAAGTATGTGACAAAAACACCTAATATGAAATAATTTGCCATGTAAAATTGATTTAGTAATATTTGCAAAATTTCTATTGCCGTTGTTTTTTCGGAAGTATTATCAAAGGAAATGAAAGAAAATTTATATTCCAAATGCCGCAAAAACATTAAGTAAAAATTGTTATAGGTTGTGTGCATTGTGCGGATTCAAATCTCCTAAACCCAATTATTCTTTTTTGTATTGTCCAATCTTGATCTATGTAGTGGATCATTACACATAAATAAGACAACTATTTAAACCCTCACAACAATCCGATGTTATTGCTACTCTATAAATTAAAAAAGTTAAAATGACAATTAAACTTTGTCTCTTATCTCTATATATTTTTACAATGTCAGATTTACATGTAGAATGTGTAACTTTTTGATATTCGGGATTATGTGTTTTTCTTATCATTTTTTCTAATTTTGAGTCTTCTGCCATAGAGAAAGATTGTTCGGCATATACTATTTATATTGTTAATTCTTTACTACCGTTATAGGATTATATTTAAATGTTCTTAAAGTTCTACCGTAGGTGTTTAATTGTATTTGTTGTGGTTCATTTGGTGGGTGTGGTTTTTCTAAGTGTCTTTCAAGCTGACCCGTTTCACTATCTAAAGAGAAGTAAGGTTTTTGACAATCCTAACTTTTTTAACACTATTTTCTATGAATTTTTCAAAATATTTTCATATGTCCGATTTTGAAGTCCTATCAGAAGTGGTTGTTTGGGTTGTTGAATTTTTTTTCAGGGATATTAGTTGATTTTATATTTTCATATGATTGTGATGTAAATAGTACATGAGGAGGGTATTCTAATGATTGAAAAATACTTTGATATTTTTCATTTGATAAAAATAAAAGGATAAAAGTATCCGCAGCTTAAGAAGAAAAAGCACCGAACGATTATGGATCTATTTCGAAAAAACTACGAAAAAACCAAATTAAAAAATCAAATTATAAATAGCTCAACCGCTTTAGAGGCGAGAGTAGAGAGTTGAGAGATTGAGAGAGAAAGTCAGATGAAAATCTTACTTGAGACTTCTTAATCACTTGATACTTGCTTGAGCCTTATTTCTTGATTCTTGAAACTGGATTGAATATAAAAGAAGTTATTTGAAAGAATTTTGTGTTTGAAAATTTTTGAGAGTGTTTAAAATTGAGAAGAATTTTGAAAGAACTGTAATTTGTGAGGAAGAATGAAAATAGAGGAATGAAGTGGTTATTTATAGGAAAAGAAAAGAATTTTTTTACAAAAAAATTGCAAAAAACCCCAACGGCAAAATTTGCAAATTTAATTTGCAAGAAACCCTCCTATGACTACTTTTATAGTTGTTAGGGGCTCTATGCAAAAACAATTTGCAAAAAAAAATCCCAACAATTATAAACAGATAGTTAAAATAAATAAATAAATTTACATGTCAGGCCGAGCTGTGCTGACAACCCGAATTGGCAGCTCGAGCACACCTCGAGCCGGAGACTCGGGCCATGCAACGCCCGGCCCAGAGACTCGGGCCATGCAATGCCCGGCCCGGCTCCAGCAAGAAAACACATACCCGGCGTCGAGTTGAGTTGGGTACACACATACCCAACGTCGAGCCGGACATACCCAACAGGCCGCCAGTCCATTTGTCACTCCTAATCAATCACAACAAAAACATTTTGAGAATATGGCATATATCTTAAATCCATAAGAAATCACTCATCAATAATGCACAGGCACCAAACAACGATGTAGTTGAATAATCACCACACATACACACCAAACATTGCCCAAGCACAAGCTAATACAAGCAAATCACTATCTGCTCGGTGGAATCAATCAATTTAGTAAAGCATTTTCATATTTCTATTACAAGCAAATCAAAGCCCACAAGCTAACACAACCAAATGTGTCTCCGCATCATCAACTTTTCTATTCCATTTCTTTTTCTGTATATTTTGATCACTGAACTAAACCCATATACCAAAGTCTTCCTGTTGATATAATAACTCGCCAGAACTATACACCAATTACCAATGTTACATACATACACGCAGAAGCTGATGATAATAAAACAGCTGTGAGAGGACGACATTGCTACCTGTTGACGACAAGCTTCTCATAGAGGGCAAGAATATCCTTCTTACTGGGAGCCTTCAATTGTAATACTTCTGCACCGTATCCTTGTTCTGTAAGCATCTGTTTAAGTTTCGAAACAGTGAACTTTGTGTAGTCCCCGGATGTGTCAGTATCTTGATTCTCTTGGCTACGGGTGCTACCTTCTCCACCTTGGAGAGCAGAACCACCATTTTCCTTCAGTGGATGCTTCAAAGGACTTGTAGTACTCTTGGATCTCTTCTTTCCCTTTACTGCCAGTCCATCAATGTCCATATTTTGGACTGTTTCAGTACCCATGCAACTACCTGCGGCCCTGGAACGTTTACCGTAATGGGAGGCAGTTCTCAGCTTACTGTCAAGTGCAGTCTCATTCAGACGAACTGATGTTAGCTCATGGTGGAGGGCATCCAGTTTGCCTTGCGTAGCTTGCAGCTGCAAAGACAAGGCCTCAGCTCGGCTGTTTGCCTCTGCTGCAGTAGCTCGTTCTGCTGCAAGAAGGTTCTCAAGTACTTGAACTGTGCTTGACCTTTGCTCGTTGTTTCGACTCAACATCTCCTCAATCTCCCTCTCCCTCTCATCCACTCTACTCTCAAGTATTGCAATTTTTGAGATTGCATCCATCTCAGATTGACGCAGTGCTTCCAGTTCATTTATCAGCTTGGCATTCTCTTGCGCAAGGCTTTCCATCTGTCTTTCAGTTCTTTCAATTATCGCCAGTCTCTCAAATGCCAACTGCTGAATTTCACTCTTCTCTATCTGGGCAGCAGCCATCTCTGCACGAGCAATATCAGCCAACTCGGTTGCCCTTCTTGCATCTCTTTCGGCAGCCATACACCTCTCACCTGCTTCTTCAAATTTCTTGCATTCAGCCAAATACTTCTCCTCGAGATGATTTTTCTGTTGCTCCAAAATTCTTGTTTCTTTCTCTTGTGATTGAGCTCTGGTGACAATCGATTCTAATCTCTCCATCAACTTCTTGATATCATCCTTCAAGGCCAAAATTTCCAAGTCCTTGCTCTTCAATTGTGATTCGGCATCCTGTGAGAGGAATTTTGATCTTCAACCATACCAACATTATAACATATAACAACAGTGCAGCAGAGAGAAATAAACTTTACCTTCAATTGAGCTACTAAGGTACCCCTGAGGTTCTCAGCATGATCACATTTTGCAGTCAAGTTGTTGAGCTCCTTTTCCTAGTACACGTTAGAAACAAAGTATACAAGGGAAAGAGATGCCATCGTTAAGAAAAGAGAGAAAACAGAGAAAGGTCAGCTGTATACCTTTTCCTCCAGTTCGTCTGATAATGCTGCTCTAAGAGCATCTTCCCTTTCCTGTGCCTCCTTTATTGTTCGTTCCTGTGCTAATGCTGCTCTCTCTAAAGCCTTTTTGACTTCATCAACGGCAACAGCATACTTGCGCTTCCACTCCAAGGCCTCTGCTTGAGCAGATTCTGACTGTTCACGTGCTGCTGCTAATCTTCCTTCAGCAGCAACAATCCTAGATTCAAGTGCTGTAATTTGGGTGTTATATTTTTCATCCTTAGCTGTTAGCTCTGAACAGGTGTCGTCATATTTAACTTTCCAATCAGAAGATTCATGCTTTGCCAGATCAAGAGCTTTTGACAAACTATAGCATCGTTCCTCCAGTGCACTGCATTTACCCTGCAAATTTGCAAGACGGCTACTATAATCTTGAGAAACTTTTTGCTTCTCGTCGATTACTTCTTCATAGCGTTTCAAATATTCAGCATTGAGCTTCTCATTTTCATCAAGTTGCTTCTTTAACAATGCTAACTTGTCTTCATTTGACCTACATTTCAACAGAAGAACACCTCTTTCTGATTCAGCCTGATCTAATTGTTTCTTCAAATGGTCCAGCACTGGCCCTTCCAAGCTGCAAAATATTAAGATATCAATGTAAAGCATCTGTATAAAAGATCTTGAATAAAGGTTGAACATATACTGAGTGGCCTGGTACGATTTCTATTATTCAAATAGACAAAGAAAACATCTTCGCAGAGTAAAATGTCAGACAGCATGAATCAATCAGCAAAGAGGGTGAACAAATTAATATAGGATATAAAAAAATTATCAAGATTAATATTGCATTGAAAAGCTTTGTAAGAGCCAGACCAAAATTCTCCAATCCTGCTTTCTAAGTCAAAATTATTACATAATTTTATAAATGAAAGAAAAATAAAAGCATTCAACATAAACTATCATATTGAAATCCACGCATTGCACAAGGGATTAAATTTCTAAACTAGCTTTATTTAGATTACTATTTGTACAAAATTGCTTATACTAAATTACTAAACCTCCTGTTGCAGGGAAAGATTTCGACTACTATAATATAATATCGCATGTAAATTGCTACTTGAAGGCACAAAAGTACAGAAGTTCATGCTTTTGGAGAACAAGGCATATAGAAACCTATAATCAATTTTCCACTTAAAAAATAAAATAAAATAAAGGATTCATCCTATTTATATTTGCATTAACCTCAAGTACATTCTCTTTTGGCTAGAATTTATAAATCATCAAGGATTGCTACGACGAGTCAGATATTTACTTACTGCACAGTACATATAGCAATGTATTATGAAAGCCAGCCTGTCAACTGGCTACATTTGGGTTCTAAGGCCCGGAAGGAAATGAGGTCCACGAAATCATAATATTCAGAAATAAATTGCATATCCAATCAGATTGCAGTTCCATCTTCATACAGGATCACAACAGTCATGTATATGATCCAGATCATAGAATCCAGAATGTGAACAGTATGATGCTGACAACAATAGAATGATGGACAACATTGTTTAAACCCAACTTAGTCTGTTTTTGAACCTCACAAGGACAAAAAAAAAATAGTCTGCTTATCTTGGATGTAGGATCTTAAGCCCAAAAAATAGAGAAGGCCAATGTATGAATCATGCTCTCAAGTTTTTTACATGCCAATAACGGGATTTAAGATGTAGATATGAAGAAGGACAAACCATTGTAACAAGAAAATAGCCAACATTTTCCATTTTCCAGGGCCACAAGCAGATGACTCGTACTCAGAGAGTGAACTATCCAAAACCTGCAAAAGACGTACAAACTCCAGTTATCGTGTCATATAATTTGTCTCCAGAACCAGCCCAAGCAAAATAAGCACTTAAAAGACAGAATATGGAAGTACGACGATACATTAAGATGGAAGGCAGTAAGTAATTAAATCTTTGTGCCCTTCTAACTGGTATGTACCAATTCAAAAAACAACACAAGGAGACCTATCAACCCACCTATGAAGCATAGACACTTCAAAGTGAAAATTATTTCCACGTTAGATACGTATCAGATATCGACACTTACGATACTTGCCAATACGTATTGGACAAACCGAAACCATGTCAACTTTTAAGGACTCAAAAATTTGTGTGTCGGAGCCATGTCCACTTTCAAAAAGTCGTATAAACCGCATATCAAGACCATGTTCACTTTCAGACAGTCATAAAGATCACGTGTTGAGCACTATGGAGTATAGAATTGTATACTACCCAAAAATAGATATTAAAAAATTCTTTTTAACATAAAAGGAATATAAGATAATAGGTCTCAAATACATTGTAAAGAAAGAGAATTCAAATATTTTACTCAAGGTACTAGCCCATTGAATTCAACTTGGATTTTTTTTTTCTTTAATATAGTTAGTTGATTAGAATCTGTGTTTTAAATCATTTTTTTTCATTTCTTTCTACATCAAAGTAAATACATTAATTATTACAAGTTTTGGTGCGTGCGTGTGTTACACACATGTATATGCGCATATTTTTATCGTTGTATCCCTGCACCTACCTTTTTTAGGGATTTGCCATGTCTCCTTGTCCATGTCATGTCATATTTGTATGTTGTGCCCACATATCCATGCTTCATAACAAATTATCTCTCTTTGTATATTAACTATACATGACAAAGTTTAAATTCTAATTCTTATATATTAGTAGTTCATCCTGATTAACCAAACCCAAGTGAAGCAGATCGAAAACAAACATATAATTTGACTAAACACGGTGATGTGGACTCAACTCGCTCCTACCCAGCCCCGTGCTAGATCTTCTGGATCAGGGCTTCTCCATGGGCAAGGAACTTTAGTACCATGCCCAGTGTTCTAAAAAACGCCCTATGCGGGCGCATAGGCGTTTTCGCCTCTCAAACGCGTAGAAAAAGGAAAAAATGCCCAATTATGCGGACAAACGGGCTATCGGGTTTCGAACGTCAAAAAATCGTCCGACCCGCACTCAAAACCCGACCCGTACCCACAACCCATTACTTATTTCTCTTCCTCTTCGAATCGATTCGATGATTCCCAGTTTCTCCCGAACTCCCAAATCCAGCGAAAAAAAAGAAAACCCTAATTCTCCGATCGCCCCTTCCCACCTCCAATCTCACTGGCGACCTGACGACATCTCCTCCGGCGACTGCGGTCCTCAAGGCGAGCTCTCTAGCGGCGGCGACAACATAGGTAATTTTTTTTTCTTTTTTTTTCAGTTAGGATCTTAGAATTTTGGATTTTTTTTTTAGGGTTTTGCTGTTTTCTTTTTTTTGGGATTATTCCTCTTGAATATTTTTGTTGATTATTTTCTCTTCTTCGAATCGAAACTCCCGAACTTCCAAGTCCCAAATCCAGCGGGAAAAAAAAACCTTAATTCTCCGATTGCCCCTTTCCATCTCCGATCTCACCGATGACCCGACGACAACTCCTCTGGCGGATACGGTGCTCAAGGCAAGCTCTCCAACAGGTAATTTTTTCCTTTTTTTCAGTTACGATTTTGGATCTTTTTAGGGTTTTTTTTTTTTTTTTGGTATTATTCCTTTTGAACATTTTTGATAATTATTTTGAGTAAACTGAATTGATTTTAGAGTTGAATTCTTTGGTGAAAGGAAATATTCGGAAAAATTAGGGCTAGGGTTTTATTCGGAAAAATTAGCATCGAATTTTGTGTGTTTTAGTTGTATATTTGATGTAGAAAATTTCAATTAGACTGGTTGCTGCAGAGTTTTGATACTATTTGTAGAGTTATTTGTTCCTGGTTACTAAAAAATTAGGACTTATTTGTACAGTTTTTTGTTAGTATTTTTACTGGTTACTGCAGAGTTCTGGTTGTTGCAGGAAAAATTAGCAGAGTTTTGATAACTATTTTTTGTTACTATTTTTACTGGTTGCTATAGAGTTCTTTATTTCACAATTAAGGACTTATTTGTAGAGATTTTTTGCTACTATTTTTTTGTTACTAATTTGTTACTATTTTTACTGGTTGCTACAGAGTTCTTATTTTACAATTAGCACTTAATATATCCACTTTTTATATTTATTATATTAATATATATTAAAATATTAATATTCCGCACAATTTCGCATAATCCGCATAATCGGCGCGTAATCCAATTATGCGTTATGCGGTCCTGAACCGGACGCATACTGAAAACGCATTCTTGAACATTGACCATGCCCTATCCCAAACCCAGCAGAAATAGAGTTGATTAGGGTTAGTCCATCACCAAAATGTGGTTCGTTAGGGTTACATTAAGGTTTATATACATATCCGAATCATGGTTAGCCTCCACTTCTGTCTTTTCCTTTGTAGGTCTACATCAATGTCATTATTTGCCGAGTGAATATACACATTGTCGAAAGACCCTTCCATTACACAAAACCTCCGAATTTATGATGAGGGTTGCGCCCCCGCAGGTTGAACGCCCATTTTTGGATAAAAACCTAGACTTTACGCAGCGGTATAATTTTTTTTAAAACCCGCAATTAAATGCATGCCTGACAGAAATTGAATCTGGGTTGCTCTAATACCATGTCAGAAAGTATTGAGAATCAAGACTCAATCTCTATATTCATATCAATTATAAATCAGAGGGTACATATATTTATAGACCTCTCAACTCCATATAAATTTTTCAATAGGCGATGTGGTACTAAACTCAAACTAAACTCAACTACAAGATAGTATTTTAATCTAACACACATGAACCAAATTTTTCCCTCTACCCTGCACATAAACTCTATGAATTAAATTAATTAACTTTTGTTCTACACTGCGCCATTCTTTCATGTAGATTTTTAAGATTTTTAGTCCTATAAATTAGCTATACATTAAGTTTTTGAAATAACACCAGTTAGTGCTCAACTGCATTAATTAGAGTTTCACAAGGACATTACAAGCTTAAGGCATGCAGCATGCACTAAAATGTTCACAATACTTGCAGGCAATATGATATTAACCTATGGCAGTAATTGTACTTCGACTTAATTACAACTAATACTATAGAATAGTGGTATTACTATCAGTTACAACATATGTAAACTACATATTCAGGTCAATCCTGAACAATAACTAGATGTGAGTTTTAACATAAGGGGCTATTTGGTTTTTTTTTTCTTGGGGGGGGGGGGGGGGGGGAGTTACAGAATGAAAATGTAATTCCATTTCCAAGAAGGCCAAAGGGACTGATGTGGAGAATAATCTTTAAGTAATTTAAACTTTAAATGTCACCTTGAGAGTATTTAAAATCACCAACTCCACTGTGTTTAAATTAGAATTTTGTAAAACTCTGAAGCCAGCTAACAATACTCAATAGTCCATTCCTCATCTTGTAAAAAGTAGAATTTTTCATGTTTGTTAGCGACGCCAAATGTTGGTTGTGCATAAGCTGTAGATTTCTCCTTTTCTCTAGAAAGAACATGCACAACTTCCAAACTAGTCTACAAAACTTAATTGTTTTGTACAACTAATTAAAGAGTGTCAACCTCAAATGACTGTATAAAGACTTAATTGTTTTATACTAAGATATCGAGGAAGAAATGACTGTATTTGTAGGAAGTTAAAAGTTACTTTGATTGTGGATAAAATGAGAGAGAATCGACTTAGGTGGTTTGGATATGCATAATAGACATCTATGGACACTGGCTACGGAAAGAGAGAATCGTAATCCATGAAGCTAGAGGTAGGCCGAAACCAACATGGATGGAAGCTATGATCTATGGACATGGATATCAATTATCATATATCAACATAGACATGGGGTTGGGGTGTCGGACACGGCAACCCTCTGGTACCTAGACGAGGGCATGCCTATGTAATTGAATTTTTTAAGAATGAATACATAGATAGATAGATAGCTAGATAGATATAACTCGAACAAACATATGTTTTAAAATTATTCACTTAAAAAAGAAGCTAGAATAGTAAATGAACCATTGAATATTTAGTTCAAAAGGATAGCATAACATACTCTATCTGCAAATACTCATATGTGATGGATGTTTCAACATTTATGACTGTCAGACACGGGGACATAGGGGTTAGACTGGACATGCAAATTTTTTCTGTTGGGAGAAGTGTCCCACATATCATAAGATAGAAGTAGTAAATATAACTATAGAGATGACTCTTAACCAAGCTAAAGAGAAGAAAAAGATTCATGTAGCTGATCCTAAAATTTTGGAGAAGGCTGTGTGATATTGATTGAACAAAAATCTTAACCAAATACACTAAAATGACAATTCTTTTGGCTATGAATGCATGATAGGCTACATCATCTAATCAAAAACACCAAAAGATGTTCAGGATGAAAAAACACCCTTCACGAAAATTGACATATTGTAAAAGAAAAAAGGTTATAAGTAACATACATGACATATCCAAGGGAAATCAAAAGGCAAAATTTACAGAACATATAAGACTTGATGGAGATAAGACTTGATGTCTATACAAGTATGCTAAAATAGATAGAGCTCTACCTCAATGACATAATCAAGCTTAACACCAGGAAGCTGACAAGCTGCCCGCAACTTCTTTTCTATGCTTTGTAAGTTTTCTGAACATCGCAAGTCCGCCTCAAGAAAGGCAGTCCTCCTGTAATCCTGAACCAGTAAAGGACAAAAAAAACCAAATGGGAGAAAACTGCTGAGAAGAATTTTTCTAGAAGTCAAGATAGATATTACAGATAGAAAACATTGAGAAAAGAAATCATCCGACTAATTTGGCCAAAGAAGAACAGAAAAAATCAAATGAATAGATCAACTCTACAAATAAAGATGTATATCAAAGTGCTGAATACTTGCATTCTAGTTGCACAACAACCCAGCACGATGCCAGTTTTTCTCCAGAATATTAGTTCCAGCAGCAACGACGACGACAAAGCCTTTACCCAAAAATTTTGGGGTATGCTATACAAATCCTTTTCTTCCATTAAGCTCTACCAAGGATCATCTCCATGGTTAACCACTTCTATAATGTCTTTTAATTGCTCTCATGTTCCATCCATATTTGTTTAGACCTACCTCTAATCCTTCTAAATCCATTAGCTACAATTCTATCACCTATTTACACAGTACAAGAGGCTCTTGGGTTTGTGGAAGAGATATGAGGAAGAACACAAATAAGACAACATTATAAAACCCAGAGAAGTCATTTGAGTACTCAACCGAGTACTCTGACTCGTTCTACGATCGCACCGAGAACAGTAAACTCGCTCAAAAATACAAACAAAACAAGTACTAGTTGACTCAGCCAAGTCCTACTCAATCTTTATTGAGATGAAAAAAATAAAAAGAATAGTAATGTTCTTACCTGAACCTGGCCCATCAGATTTTATTATTAAATGGACTGATTTAGAGAAAACCCAGAGCCAAGATCAAGAAATGATCTCAAAGTTTTTGTTTGAACTATTGCTCTTATAACATATACTTACAATGTCTAAAATAATCAACTTTAAAAATGCTAAAAGGACGAAGAGATTATTTGTGGCTCTCTACTGCCATATAAATTTTATTCTTTTTAAATGCACTTGCCGTAGATCTTTTTATATTCTCTTCAAAAAAATTTGTCCATTGTCTTTGGAGATAAGTGCATTGCTTCTTTACATATCTACGGTTTTAAATTGGTGTAATCATCATATGTATCCATTGGTATTTAATTTTACTAATCTAAGAAAGATACTTTTTAATTTTTCTTAATCAATTTTTATGGATATTCTAGTTCATTAGTATTGAAAATCTGATATTTGATGCCAATCTTAAAGTAAGATTATGTGTTTTGGTTTTTAAAATATTTAATGATTTTGTATATATATATTATATTAATGGTTTCGAATTCTGCACAAGTAATCTAAGTATTAACCGAGTTTTTCGAGCAATCGCTACTCAATCTCAGACTAAGTACATAATGAAATTGAGTTTTAAAACACTAAATTTTGAAATAATACAACATAGGGTTCAGTCATGAAACTTAGTTGAATAACATGACCACACTCATACGAATCATAAGACTACATCCATACGAATCACTAAAAGAAAAATTTGATAACACATCACATGCCAAGAGTTTCAAAAGTAGCTATTTTCACAATCATCATTCTATTCTCCCATGAGTCTATACATAATTATTTAAAACAAAAACAACGTGCACAACATGTGCAAACAAAGAGCCACATAAAAAAATTTAAGAGTCACAAAATCAAGAGACAGTAAATTCTTTCATAAAAGATTCCCATCAATTCTCCTTGAACATTCATTAGTGGTGAAATGCGGCAATGGTAAAATCAAGCAAGTCAATTGAAGTTGCTCCATCCCCGCTAAATATGGCCATCATATTCCGTGAATCAAGTCCTTTAAATCGAGCAAGCCCTCAACCAGGTGTCTACTGTTTGATGCCTCTATGGTGGTGGTGATAGATGAACAAAAAAGAGTTGCATTTGTTACTGCTATAATGACTCTAATTATCCTATCTTAATATCGGTTCATTTCATATAGGTCAATTAGTCCAGAAATCGGATACCATTATCATTTTAATATTGAGTAAATTAATTATAACTTTCATTCCATAATTAGATAGGAGATCCTACAACAGCATGACTACTCACTTCATTTTACTGGTTTTCTGTATTGTCTGAGATTTTTCGAATAAATCAATTCTAAACTAATACCATAAATTAATATTAATATTTTAAAACCTATTCCCTCCTATCTAACCAACTCCTCATTAATTCATCCTCAGACTTGATTTAAAGACAATAGTGGAGTCATGAGTGGGGGACATGGGCATAGAGATCAATGTTCTAGAGCTAAATTTAATTACTGGCTTGGTTCGAGAGCAAGCAATAAGTGCTCAGAGAACTCGATGAGTACTCGCTCAAAACTCAAAATATTAATATTCTAATCAATGTTGAAAATAACACATTATGAAACTCCATTATATTGTATTATGAAACCTAACGGAATCCCAGCGCCACTTAACAACTGAAAATAACTTATTGCACCGTAACAATACATTTTTTATATTATTTTACGTAATATTAAGTTAAATTACGTTATGTTACGTTATTTACAATTAATTTTTTAGTAATTTCTATATTGTTGTTGATTATTATTTTGATTATTTATGAATTACTGTAATTTTCTTACTTAATTAGTCGTTGGCTTGTTTGATTGCTTGTGAAATTACTAACTTGCTAATTTGCAATTGTTTTCTTATTCGCTTGTTGTAATTCCTATACGGTTGCTGAAATATCTTTCTTTTGATTCTATTGAATTTTTAACTGAACTGAAATTAACAGATACAATTAAGATAAATTGAACATGACAAAATATAAATTACAACAATAATAATAACTGGAATTGAAATAAAAAATTAAAATCTTGATTTCTTGTTTAGATAATAACTGGAATTACAATTGCAGATTTAATATATAATTTATGATGATAATTGTGAAAATTATTGTAAAACTTCATATAAAATTAGACTAGATTATGTATTGCAAAATGGTTTTATATTTTTTTAAGAAATTTTAAATTTATTTTCAATTTCTAAATATTATTTTATATTTATTTTTATTAATTAAATAGAAAATTGTATAACCTACGCTATGCATCACGCTATATGCAACATAACCTAACAGAGACAAAACGTTACGTTACCGTTATCGCTATTTTGAACATTGATTCTAATATATATGAATACAAAGACATGTCATAAAACATTTAATTTTATACTAAAAATTAAAATTTTATGAATATTATAAAACAAATTCCATACTTTTCAAAAGTCATTTTAGAGCTATTTACTCATCATATCATATCTTAGCAACATAGTAATGAATTAAGAACTAAAAAAGTATTTAGATATTTGAAGTTCTAATTATCTTTTTTTAAGGTGGGAAGCAATAATATTGTAATATTCTATAATTTACTATGAAAGGAGCTACATGGTTGTAATTAACTGTAATTTACATGCACCCTTGTTGTAACTTTCCGTAATTTTGTTGATATTTATCAAGTAATCAAATTTGTAATTTTTATGAAAAAATAATTCCATCTCCTCACTCTACACATCCTATAATTTTCTAATTCAGATTGCAAAAAATATCAGCCAAGAAAATATTTGATTAATAAAAAAAGATTACAGACAAAAACAACAAAATAGATTTTCTAATTTAAAAAGAAAATCAAACATTTTGCCCTCTCTAGATATTATATAAAACGGGGAAAAGATTGCAAGAAAAAAGATTGCAGAAAAAATGAGATAATTCAAAAAAATTATAGATTTAAGCAAAAAGCAAAAAAAATGTAAAAAAATAAGCAAAAAAAATAAGCGAGTTTTTATTAGATCGAATCCGAAACTCAGAACTCAAAGGAGTACTCAGCCAAGTTAGCTGACTACTCATTTTGTCTGAGTTTTCAATCGATTTTTCTCATCCCAACTCGTTTTCTAAGCAAACCCGAGTACTTGGACGTGTAATCGTCCTATTAACTCTAAGTTTTAGAACACTGGCGAAATAAAGAGGTCATGGCTTTGCACCGGAAATGGCTATGGCTAGGGTGGAGGTGGCCAAGCCTACCCGTGAAACAAAAGGGCTAGCTCACTCCCTTCTCATTCTCTCCCTATTTCCTTCTTCTCTAGCATCAAGAGTATTATACTCCAACTCTCAACTTCCATTAGCCATGTGCAACAAATCCTGATAATTCCAATAAATCTCTATATATTGCCAAACTCCAAGACCACTCCTACAACCTCCACCACTTCAAGTCTTCATCATTTCAAAACCACTCCCCAACTCCAACAAGAAGAAGAGGTTGGCTGCTGTGCTGTAAGTGCAGGATGTCATATCGAGAAGCCGACTTTTTGATCTACATCATTTTCGATTTCCAACCTAAGGCAAGAACTCACAAATTCCACCATGTTGAGCTCTTCATTTCTCATGATTGAGCGAGGACGATTGATAGAAACCATGAAATGGATTCCTACATGGTCTATAATGAATTTACAAAATTAGAAACCAGTATTGCCATTTCACGGTATATATGCTATAACACGTGAACGAATTGGACATAAAATGAAATCATGAGTATCTGGAGTAAATTCATTGACATATACATGTTTGATAGCTTCCACGAATGTGTATAAATGCATCAGAATACTTATTTCCTGTGGACTGGACTACTTTTAAATGATAAATTATAGTTCTAATTATCATGTAATGGTGGAAAATACATGTGGATGTCTCGAAGCTACTGCTCATGCCACATCATATGTGCATGTCATATCACGTACATATCACTATGGACAGATATATTCCTATTTTCCTTTTGCTTGTCCATGAAAAACCTTGATTCTGCATGTTGACCATTCATACATGTTAACACTAGTATATGGATTAAAGCTAACAAACAACTCGAGCACATAGGAAAACTGCATGGTGGAATCAAATGCATATTATGGAAGTCTTAAGATCTTATACGTTGCACAGCCAATTAGCCAATGGTGTACTAGCACCAATGCTTCTATTTTACTCTTGTAGCACTTTGCGGTGCGTTCAATCTAAGGTTTCAGATGTGTGGCCGTGATCTCGGGTATATATGAGATATTAATACATAGTATTACATCTGGTTCAATGTCAAGGTATGTGACCATGATCCTGGGCAGGTATGTGACCATGACCCTGGACAAGTACGGCAAACTCCTAGAGCATGTGAATTCTTTCACTAGTTAGTTCCAAACTTAGAAATATAACTTGTACCTACATCATTTATTTACATGTACTTTACATACTTCCATCATATTATGATACATGCCTTTATACATGCATTCTTCATGTGCACTCACCCCAATTATATTTGCTGTTGAGCCTAACCCCTGAGTTCTTACACTCAGCTCAATAGGCGATATGGAGCCACCACGCATCAACTCATATTTCTAAGGTTAGGCCGAACTCCATTAGTACCATGTAGGATCTTTAACTTTAGTTATGTCTTATTTTGCCTATATCTGTATGTATTCAGACTTGGTTGTATAATCTTTGACTTGCAGATTTGGTCTTCTTTTGGTATTATATTTGTATTGTATCTTAATTCTTTATAAACCAACCACTTGTGTATATCTCTATACTTCCTTATATCTTTTGTTATGTCATTAGATAATGCTATTTGGACTGCATGTGAAATATAGTAGTAAATCTTATACTTGCTTACGTCGATTATAGTTAGTTTGTTCGGCCTCATGTACCCGTGCTTGGATTGTCTACCGCTAGTGCCTTATCAGATTCCAGGGTATACTACATAATCCTTTATAGTATAAATTGGCATGTACAGCAGCACTGGTCCCAAATGGTGGCTGAGGAGTTGATTGGAGCACAATATTGAGTCAAGTCCATATTATCGAAGGTTGGACTAATATTGAGCTCTTATGGAATATCCAACTCATATGATTTTCATCTTTAATGTTTTTATAGTATTTTATGGCTTTTTTACAGGATTCTATGTGGAAGGAAATCTGAAAATCGAACCTTATCCCAAATATCAGCCCAGATTGGCCAATTGATAGATTTGGTTCTCGACAGCCGGCCACTATAACAGAAGCTTAAAACTTACCAAGAGTAGCTGTTGATGGGACTTTGATATAGCTCTGGACAGCCATGACGGTTGAAGGAATATTTGAGAATTTTCTGATGTAAAGAGAGTTTACTTTTAAATAGAATTCTTGTTAGGAGTTTTGAGAGGCTATAAATACCCGATGTAATTCAAAATTATATATATATATATATATATATATATATATATATATATATATATATATATATATATAATATACAAAAGATATATAGAGATTTTAGTATATTTTTGTTTTTAGAGAGATCTTAGAATAATTTTATACTCTTTCATAGTTATTAATAAAAATATCTCTTTTATTCATATATTGATGGCTATGATGAGTATGAGCAGCTAAATCTCTATATTGATTTAGTTGAAAATTTATTAGTATGAGTTTATTTGCTTATCATGCTTAATTGATATTTTGGTTCCCTATTATCTTGTGAGGATTTAAATATATTTTCGAGTCTTTGATGATATATAGTTTGATTATATATTCATTACTTAGTTTTTAATATACCGCAGATTTTTTAAGCACGGTGTATACTTAAGACTTTGACCATTTATTTTTATTATTAATATGTCATGCTTATATCAACTCAAAACACATACAGAATTAACCAAGGAAAATAGCAAAATTATCAAGTATGCAACTTTATTTATTTTTAAGCTTCAAAGATATATTTTCTAGTTGTAGGAAAACTACGTGATCTATGCAACTGAGCTAACTAAACATAAGCATATCTAGTAAATTACTTTCTTGGATAGTTAACTTATTTGACTAGCAATTTTCTCCAAATAATTAATAATCAATCAATTATTAGTTTAGTAAATTAAAAATCCAATCTTTTTCTTCCATAATCTATTTCTTTTATAAGTGTCTAATACAATAAATTAACGATCCTTGAGAGAACAATCTTGGTTTACCACCCTTAGATTACTTTTCGATCTCTTGTATTTGGAGTGTACAATTTCGATCACAGTCAAGTTTTTTTGACACCGTTGCTAGAGAGCCATACTATTGTGTCACACTTTATTATAGATTACGGTTACTACATCATTAATTTATGATATTTTGAATTTGTATGACTAGCTAGAAAGATCTTCTAACAGTAGGCTCGTCCAATCGTACTCAGATCCACAAATACTTGTAATCTACCAATCACTTCACAACATGAGCACTAATAACAACATGAATAACAATAATAATACTAAATTTGAGGGTAATAACACATACGAAAATAATAGGCAACATGGAGTCAATGGAAGGTCCCTACGTGATTATCTACAACTTGATCGAATAATCTAACCTTCATGTATAATATTTCTTTTGAATATGGGACATTTCGAAATTAAATATAGAGTAATACAACTCTTGCATAAATTCTATGGGATGGATGCGTAGAGCCCGTATTAGCACTTTCGAGAATTTGAAAAAGTTTGCTCTATTATTAATCTTCATAACATTACTCCAGAACAACTAAAACTTAAGCTCTTTTTGTTCTCATTAAAGGATAAAGCAAAAAAACATAGCTACACTTGTTACGTCTCAATTCAATAGGAAGATGGGATAAGATGCAAAAATGTTACGTCTCAATTCAATAGGAAGATGGGATAAGATGCAAAAAGAATTCTTGAAGAAATTCATTCCTTCACATCGAACCAACAATATGCGAAAGCAAATTCTTAACTTTCGCCAGAAGGAAGATGAACCTTTATTCGAGTGTTGGGATAGCTTCAATGATTTGCTACTATCATGCCCAAATCATGGCTTTGGGAAATTGAGGACAGTAAATAGCTCCTATCAAGGTCTAAACAGTGCAACCAGGCAATTTATAGAAACTATATGTAATAATAAATTCTTGAACAAGGATGTTGATGATGGGAATACCTTGACTCATTGCTGAGAATTCACAAGCCTGAGAGATAGAGGATACTTTAGAAAAAAATCAATTAGTTGGGAAGCCTCAGAGCAGAGGTGGACTTATTAAATTGGGGAAAACTGAAAATATAGTTGCATGGTTAATCACGATCACAAAGAATTTGAAAATTTGCTTATTAAGAAAATGGAAACTGTCAAGGCAATAGAAGAAATTGTGGAAGTTTGTGACATTTATGAATTAAAGGACACGCAACTCGTAATTATCCAACTCTTCCCTAACGCCTTTAACACTATTTCTCAACCAGCAAATAATACTTATTCAAAAACTTATAATCATAGTTTGAGGAATCATCTGAATTTGCAATGAAAGCAGAATCCTCAACAACAGTTTAACCACAAAACAAGCCACCCACTAATCTGACACCACAATACGTCAACTTTCTAATTAACTTTTAGTGTACCAACCACAACCAAAGCAAAATCTTGAAGATAATATTATGCAGATATAGCAGGGAATGAATCAAATGATCCAAGCACGGTAGAAATTTATTCAGTCGCAACAAACGATCAACAATCCTATGACTTTCAGCGATATAAGATCTCAGATAAACCACCTTAATTCCGCTCTGCGAACTAAAGAAAAAAACTAACCTGCCATCTCAACCGTATGTTAGTACTTCAGGTAAAGTTGATGGTATAAATATTATTACTTCTTCAATTGATAACGATATACCTGAGATATCTGCTGTAATTAGTTAGCGAAGTGAAAAAGTATTTGATGAGCCTGTTTCAAAAAGAAATACTGAAGAGAAACATGTTGATTATCCAGCACAACAATCTACTAATGACGATCCTAAAGAATCTACTTCCTCAACTTACAAGCCACCTATATCGTTTCCCCAAGGTTTGAGAAAAATAAAAATATTAATACATCTTATACTGATATTTTACAAATTTTCAAACAAGTACAGATCAATATCCCTCTGTTAGAAGCAATTAAGCAAGTCCCTCATATGCAAAATTTTTTAAGGACTTGTGCACAATTAATAGATGTCATAATGTATAAAAGAAGGAATTTCTCATAGAGCACGTGCATTATTCCACTCTGAATGCTTCTTAAATATAAGAATCCTGAATGTCCAACTATTTCATATGTGATAGGTCAACATAATATTGAGAAAGCTCAACTAAATTTGGGAGCTAGTGTAAACCTGTTACTATGTTCGGTTTTCAAACAACTGAGTCTTAGAGAACTTAAACTTACCCTTGTCACACTACAATTAGCTGATATGTCAGAAAGATATCATAAAAGCGTCATTGAAGATGTCTTAGTGCAAATTGAAATTTTCTATTTTCTTGTAGACTTTATAGTTATCAATACTATACCTGTAAAGAATTCACGTCTTCACATTCCTATTATTCTCAGACATCCATTTCTAGTCATGGCTAACGCTATTATCAATTACAAAAATGGTGTGGTGAAGTTATCATTTGGTAACATGGCTCTTGAGTTTAAAATTTTCAATGTCTGCAAACAAGCAAACATTGATAATAATGAGTTGCGAGACAGTAATTATATTGAAGAAATCCGTGAAGGAGACATCATATCATTAGGCATGTCTGATCCATTGAAGTTTGCATTGACAACGGATGATGGTTTCCTTGAATGGCTTAATTATGAAAACACCATTAATATCAAGAAATGCTTAACTAACGCTCACTATTCACGTGTCATAGGATGGATCTCTAAAACAAAGTATATGAAGAGTTCCTCCCAAGCACAAAGAAATTGATACCATCCATATCCAAGCTCTGATATTTGAGCAAAAACCACTACCCGAGGTTCTCAAGTATACATATTTAGAACTTAAGAAAACATTTCTGATAGTCATCTCAGCGCATCTTGATGAGAATTAAGAAGAGCGACTACTCTCGACATTGCGAAAGTATAAGCAACTCTAGAATGAAATATGGCGGACATCAAAGGTATACACACATCATATCACTTTAGAATATGGAGCTAAGCCAATAAAGCAAATTCAACGAAACCTTAACCCCACCATGAAGTGCTTAAAGCCGAAGTGTTAAAATTTCTCGATGCTGGTATTATCTATCCAATAGCTGATAGTCAGTTAGTAAGTCCAATCCAAGTTGTTCCAAAGAAAAATGGGATAACAATTGTTAAAAATGAGGATGGAGAGATGATACCCACTTGTACGGCTATGAGTTGGAGTATGTGCATTGATTATAAAAAATTAAACCAAGCAACAAGAAAAGATCATTTTCCATTACTATCTCTTGACCAAATACTTAGAGGGTTGCGGGGCACGAATTTTATTGCTTTCTTGATGGCTATTCTGATTATTATCAAATTGAAATTGCGTTAGAGAATCAGGAAAGAACAAATTTTACATGTCCCTTTGGCCCATTTGCATTTAGAAGAATGTCATGTGGATTATGTAATGCACCGGCAATATTTCAAAGATGTATGATTAGTATTTTTAGCGACATAGTTGAAGACTATCTAAAGGTATTTAGATTTCTCCGTATTTGGATAACTTCGTACCATATTTCACTAAATTTAGGAGCTGTACTTGAGCGATACCAACTGAAGAATTTACTCCTACATTGGGAAAAATGCACTTTATGGTAAAAAATGGTATTATATTAGGTCACATTGTTTCATCTAAAAGAATGGAAGTAGACAAAGCAAAAGTCAAATCTATTTCCAAATACCAATACCTAAAACTGTAAAGGATATATGTTCGTTCTTAGTAGATACAGGTTTTTATAGAAGGTTCATAAATGATTTTAGTAATATTGTTAAACGTCTTTCTCACCTTCTTGTGCAAGATGTACAGTTCAAATGGATGCAGGCATGCCAAACAACTTTCGATAAACTCAAGGAGATGCTCATCACAGCACTAATAATGCAACTACCGGATTGGTTGCTACCATTTGAAATCATATATGATGCAAGCAATTATGCAATTGGGGCAATTCTAAGGCAACAAAGAGACAAGATGCCCTATATGGCTTACAGCGCTAGCAAGACTGTCCATGAAGACAAATGAATTATACAACAGAGAAAGAGCTTCTAGTTGTAGTCTTTACTCTTGATAAATTTCGTTCATATATTTTGGGCTCACACGTGGTTGTTTTTACAAATCATTCAATGCGTAAATATCTCTTATCAAAAAAGAATGCAAAGACACGTTTGCTCCGATGGATATTGCTGCTCTAATAGTTCAATTTCGAAATTCAAGATAAAAAGGGAGTAGAGAATGTGGTTGTCGACCACCTCTCTCATCTAACATTAGACAACAATAAACTACCATTTAGGGACTCGTTCCCTAATGAGGGACAATTTTCCATTAGGACAGCTCCATGGAATACTGATATTATTAATTTTCTTGTTGCAGGTGAAATACCAAGTCACTGGAGCACGAAGATAAGCGACAATTCCTATATAAGATACGTCGTTTCTTTTATGATGACCCCTACCAGTTTAAGCATTGTACGAATGAAATCATTAGGCATTGTGTGCCCGATGATGAGATGTTCCAGAGTATCATTACTTTCTGTCACACAGAAGCTTGTGGGGGAATTTTTCATCTAAAAAGACGATGGCCGAGATTCTCCAATGTGAATTTCACAAGCCAATGATATTTAGAGACACGCACGAATATTGTAAACATTGCAAGTCATGCTAGAAATTTGAGCATTAACCTGAAAGAATGATAAGCCTCTGACACCTATTTTTATAATTGAATTATTCGATTATTAGAGCATTGACTTTATGGGTCCGTTTCCTATTTCTAACGGATATACCTATATCCCGTAGCAATTGACCGTCTCTAAGTGGGTGGAATCTGTTGCATGTAGAAATAATGATCAACAAACGATGATCAAATTTCTCAAAAAACATATAGTCCAGATTTTGGGTTCCTAAGGCTATAATGAGCAATGGGGTTCTCATTTATGTAATAAAGCCTTTGAGAATCTAATAAAAAAGTACCATTTCACATTAAAAATTTCAACACCATATCATCCACAGTCAAATGGACAAATGAATTAGCCAACAAGGAAATTAAGCTTATTTTAGAGAAAACGGTTAATCCGTCTTGCAAACACTGATTCTATAGACTTGTCGACGCTTATGGGCTTACCATACGACATACAAGACACTCTTAAGCATGTCTCCATGCAAAATAGTTTATGGAAAAGCTTCTAATTTACTTGTGGAGATTGAAAAGCATATTGGGCAATTAAAATGGTTAATTTAGACCTCAATTCTCCAGGCGCATTACGAAAGTTGCAAATGAATGAACTGGAAGAGTTAAGACATAAAGATATGACAATTTACGCATTTCTAAGGACAAGATTATATAGCACGATCGACATATTTCACGTCGTATTTTTAATCCATCTGACAAAGTAGTTCTGTATGATTCACGCCTTTATCTAATTCTAGAAAAATTGCGTTTACGTTGGACCGAACCATTTATCGTTAAAACCGTGTATCTTCATGGCACAATTGATATTGAAAATCCTAAAAATGATCCCATATTTAAGGTAAAGGGGAAACGTTTGAAACACTACTTGTAATTTCCTAAGCACACGGAGGAATCTCATGATTTAGTAGATTCTCCGACATCTCAATGATACGAGCTTAATGATGACACACTATATATTATTGTATATTATGTAATAGCATTTTTTGTTTTGTAGTTGATATACCGTGAGTAGCGAACCGAGTTAATATCTAAGCACTCTCTTAAATTTTACTTGTTCTTAACGGATTTAATAGAAATATCAACTCATTGAGGATAATGTGTATTTTAAGTGGGGGATGCCTATGAAATTTAGTTTTAATACTCACGATGTTTTCAGAAATTAACTTTAGTTTTAATACCCACAATGTTTTCAAATTTTTCAAAAATTTGTAATTCTTTTAGTTTTCCTTTCAAAACATTTCAAAAATCGTTGTAAAAGAAAAAATAAAAATATAATTTCTAACCTTAGTTTTATTTGCTAACTTTAGAATTAGAGACTAACAACTAGTTTTTAAAAGTAACATTAGTCTAGGAGGTAACAAAATTGAAATCTATAGAAAAAAATTTAGCTTGATGTTCTCTATACAAAGAACAGTTGTTGAAGCCACTGTCAAAGCGGTTGTCGATAGCTATCGATTGTAGGGCGAGAATTATTCTGCCTGACAATGGCAGTCAAAGCCGCTGTCAATGTGACTGTCGACAACGGCCGACAGCCACTCTCAATTATAAATAGCCTTATGAGTTCTTTTTTCAACACCAAACTCTAGCCTCCTAGTTTCCACAGCAACCCAAGGAAATTTCGTCCCCTTTCGACAGTGGAACTCAACCCCATTTAATTTTTTTTCAAAATTCTATAAATCTCTAAACAAGTAAATCTTCTCCTCTCTAATTTTTCATGGGTTATTTTCATAAAAAAGTAGATTTTTGTCTTAGACACCTAGATCTAGAACATACCTGAAGTAATTAGATTAGATTGAAAATGGAAATTAACTTCTTAGTAGATTGGGGGTAGTTTGGCAAATTTCCATGAATGTTTGTCAAATTTCTCTAATTATTTAATGAAATATTCTAATTTAAGGGTAAAATTGGATAAAAAACACAACTTTTTGGCATAAAAATTCATGAGTTGCTAGAACACACAACATATATAAGATTCATGCATTGAAAATAAGATCAAGATAATGTTTGATATATTGGGGGTAAATTGAAAATTATTTTAAGAAATATATATAATAATTTTGAGAAATAATAATTACGATTATAACTTTAAAACTATTATTTACTAAGAGTTATATTTTGATAACATTTTTAGGATGGCTCCTCCACAGAGAAAGAGCAAAGAAGCTAGCAAATAAAAAGCTAATGGAAAAATATAAAAAATTTCTGTTGTGGCCCGAACGGGAAGTTTACTATCGGAAAATAAATCAAAACTTTCATTTGAGGTGCATATGCAAGATGCAGGGCTGGAAGAATACACTTATACAAGCACGCACCGCCCTGCAACGAGATTGTGCGAAAGTTCTAGGCACATCTTCAGCCGACAATGGACGAACAACCCGAATACTCAATAGTCAAAGAAAAGGAGATACCGTTTACACAAGCTGAAATCTTAAAAGTCATCCTCGTCTTTGACGTCCCTAAAAGAGAACCCTCGTTTACCGATAGAGTCGACGAAATACCAAGTAGCTCCCAAATTAACAAAATACCAATAGATAAACTATTAACTAAATCATAGCACCAAATTATGAGTAGTTGTGCTACACAATCAGTATAGTTGTTTCCACTGTTTCGCATTCATTGCAACAGAGAAAATTACATGTAAAAAATACTATGGCAAGTATTAAAAATTTTATAAGTAAAAATTTTATTTAGAATTCTTGTAGCTCTTTTTTGCATATTCTCTTATTCATTCTCTATAAAAATTGTTGTCTAAAGCCGCCATACAGTATAACCAAAATCCAAAAAGTCCAAATTACGTTCCCCAACATGCCAAACATAGCATTTCAACATTTAAATTTGTAATCAAGTTAAACCAATTAAGCAGTTAACTGTAAAGTACATGAGATTGCAATTAAATCATAGAATAATAATCAATCATGAAAAGATGAGAAACAATTTGAATTACAACACATTTAGGACAGAATAATTTACTAATTTAGCAGAATAATCATGAGGCTGAATAAAAAGTTATTCCTCACCTCAAATGTTTTTCTGAAAAAACTGTGGAGTCGCTTTTCATAATTCAGACGTGTTGAACCAGCACCCACAGCGCAAGAATTAAAAGCAGAAAGCGATTTTTGAATAGCAGCATCATGTTCTTCTCTTATAATTGCCTAAACAAAGCAAAGATAACTGGAAGTTCCATAACTAGCTGAAAAAAATAAAACAATCATGGTTTTGAACAAACTCTTTTTTACCTCCTCAGCTGGTTTTGTGTGGTCAAAAGATGAGTTGTAAACATCAATAGCACAATCATACGCCCTGTGGCATTCAGTATCTTCAACAGTCTGCAAACAAAATCCCACCTAAAGTTTACACTGCAAACAGAATATTTGAGCTAAGACGCATGCTAATATGACACTTGTAGTTGGTGAACTTAACATACATCAAAACTCTCGATGCTGCCATATTGATGGAAAAAGCCATAAGTGCACAAAAACCAACATATGCACGTTGATGGAGACAAATAAAGGCCAAGATTTGATCAAGATTTGATTAAGAATTTAGTTAGAATTTCATCAGGTTTTGACGATAGTTGACTTCTTATCTTATTTGCATGTATAGTGCACGTTGGGAGATTTTATTTATTTGCTTGTAAGACTTCAAATAGAAATCAGTGCAATGTTTTGAAAGTAATGATAACATGTAATTTGCTTCTTTCCAAATCTTTCTTCAAGCAATTCGTGTGAAAGTGGGCATGTAACTCGTCTAGACATGAGAGTCGAATCTTATTCTCTTGTATCAAATTCCTAATTTTACAAATCTCCACCATAAAACCTAATTTTCCTACTGTCCTAGTCAAATTTGGTATCGAGCTCAAAGCCATCTTCTTCATCTTCCACCATTTTTTCTTGTTTTTGTTTTTATTTTTTTCTTGTCTTTGAAAAAACAAACACTTCTGATCTCATTTCACTCATCAATTTCTTCCATTTTTCTTTAATTTTATTTTATTTTAAATAAAAAAGAACGAATAGGAAAAAGGAATAGAAAAGGACAGAAAATCAAAAAAGGGAAAGAAAAAAGAGAAAAGGAAAGAAAAGTCAAAAGAAAAAGGAAAGAAGAAAACAAAAAAAGAAAAAACGGTGAAAAAAATCAATTATTAGATCAGCAACAACAGAAGATATTGACAACTCCAGATCATCAATCTCAGCTTCCTTCCTGGAGTCCTAGATGTCATCAATTCCTCCGACTCGGTCAACTGTCGTTCCCCCATCAACCATCTAGATGACTTAGTATCACGAGTCGATGGACAATAATCCAATGGAAATGATCAAATGAATGAGGGGAGACTTAAAGGAGATCACAATATTGGAAGAGGTAAAAATTTTGATGATGAGCACCAATATGATAATATCACACATTCAGTCATGATAGATGTCTCTCCTTTTGATGACACGACCCAGCGTTTGTAAATGGTCAACGGATATGAACCATCTTTTTTATTGGTAGAGAACTCATAGGGTCCGTTTCGCTACAATAAATCTATAAGGGTCGGCTAAAATATACTAGATGATTGTTAAGAGGGTCAGAAAGAGCGACAAGAACTCATAGAAACATGAATCAACACGAAAGAAGAGCATAAAAAGAAATACCTTCCTCCTACTCTTGGAGATCATCGTCTTGATCAGCTATCTAATTTAAGACAAGGAAACATGATTGTGGCCCCTTCCTCACCCACAAGTCCATCCAAAAATAAAAAGAATGGATTGGTAACTCATAAACAAGGTCATAAATCTCTCCATTTATGCATATGAGTCAAGTATATAGAATCTAGGTCCATAACCCCTATAGACTCCTACCCTATTTTTATAAGAGACATGATTGTCTCACCTATAGGCTCACTTGCACCCATCGTGCATCATTTGCGTGTGAAAATCCATTGGCATATTATATTTAACAATTATTATTACAGGCCTATTGGAAATGCACATGATCAAGTGCAAAAAATTTCAGCTTGAGCTCTTCTAATTAGGGTTCATCACGAGCGGTTCCCTTCTAGGAATTTTCAACTTTCTCTACCTCCACCGTTGCATGGGGACATCAGACAGGGGATACTTGGCTACAAACTTACTCAATTTACATGTATTTGGTTTGGTATAAGGATTTACCAATATTAGAAAGATTGACTGCCTCCTTCCGAACTTGATTTTCTTTTTACTGTCATTCACCGGTGGTAAATGTTTCCAAGTGAGGAGAAATTGATTGAAATAAACAAAGACCAATATTTGGTCCGACTTTGATTAAAGATTTAGTTAGCATTTCAACAAATTTGTTTAGTTTTAATAATAGTTGACTTCTATCTTGTTCGCATGCATGGTGCAGATAGGGAGTTTTTATTTATTTATTTGTAGGACTTCAATTAGAAATCAGTGTAATATTTTAAAATTATTGAGAGCATATGATTTGCGTCTTTCCAAATATTTCCTCAAGTGAGTTGCGCGTGTGTAACTGGCCTGGTGTGAGAGCCAAACTCTATCCTCTTTATATCAAATCCCTAATTTTATCCCTAATCTCCACCACAAATCCTAATTTTCCTTCTGTCCTGCATCTTATGTTGTCGAAGTGGCCAATGATAAAACATATTTGAAATTGATGAAAGATATAGAAAGGAGGTAGTGAGATCTCCTAAAATCTCTCATACATCAAAATGATGAAAAAAGTACACTTCATTAAGTTCTTTATGTATTCTCTTAGGCAAATTATCATGATTTGATGAATACCAAAAACAAAGCATGATCTCCTAGCTCAGCTATTTACATCCAAGTGATTAAAAGATACACATCCAAAATTCTCTTTAATCCTCACCAGCTCCTATAACATTACTTTTTGGTTCCTTGTGAAATCAAGTTGTATAGTTAGACCTGTCCAAAATACCCAGGTTCGGTTGACCGCCCGGTCAATTGGTCAAATCCGGATCCAGGATCAGATGAGTACCCCTAGCTGAAGCACGGGCAAAGCTCGAGGCAGCCCAACTATTTTATTTTAATTGTTAAAAAAATTAAATTTGTATTAAATTTGATACTTTCCATATTTCTTCTCATGATTTACCTTAATTACATTTTCAATTTTATTTGTATCATTTAGATGTTCATGCTGTCAAATCAAATATAACATTTAATTCAAAATGCTTACTATAAAAATAATTTCTTATTTTTCAAAACTAAAAATTTTTTATTTTCTTGTTTAGTAAGTCAAAGTGGTTATTAATTAATATAATTATTTTACTTGTGTATATTTAGGAAGATATATATGTACATATTGCATATTTGTTCAATTAAAAATAGACTTTCCATAACAATTCATAATAAAATAACTTTCCATATAAAAAAATAACTTCCTATAATAATTTACAATAATAAATTATTACAAAATAACTTTCCACATAATAGAATAACTTTCCCTTACATTCAGACATAGCCTATTCTTCTTATTGTGGAAAGTCTCTCCGGAATTCGATGTATAGTAACGAGACATGAGAAGGCGAAAGAAGGGCTCTATAATTCTGTGTGCTGATGGGAGATTCTCGGTGGATGGAAGTGTTCCCCACCATTTAGTCGAGAAAAACAAGGACTAAGTCATTCATCATATATGAAAGGTGATAGGTCACTTTTTTTATCTGACGAATATGATAGGTCTTTCGAGATTTTTCAATCTCATTGAAAAGCAAAGCCAGTCGCTCCCACGTGCTACTCTTTCTTTATGAGCGAGGCTCGGTAAAAATCTATATCTCATTCTACTGATCTAATGAACTCTGCGAATGAACTGAGCAAGCCACGAGCCGCCTATCGGCAGGGCATCGGAAAAGCCTTCAGGCTCTCTCACTGAACTGATTCACACAGGTCCAAACTAGAAAAATAAGTGGGATCATTTTTCCTTTACGAGATCTCAGCTCTTCGGAATGGTAGGAGAGCCAGAGCCCCACCTTCTCATTGGTTGGCGTCGGGCCCGAGGGTGATGGGACTACTTTCTGAAGGAACGTTTCGTTCAGGCCGGCAGAAGGGAGCAAAATGGCTTTCCATTTAAAAAAAATGCCTTCATCTAAAAATTAGCTTTCATAACAATTATATAAAATTTATATACCATACATACCTGATAAGAATAATAAATTATTAACTTACTCAAAATAAAATCTAAATTTAATAAGCAATAAAAACTTTATTTTAAAAGAAAAATCCATGTATATTTTTACTATATCTTTTTTCAATTTTTTCCCTAAATCTAATTTTTTTAATTTTCATTTTTTTAAATAAAACCAATTTCTTAATAAATCGGCCTACCCTAATGCCCAGCTCATCGCACTCCAGGTCTAGGACTAGATAGTGGGTAAGAGCCCGGTCCGTGCCGCTTGTTTGGTCAGTTTGGTCAGGTCAAGGTATGGTGCAACAAAAATTCATTTACCTTCAAAAGAAAATGTCTACATCTGCTTCATAGGGCACAATATCAACATCTGATTTTTGTCACAACACTCATAAGATATCATATCAATGACATTTTGTAAAGTACAATCAAATACCCAGGAAGAGGTTGTAGCTTTATATCCATGTAAGGAACACCACCAAAACATAGAATTTCCACTCTCTGTTTCCGTACTTAATGCGGTTATGGTACTATGAACAGTTTACTCAACTTAAAGAAAACACTTGATGGTTTTGGCACTAGATCCTAATCTATACCATGAAGCACCTATATATTCAGCATTTATTTATCACCATCTCAGCAGAACGGTAAGCTTACTGTTCTTGCCCAGCTGATTTTGCTGATACTATGATAGTTATAAATTTTACCAGATTTTAATATGCAATCATTTAGCTGACCAAACATGATAACAGCATGTGGACCAAGGGGTGATCTGCACGGGTTTCTGAAACCATACAGCTAAGAATAATTTATAACAAAAGCTAACATCAAAAGGTCTCTTTCATAATAACAACTTTCAATGGGAATTATAGAGAAGCTGAAAATAAAAAAATCAGATAGTAAATCTAGAATGGAACTAACTTGAAGACTTAAATTTTCTTTTTAAAAAAAAGATTAAATCTTAGAACTGAACTAACCTGCCAGGAAGAGGATATAGTAGGAACTGCTCCATTATTGATGGCATCAAGGAAAGATTGAGTTATGCCCACAAAAATAGGACCATTCATAATAGTAGCCCCTACTTGCTTAGGCCTAGCCCGTTCAAGAACAAATTTTGTCAGTGCATCTAAACCTGACCTGAATTCTGGACGCAGTCTATCTAACTGCATCATAAGAAGAGAGAGCAAGATGCATTCAGATAAAATATATATATATACAAATTAATGAATGCATGCATATTAAAGGATGATATATTCAGAAAAATATATATATATATTTCAAGAGAAAACAAGTCCTACAGGAATCTGATCCAGCCTCTGGAGATCATGTTCATTGTTCAATGGCCGCACAAGTGTAAAGCATTCCCTATCTGGGAAAAGAGCTCGAATGGAATCCCGAATCTATTTGACAATTTGCATTACCCATACACCAGAGAAAAAATTAAATAAAAGGCTAAAACATTGTTCATGCAGCGTTCAGCCACCAGACTATATATTTTTAGAAACAAACTCAAAGTTACCTCATTCTTCACAGCTATATTTTTCCCATCACCTTGTACAGACCTCAAAGCAAGCTCTAGATAATCACGTGGAGTAATTTTTCTATTATCTTCAGCAAGATCTAGATAGAAATCCTAAATCAAAATGCAACATGATATATTTAATCAAACTATCTTAATTTAAAGGACAATATAAAACAAATATACCAGAAAGTCAATTTTAGTTGCATGCACAAAATCCTTAAGTTTGAAAGAATACTCACTCTTAGCAGCCAGACAAAAACTGGTGAAAATTGACCAAGCTCAGATGTTGTAGGCCTTCCACCAGAGGCTCTAATACGAACATGTTTAGTCATTTCAGTAACAAGAGCAAGACGATCAAGAGCAGCCTCATCAATGCCGCCCATCTAAAAGCCAAAAAAGCATAAAGCTTTAAGCTTGAATGGTATATTAAATCGCCATGAACTAGGCAATGAAAAACTATAACTTTAGGGTGAGATATTAATTGAGAAAAAAGGTGTCCCTAATCTAGGAATCAGGATCTAGCAACAGATCCTTTGAATATAAACAACATCTTAGATTAAATAGGCTTCAATAGAAGACATTCCCACCTGGTTATATATGAACATGCTTGATAAAAGAACAGCCAATGAGAATATTTGGATACTGTATGTTCCCTGTCAAAATGAAGATGCATGCAATCAATATTGACATCACCTGATAAAATGATCTCCAGAAGTCACAACATGACAAAAAAGAAATTAAGAAACTAATCAACATCCAAATTCCTCCATGACTTCAAATGAAATTTAAATACGTAACTGTAAAATGGAGTAGCTTACTGGTAGCACTTAAAATCGTCAAATAAAGATCCTTCTTTAAGGAAGCTCAACATGATAATCATATTATGAAAAATTTTATCATCATTCCATTTATACAAATTAAGCACAAAAGAACCTTAGAGATTTAGATTGCTGCGCACTAAGTAATGTTTGGGGGAAAAAATATTGAAGAAGGATGCATCTTCAAAGTAGTTAAACAGTGAAGGCATTTAAAGAAACACATATATCATCGACAAATATGAAAATCAAGCACTAAGATTCTTTAGAGTTTTAGTTTGCAGTTCGCACTGACACATGCTAAGAATGTTGACTTTTATTACAAGTAGTTCAGCTGTTTTGGCAAGAAAGATGACCAAAAGGAGCTAGTTTGGTGGTCATAATTTCAAAAATAACAAACAAGGTGAACAATTTCAATTCGATAAAGATAACACTTCAAAGTAGACAAACATTGAACGCATATAATGAAACATTCATCCATATTATTTATGCTGCTATGTAAATTAAGTACTAAATAATCTTAGAAATTAGTTTGCACTGTCCCATGACTTCAGATTAAATGCAAATCAGCCATTTTGGGCTTTTGGCAATAAAAAATGACCAGAAGGAGCAATTTTATTATCATAGTAAGAGCAACCCGAGGAATTTTGGTTAACTAAAATTATCAACCCATGATATCCCAGTAGTCATGATTTGTAGTATAGACATGGGATATGGGTATGGCCAGACACATAAGGTGACTAGAAAACCCCATAAACAAGTAGATAGTTATACATAATTTACATTTTGTGTGCAAGTTTATAAGGGCTACAGTGATAAACTGGTTCATGTAGTCAAAACTAGAAATGGTGGAGAGTATTTTAGTTTGATAATATCCTGTAGTCTTAACACAGGCAGACTATCCCTATCATGTTTTTGGTAAAGAAAGGAAAAGAGAAAGGTCCTAATGTTTTGATGAGTATAGAACAGAAAAGTGTAAGTATTTTATTTTTATTTTATGCAATTTATTGCCCATTAGCTATATTGTAAGAAAGTTAATCTCCTACATTTGTTTTATGATTAATAGGCCAGAGTAGTATGGCAAAACGTGTGTCAGATACATGAGGACACGAGGTGTCCGCTGACATGACGCATGCGAAAATTCCTTGAACAACCCTGTTGATGGGAAGAATGAATGGATAGGACTGGTTAGGAATTAGGATTAGTTTATTTAGCCCTTTGGTTTGTTTGAGATTTCTAAGCAAGGTTTAATTAGGATTTGTATTTTATTTGGTTTGGCTTATTTGTGTGTATTGTGCATAAAGGTAGTTTCTATATATATGGTTTGTAAAGTTGTTTTCCAAATAATAGACTGAGACAATAAATGTTGAAAATCCTAGTTTCTTGGTATGGCCGATTTGCTAATTACGATCAAATCTTTCCTCTAAGGATTCGTGCGAGAGTAGGTGAAGTAATTCATCTAGATGCCAGGACCGAAAATATCTTCGCTATGTAGAACCCTAGTTCCTCTCCCAATCCATCAAATGCCCACCACACTTCCACCATGTGTCATGTTCCCCCATATCTAGCTAGAAATTATTTCTAATAAAGCATATAGTACCAATAGCGTAACATCTCAACCTGTTGCCCTGTAGTTCGTTCAGACCCTCCAAAACATATTAACCTCTATTTAAATAAAGAACTACCATAAAAAGAAGAAGGAAGAAAGTTGTGCATTTGTCACAACGAAATGAGTAAGTATCAGTTAAAAAAAATATTTAAACCCTACTTTTAAAATTCACAGCATGAACCTTGTTTTTACACTTGACGATTGCCAACATAATTGGACTATTATCAACATAACTCTTCATCTTCATCTGTGAACTCATCCCATATTAGTAGCCTTTAAAAGTCATCATTCTTTTAATGCATCTTGTACATGAAAATTTTCACAAGAATGAACGTTGGCTTATCCCCTAGCTCCATCACCAATACCTAAATACCAATTTTAAAGAAAGGATTAGCACGTTCCTTTAATAATGGAAGCGGAAATGGAGGTGGTGATGATGATGAGAGATATGCTATGGAGATTGAAGGATGGTAGACATTTTGGTCATGCTAGGTGGAAGAGACATAAAGTTGCCACTGCAGTGGCATTACTAGCCTATGACTCTAGTAACCAGGTGGTGGAATGGTTGTGCCACATGATGATGATACAGTTTTGGCGATGAAAGATAGTCGAGTGATAGCAATAGGTGGTGGTGCAAGAGTAGCTGCAAAAGAATAGCAACACAACAATGATTGGTGGAAACTATGGAGAATGAAAGATTTGGTACAAAGTTCTCTTCGATATCAATATATCATGGAATGATCTACAAGCTTTCATCTTTTGAAAATATTTCAATGAAAATTCAAAGAGAAAAACATGCAGCTTTAAGTTTTCACAGAAGTTAGCAATTTAGCACACATTTGATGGAAGTTAAGCTCAGAAGGGGCACTGATACTAAAATTGATATTTTATTCGATCATGGGTAATTATTTACATAATAATTTGGAATTATTTTAAAATGAGAATAAGGAATTCAACCAATGTAATGCTTTCTAGTTTAAGTTTTAAAAGAGCATTGAAATGTAAATAAGAACTAAGAAAAGGTAACGAGGAAGAGAGAGGAACACCACAATATAACATTTGTTCAGAACCTCATTCCATCAAAACTGTACTTAATATATAGCATAAAGCTAATATGTCAGCATTATTAAATGCAAGAAAAAGAAAATCCTAAAACAAAAAGAAAAACTGCAGGGGATTCAAGTTCCTCTCTTCTATCTCTGGTCCCATGTCTTAGTTTCCTCTCCTCCATATGTGACTACATTCTTTCCTACCCTTCTTGTTTTTTCCCACTTGGCCCTATGTGCCACAGAGGCCACATTTATGGCATAAAGAACAAGAATAGCTATGTGTTCACTTGCACATTGATAGCTTAGGTTAGAAGTGACTCAGCCATCACCTAATGGTTTCAGGAATCTTGATTTGAGAAAGCACCATAAATTCAGGATCTTACACTGCCAACAGGCATCTTGTTCATCTCAATGTTCCCATGGTCCACTTCTATTTCTTCTTGCTTCCTTTTAGGGATTGACCCTCTATGTATGTCATTTCTTTGTCCTATAACACTTTTGTTTATCTGCATCTTCTAACTCTTGTTCTTCGCAATTTTCAATTTTTCAAATGGTCCAACCATCTGGCTTCTTGCTTCCTTCTAATAATCGACCCTCTTTCTATGCTATCACCCTAAGAATTTTATTTGAAAATTATGAATGACATGGTTAAGACATAATTCTTCTCCAAACAATATAAACCCTCTGCAGTGAGCACTTTATTAACTTTCACTAACTATATTATATATAACTACATAAGACAATATTTCATCTGGAAGCTATCCAACACAATATTTTCTCTTTTGTTGTTATAAGATATATGCATTCTTACCGTAGGTATGTCTTTTTAATTATAATGCACAATTTGCAAATCATATTTATGTGATATAAATAAATATCATTTCACGAACATGGTATGTGCAAATAAAAAAGCAACAAAATATCCACCATCTTGCGCTCTGATAGTGTGATGCTCGGTATAAATCGCACGAAAAGACATTCAAATTTCAAACCAACTCTAATCATGGTCCATTATATTTAACACACAGACAAATTCAAATGTTGTCTGTTTTGTAATCATGTGTATAAAGTAAAAGAAGAATATAAATTAAGATGACACTTGCACTAATTAATTTATAGAAGTATTCCCATTTAGGCCTAAGGTTTAGTTGGTGATGATTTTTCAAACTACATAACCTACAATGAGTCATATCTAAAACATCATCTTTTTCTTTGAAGTAGCTCAAAATCTTAAAATTTATGCATATAGTTAAGGTCAAGGTTCTGATGGTCTATGGTAGCGGAATCGGCAAAATGAATATTGGTAGCGGAGGACTGATATTATATGGAATAAAGCATATTAGATACCTCAAAATTCAATACTATATTTGGCTATATATCAATATCGGCCAATATTTAAAATCCTAGTTAAGATAATACAAATAATACTATTTCCTATGCAACAATAATATAGAGAAACTTTCCAGCTGAAGTGAAAAAAGAGATGAGATGAAACTTCAATTTAGACAGCAGCTAATTATAACACAAAATTGCAGGATTGAAATAAATCATCAATAGAATTTTAAAAAATAAATAAATAAATGCAATCTAACCGTCTGATCATAGGCATCAATTCCTTCGCTATCCAGCAGTAGAAGATTGTATTCAGTTCCATCAAGGGCAGTTCTCTTTATGGGTGCACTCCACATCCACAACCCCTTGGTGCATGGCCGGTGAGTTGAGGCCACTCGAAATCCACTGCTCCTTCCTAAAAGCTACATATAAGGTAAAATGTCGGTTATCATAAACAACTTTCTATCATCAGACAGCAAAGCGCTCAAGAAATTAAACAAACTTAAATATCACTGGGCATCTATGAGCGATATAAATTGAAAATTGGTTGCATGTTACTACCAACTTGAAAAACTAGTTAAGATTCAAAAGCCAAAGCAAACAACTTCAAGAAGGGCGACAAAAAAAAGAACAATTTTGCTTGCCCTAGAATGAAAATTTATGAACGCGAACCTGGTTGAGGATGAAGCTCTTGCCCTGACGAGCGCGGCCGCAGACTGAAACAATCCCGATCGGGCCCCTGACGAGCTGCAGCGCGGCGATGGCTTCGGGGTCCATGCGGAACTTCCCCTTCTCGTCGCAGTACACCAGCCTCACCGGCCGTGCAGGGCCCACATCGGCCGAGGCGGAGGCCGGCCCCGGAGATGGAGAGTCGCCCGCATTGGGGATCGGGCTAGGGTTAGGGTCTGGGTTTGGGGGGTTGGATTTTGGGGAAGAGGAGGAGGAAGAAGTGGTTCCCCCTCTCAGGCCAAACATCTGCAACATTTTTTTGGCCTTTTTTCTCTCTTTTTTGGGAGTGTTTTTGGACTCTGAGGGGTTCCTTTTGAATGGTGTTTAATGCCCCTTTTCCTTCGATGAGAAGGATCTTTGAGCGTGATTGTTATTTAAATTGATCACAAATCGTGGAATTTACAAAATGTTGGGCCCAAGCTTTTGGGAATCTAATTCCGCCAACCTGTGCCATCAACACGAGTTAATGGGAAATTCTAAATGCGCACGACACTCGATTTTTGAGCACCACGTCCTATAGAGCACCACACAGGAAAAATGGTGCTCACCAAGTCAAGTGTGGTGCACATTAAGAATTTCCTTCGAGTTATTGTAGAGACACAAAACTAAACTCGCTGTTAATTACAAATTTGTCATTTTTCTATTTAGACAAATATATATATTCTTTTCCTAAAAGATTAAGATTAGAACTAAGATTTGAATTAAGCACGGCGACTAGAAAAGAGAGGTGACAATTAATGAACTGGAAGAGAGAAGGGGTAGATGAGAAGAGAGGAGAGGAGGAGCACAACTAAGGGAAGGGGATAGAGAAGGAGAGAAGGAAGAGAGGATGGTTGGAGGTAGCGGGGGAGGAGGAAGAGAATGGGGGAGGGAGGGAGGAGGGTGGGCAGGTTTATAAAAGGAAGAGGGGATGGAGAAGGGGGAAGGGTATGGGAGGGGGAGGAGGAGGAGGGAAGGGGTAAAGGAGGAGGATGGGATGGTTGGCTCGTAGAAGGAGGAGGAGCACATAGATATCATTCTTTTCCTACAAATGACACCAATTATTTTACGTCAATTTTGTTTAACTAAAATTATTAAGCTAAATTCGAATATCCAACATGGATTGAGCTCATAATATAGCCCTAAATTAAGTCAAATTTATTGGATGACTTCCGATTTCTATTAACCTGTAGAGATATTATTAGATAATAAAAAAAAGAACATTATAAAGAACATACACAAACATATAACGATTCTACCGAGATGGATTTTCAGGCCTACATCTTTCGTAAAAAGTAATTATTCTGGCATATACTTCCATAGTGGAATCAATGTTATAATTTCTCATTCTATATGTTTTCTCTCTTGACTACAGGAAGTCTAATCTCTTAGCTTTCTCTCTTGATTACAAGAGGTTTGTAGAGGAGAAGAAGAGGGCATTATCAAGATGTAGAAAAGACTAAGATCTTGAGGGGATCAAGAATATTTTAAGGTGCGAGCTGGTAGATGGAAAGGATTATTCTCTTTTCATGAAGGAGACATGTATCTATAGTTATTTGTTAATAGAGTCATAATTGAAGTCTAATACAATCTCTAAATATGAAAAGGATTCCATTATTTTCTAAAAGGAATATTTCTTGTGATATCATAATTCAGTTTTCTTATTTGGGAGAGATTCTAGTTTATGAAGATGTCTTTGAGTCTTCTGAGCTTTATAGTATGTTTGGATGATGGAAGTAATGGAAATAAGGAAAAAAATTAGAAATAACCTCCAAATATGAAGAATTGGAAATATTTAATTTTCGATTTTTCTAGTATTGTTCCATATCTTTTGGAAGAAGGAAAAAATGGAAGTGAAATAAAATATTTATTTTTATAGAAGAAAATGCAAAGTTGTAAGAAAATAAAATAATAATACTTTTTACTTTCATTCCTTCTTCCACACAAAAATCATATGAAGGCTCTGTTTATTTACCTTAAAATAGTATATGAAGTAGAGGAAGTGATTTAATTCAACTACTTCTATTGTTTGTTTAGCCTAGAAATAATTTTATAGTTACTTCATATTTGTTGAGTTGGATTTTATGTAGCAATATTACTTCTCAATTTTTCTTTTGTCCCAAAACCATTGGAAGAGGAACAGATCTCATGGATTGAGGAAATAAATTATTAAAAAAAATTAAGAATTCCTTTTTTATTTCCTTTTCTCTTCCAAAATAGCATGAGTCCGTCACCTCCTCCCCTCTGCAGTAGTCCCCTCACCTCCTCCCCTTCGCAGTAGGTTTTCTACTCTTTCCCCTTTGCAATAGTCTCTCTGTCTCTATTCTTTTTCTTGGGCTGCAATTGATAATTAGAAAAATGATGTTTTGATCTCAAATTTCCTACTGAGTAAGTTCTCAAATCTTTTCTTTTCAATATTATTTCTACTAAAAATTATATCTTTAATTGATTTTAGGATCTTTTCATATTTGTAAACTTAGGAACTTAAATTATTGTAATTTTGAGATGATCTTTAGCTAGTGAATTTAAGGCTTCACTTGCAATTTTTTCGACTATGATTCTTTTTTTTAGAATTATAATCATCATCTTCCAGCTTTTCTAGAAATTTTGGCTACGGTCTTAGATCTCCTACTGCGGTTTTTTTTTACTTGTGAATTTTTGGCTTTTATCATATAGGAGGAAGCAAGAAGGGAAATTGTGCATGAAAATTATTTTCATTAATGATTATTTGTTTACCTTCTTTCATGGACAGTTTGTGATATTCAACCAATACAAACAAGCTTTCAAGGATTCCCTTCTCTGGCTTTTTTCACTTGCAAAAGAAGAAAAAAAATATTTTCATTATCTAGCTTTTTTTTACCTGCAGTTTTTCAAAATTATTTTCACATGCACATATTTTTCAACTTTTAAAAAATCTATTTGTATTATCCTATTTAAAACTATCTTTGCAATAAAATTTAAAAATTTATCTATATAAATATCAAATGTTTTTACCTAATAAAATTGTAGAACACTGCCTTGTTATTTTGAAAACCATTTGTTACAAATGAACGATGTATTTCGTAATGCAAATATGATCCAAAATTGTCTACAAGGACAAATCATATGGAAAATTATAATCACTATTTTTTAATTAGCTTCACTTTGCAAATAGTTCTCTTCTATGTTAAAATTTTAACTTATTTTTGAGGTTTATACAATTTCTAATACACTCTTAAAATGATTATGTTATAAACCTGTTTCATATGTTTATACTCAAATTAATCCTATACAATGATCGTAAATAATATATTTTGCAATAAGTATTTTGCTTGCAAACATTTTATAATATATTGTAATTTATATGTCATACTGAATTAGCATTAACATTTTTTATGCTCTTATTTTCAAATTAAAAATTTTATTTCAAAAGTTGTTGAAGTAGTTGCGAGTGAACTCAGCTGGTTGCAATACTAAGAAAAGGTTTGTCGTTTTAATAAAAAAAAAATCTTGGCATATAAATCTTTGATATCCATGTGAGTTGTTTTGAATGTTTTTCACTTAATATTTATCATATTTTATTTTTATTTCTTTTAGACTCTAATAGATCAGGTTGATAAGTTGTGAAACAAATACTTGCTTCTATTGGCTCCTATGCAACTGCTACTGTTGTGATTACACGTCATATTCTCTTTGATTGGAAAGATGAATATATATTTAGGGAGCGCACAATACTAAGAGATTTAGTAAGAAATCATAACCTATAATGGTTATTTTTTTTTTTTGCAGGAGTGCTTTAGGATGGATAGAGGGCCATTCTTCCACCTTGCAAGAATATTAAGAAATGGTGAAAATTTGAGAGACACAAATCAAGTGTTCATTAGAGAGCAAATTACAATATTCCTTTACATATCATGGCATAATACAGAGTACAGGATGATACTATAAGTCGACATTAGAATGTCGTTTTAAGGGCAATATTAATATTACGACCTTTGCTTATGAGACAGCCAGGAAACGAGATGGCCGAAGAAATTCGTAGTAGGACTACTTGGTGCCTATGGTTTCAGGTATATCATGTATAGTTTGCTTTACTATTGGTAAAACTTATTCAAGAAATAATCAATTATGTAACTCTAAAGTATTGTATTTATTTTAAAAATCTTTAATAGAACTATATTAGCATGATTGGTGGGACTCACATAGAAGCATTTGTTCCAGATAATGTTGCTGCTCGAGTTAGAGGCTACAAGGATGTTTCAACACAAATTGTCCATGCTGTCATGACACCAAATAAAAATTTTTGTTATGTCATGACAGGTTGGGAAGGATTTATACTTGACTTTGTAGTTCTAAAAAATGCATTGTTCATGCCTCCACCGAAAGCCATTTGCCTAGTTAGAAGCAAAAAAATTCAAAAGTACATATATTAGGTATTATGCAAATTAGGTATATAACATGTTTATCTAACTTTATTGGTGTAGACAAGTATTACTTATGTAAAGCACACTATCATGTATGTATTCATTGTTCCTTACATTAGAGTGTGGTACCACTTGAAAGAACAAATAAGAAAACTTCTAATAAATTATCACAAACCTTTCAACCTTCAATATTCATCTCTCCATTTGAAAATTGATAGTGCATTTTGTATCTTGGAAAAAATGATTCAGCATACTAAATGTTAACTTGATTTTCCATTTGAATCACTACTCAAAATTTTAATAACATGTTGCATATTACATTATTATATTGTGCAAATGGACCCAGAAGATAGGTTTATCCATGAAGATGTAAATTTTAGTGAAGGACTAGAAAAGTTTTTTGATGTGAGGATGGTGTATAATACATAATGGCTGACACTACGAGAATAAAAGGAAGGTAAACAAGAATGGTTACAAAAGAGAGATATTTTAGTTATGCTAATATGGATGGATAATTGTGCTAGAGAATGGGAAGGAGATGAGATTGAGATAGTGTAACGCCCTGTAACCTAAAATACGAGTAGTGTTTAGTGACGTATCATAGACGAATACACCAAGCCCTGAAAGCATAAATATTGGATATAAATTTTTGCCACATCACAACAAATACAAATATTTTGAAAAGGAAATAACATGAGCCAATAAAAGATTTATTGAATTTATATGAAAAATAATCTCGGACATAGGACAACTTAAAGTTTTATTACAATTTAGAACAAAATCTAAACATAAAATATGAATAAAATTAAACAATATCTTTTTTATTGATCTACTTCAAAAGTAAATGAGAAAAAAAACTCATCACATTCTAAAACCGGAAACCTATATAATTCCTTCACTTTTCTCGATGTACACTTTCAAATTTGAATGTTTTTCCTTCTGGATTACCTATAGCTCAAAATCATTTGTGTGTGCCATCCAGGATCACTAGAACGACCTATCAAGTGCTACAAAAACAAAGATAATAACACACATGTACGTTATGTGTGATATATACATAATGTACAAAATATTAGTAAAATATAAAACAAATGAGGACATCATAGAACATACGTCTTGAACAATGAACCAGGGAGTTTATTATACTTGTTTTGGAGATAATAATGTCAATGGGTAGTATATGTATATTATGGACGCCATTGTAGAAAATATAGAAAAATAGAAATAAACATGCATATAAAATATGATATGTCATATTATGTTTATTTTGAATTTATTAAGAACTGTCACGAGGACAGATCACATGTTTTAAAACCATCCCGTACATATATGAAACAATGGCCTCATGACTCCTAGTAATGCCCCAGGACTGTACCACTAGGTACTGAAGAAAACATGATGGACGAGATTACGCTTCCGAACCCAAAGCCCTATAACATAACACGATGGTGATCCAATAATCACCACAGGACCCCCTTAGGTTAGGTCCCTAAAATTTAGCTGCACAACCTAAGAAAATAAACCTCCCAAAATATGCATTTAAGTTCCTCCATCCAGTTTCCTTTTTAACCCCATTTTTTCTGTTATACTAATATGTAATGCATGGTTAAAAAGAGTATACACATGCAATATATTAAACTACCAAAACATGTCAAGGCATAAATTTGCATGAAAAACTAAAACAATATATTAAGAATTAGACAATAAAGTTAATAATAAATGAAAGTGATCAGAAAATAATATTAAAAGTATTTAATGACATGCTTAAATATAAAAGATAAGTTTTTATTTCTTTTAAAATATAAGTTTTTATTTATTTTCTTTTCCTAATTGGAAAGAGAAAGTGTTTTCTTGTGCAAAAGAATTTGACACTAGCATGAGAAAAATGCTAGAAGCAAATATAAGGGAGACGATATATTATTGCATAAGTTAGATCCTAAGATTTCTTTTTAATTAGGAGGGTAGATATAGCTACTTATATCGATTGTAAGATAGTGTCATATGAGAGTGCAGTTACCCAATATAAACTCTTAGATTTAGATATTCAGATTAGAAAGAGACTTAGAAAGATTAAGTATAACTTAGATCCTAAGATTAAGTAGTGACGATTAGAAAGTAATCAAAAAATTTTTGTAAATGGAGTAGTACAAAAAGCAGATTGGAGAGACCATGATGATGTTAATGTAATATGGAACAAAATGGCTAGCTGTATTAAGAGGGTAGCTAAAAATATATTTGGTGAGTCGAGGGGTAGTGCTCCACTATATAAGGATACATCATGATAGAATAAAGGGGTAAAAAATACTATTAAGATCAAGCAGGATTTTTATAGAAATTTGAAGAAGAATAATAATAATGATGGAACAAGTTTGAGACGTATAAACTAGCCAAGAAAGAGGCTAAGAAAACTGTTCGGGATGCAAAATCTAAATTATATAAACAAGTGTACGAGAAGTTGGATAATAAAGAGGTAGAAAAAGATAAATATAGAATTACTCGAATAAGAGAGAGAAAGTCTAGTGAGTTATATACTGTAAAGTGTATTAAAAATGAGGATCAGATGGTTCAAGTTCGAGACGAAGAAATTAAAGAAAAATGGTGTATGCTATTTGTTGATGATATTGTCTTAGTTGATGAGACAAAAATACGAGTAAATGCCAAGTTAGAGTTATGAAGGTACACATTAGAATCTAAAGATTTTAGATTGAATAGATCTAAAACAGAGTATATGAACTGTAAATTTAGTAAATGATGGACTGTAGACTATAATACTATAACATTGGATGGGAAAAAGATACAAATGAGCAGTCAGTTTAGGTATTTGAGTTCTATTATTTAAAATGATGGAGAGATCGATAATGATATTAATCATAGAATACAAGCTGGCTGATTGAAATGGAGGAGTGTAATGGGAGTTTTATATGACCGTAACATTCCGTTAAGACTAACAGAAAATTTTTATAGGACTGCTTTTATATTAGCTTTATTATATGCCATGAAATGTTGGGCTATAAAGAAACGTCATTCACAGAAGATAAGTGTAATAGAGATACGCATGCTCCGCTGGATATGCAGCAATAATAGGAAAGATAAATTGAGAAATTAATATATTCGTACTAACATAGGTGTAGCTCCCATCGATGAGAAGATGCGAGAAAATCGCTTACGATGGTTTGATCATGTGCAACATAGGCCTACAAATGTACCAGTTCGACGAGTGCAATTTATCAATGTAGGACAAGTTAAAAGAACGAAGAGAAGACCGAAAAAACATAGATAAAGGTGATACGAAAAGATATGAATTCTAGAGGTTTGAATGAGGAGATATTACTTGATAGAAATAAATGGAGGACTATTAAAATGATTGATTTGGTGTGATACTCTTTTTTGGTTTGTGTAGCCTACCTCAAATACTTGAGATAAAAGGCTTAGTTTTGGGGGGACATATTATTGCATACAAAACAAACCACAAAAATGCACTTACCATGTATATATGAGTGTGAGTACAGATGTTGAAATGGATGGAGAATTTGAAATTAATTTTTATAGTTAGATTTACTTAAATAATTTTATCCATCTAAGATAAATCAAATAAAATAATAAAAAATAATATTATGGAGTATATCGGTTTATCCTTTACTGCAAAGGCAATTGCTTCCACACCATAAAACAAACAAAATTACACATAACCATTAGTTGTCTGGCTACAAAAGAACACTACGTCTGCTTTACAGAAGTGAAGTATTCTAACTTAAATAGGTAATCAAAACATATGAAACTTCTATTGAAATGAAATACCAATGTTGGAAGAAGTTATGGATTTCCTTATCCAATCTTCAATTTCCCACTTTTAAGAAAATCATCATTTTACTCTGTTAATTATGCTTTGTTAAATTATTATGGAGACTAATATAAAACATTCCAACATCCTTACTATTGGATTAATAGTAATAGGAGACGATATATTTCTTAATCTTTAACTATATTCCTAGTTTTTGTTTTCTAGCCTTTGGATTAAACGAAGATTAATTAATTAGTTCTCTAATTACTATATTAAGAGTTCAGGGCCTAAAAATAAAGAAATACACTGGTCGGTTTGTTTCTACTGCATGCCCTCATAGGAATCTTCAAATGACTCTTGATCTCCTCTCATTCAATATTTAAAATATTTTTCATTCTTTACAAAATATTTCAACAAATAACTAATACATATCTTAACACTGGTACAATGGGTAGCTATTTTACATAAAATTCACCCAACTTCGTGCAATACTTAATTAAAACTAATTAAGAGAATATTCTAACAATGCATTGCTATGGTAATTCTGGAACAAACAAATCGTGGGCCACCATGCTTAGACTCGCATAACATTTAAATTTTTTTTTTTGGATTGAGTATTTTATCACAATTACCAACTAAACTTATTTGTTTCTAATAATTACAAAATTATAGGTAAATAAAAAAAATGATTTGTATGAGAACTAAAATAATTTAAAACAAAGATGGTTTGGGTGAATTTAGCACAAAAAGCACTTACCTCAAAAGACTCCCCTTGATTCGGGTCAGATTTCCTTTTCTTCCTTTTCTTTTTCTATTTTTTCCTTTTCTTTCCTTCTTCTTCTTCTTTTTCTTCTTCACTGTATCCCCCCCCCCCCCCCCCCCCCCCCATTCTTTTCTTCGTTTTTTTTAGTGTTGTTCACTTTGTTAATTTTTATTTATTTATATGGATTTAGGTTAAGATAAAGTTAGATAGAATAAATTTAAAAACTAATTGAATCCAAACTAATTAAATTTGTTATTATTTACTAACCAATATTTTAGATAAATATAAATTTTAAGATAGTTAATAATAAGATTTGTTAAATAACAATATTATCAATACTATCATATTAACTATTTGGATAATATCCTTTAAAAATAAATAAATATAAAAACAATGTTTAGATATATTGTAGGGAGAAAAAATGGGGTGTTACAATCTACCCACCTTATATAAAAGAAATTTTGTCCACAAAATTTAATTCAAGGGCGAAGCAACTATATGACAATTATATATGCTATGTTACAGAGAATGGTCCACAGTTTTCGTTATGCACTCTGATATTAAATGATAAAGCGGAAGTGATAAGTCAACTCTAAGTGAACAGAAACATAAAGAATTTGAGATCAGATAGAGAGAAAATAGTAATGGATGAAATAAACTTTTGGAACAAATGATTATGATAGGGACAAAATAAGTAGAGACATGCATATGTATATGTTCTCCGCAAAATTCTTACTTCCTTCCTTTGAAATAACTTAATTACAATGAAAGTGAACAAAAAAAAAAAAAAATAAACGAGAGAATTTATAACTTATCTCTCTCTTTTACAATAAAAAGTGGGCTCTATGCAGCGATGTGATCTATCAAGTAGCTCCTTTTGACGATCTTGTTGTGGAAGTCTTCTTTCTTGATTAGCCATTCCAATGGCTAGCAAGAATAGCAGAAGCAACATGATATTTATCATCGTCAATATTTTCGGTACCCCCAATCCAATCTGGCTGCTAGTCAATGAGGACGACTCAATCGCAGCTATGGTACGAAGTGTACCCAAGGGGCCAGGTTGCAAGTGTGGGCTGCCCGTACTTGGTGTCGATATTGGCTTCTCTACTGGTACAGGGATCGTTCTGGTAGGAAACTCGCTGGTTCCTACCACCAAATTTGTCATATTTGCATAAACTTTCTTCTGTTTCTCTTTAAGTGCAAGAATTTCGGCTTCTATCAATGTCTAAATTCGGTTCTTAAGAGAATAGCAATCCTTAGTTGGGTGCTCGACGTTCCGATGGTACAGGCAATAGTTAGTGTCATTGGTTTTACCAGCGTCTTTCGGTTTTTCATTTTTCGAAAGTTTCAGCATGCCCTTTCTGAGAAGAGATGGAACAGAGTATCTGTCTGCTAAGTCTTGAATGTATAAATTCTATCTTGTCGGGGCCTATTTTGACCTACATCTCTCGGATTATGAGGTTTTGGCTTCTGATCTGCAACTGATGCTATCACAGCTTTCCCTTTATTTTTAGGATTCTGTGGATATGGTCTATTATTTATAGAGTTTCTCGTGCCACGAGATTTCTCAATCCGATGAATTATATCTTCCGCCTGTTCTCCCTGCTTTAATAGGTCTATCCAAGTTTTGGACTCTACAGCTCCTATTCTTATCAGCATGCCAGTCCTGAAATTATACTTACAGGTTTCCACCAGAGTTTCTTAGGTCATACCATATCGACAATGCACGGATTTTTCCATGAAGCGTTCAATGAAACTCTTAGCTGTTTCTTCTTCTCCTTGTTTCGTCGCAAAGAGGAAATGAACCGATATTTCGGTATCATTCTCAAAGAAACGTGCCAAGAACTCGATATCATACCAAGTGTTTATGGTTTCCGAGGTCAACTGCATAAACCATGTAAAGGCAGGCCCTCGCAGGGTGCTCGCAAATATCTTGGTCATTAGATCATTTCCCATCAGATGACCCGCCTGTGATAAGAAATAATATATGTGCTGGTTTGAGCACCTCTTCCCGTCATATGGCTCCAGTTTGAGGGGTTTGTATTTTTCTGGATAGGGGGCAAAGTCCCATCCAAACGGGTATGGTCTTGAAACTCCCCACTCCTTTAGCTCTTTTTTCTGCATCAGTGCATCAAATTGGCTTGGCAGTTTCTCCATCCTCTCTTCATGAGGATCATGGAAGGAAAACTTATCGTCTTCGTCATGCACTGAATAAGTTTTTTCTTCTTTATCTTCCTTTTGTTCGTTTGTCTTAGGTGATGGTTCCGAGGAGGATGTTTTAACCTTATTTTTGACTATTTTCTGAGTATTTTCAACCAGTTTTAGAAGCATTAGTTTGAGGTCATCAATAGTCTTTTGCTGGTTTCGAATCATCTGCTCTTGGATTTCATACCTCTGGTCAATATCATCGGACCTATCCACCACATGTGACGCTGACTTTTGTGGTCGGGAAGACGCAAAAGAGTGAGGTGAGGTTATGGCCGAGTTGTCGCTATCATCATTACAGGAACCTTTTACGAGTTTCTTGTAATTTCGAGGGGCGACAACCCCTGATTTAAGTCGAATAAGATGATGAGGTTCTTCATCACATTATTCGGAATCAACCTCTTTATCTATAACTCTCTTACACTTTCCAACCATGTTAGAGGTCACTGCTTTCCGTTCTTTTTCTTTAATCTCTCAGGGAGCATTTTTTGTCTTCTTCGCAGGATTTTTGTCTGACTTGGTTAATTAGTCAAACACCGACACCCTTATCTTATTGCAGCAATGATTGTTCAGTACAATAGATACTGCTGTCATATAGGGTCCGGTTGAACTTGATTTATACTCCTCTTCTTTGTTAAGTACTTTTTGAGGTCAGTGGCCTTAGACATAGAATCATGGGGCCCATTTAGTTGCTGAGAGGGTCCAGGCGCCCACTAAAGTTTCTTGGAGTCATTGATGTTAAGTTCTTATCCAATAATACGATTATCAACCCTGATTTTGTATTCAGGTTGTTTTATGCGGAGCTGAACATTAGCTTCGCGTTCTGGTACATGAAGCTAAGAAATAGCTTCGCGTTTTGGTATGCGAAGCTGAGAAATAGCTTCGCATTTTACGCTAGCCTCGTGTTTTACACTGGTTTGGCGTTTCTGCAGAAGTTTAACTTCTGAAATCTTAGCATCGCGTGAAGGAAAATTTTTGCACGCTGGCTTATTCTTGCGATTTACGCAAGTTATATCTTCACGTTTAACGCGATTTTTGCAATTAACGCAAGTCTGATAATTATCTTCGCGATTTACGCGATAGTAAGGAGTCTTGCGATTAATGCAAGTTTTACTGCCTTCGCGATTTACGCTAAGCTTGGTTTTAGCCTCGCGTGGAGAGTCTTGATCACACGCTGGCTCTATCAGAAATTTATCCTCGCGATTTATGTGAGTCTCTCTAGTTTTAAGTCCAGAACCAATGCCTCGCATGGAGAATCACATACTGGCTTAGTCATTTTTTCGCGTTTAACGTGATATTGACTGGTCTTGCAATTGACGCAAGTCAGTTCGCAAGTTACAATAGCCTCGCGTTCTACTGCTCCATTAGCCTCGCGTTTAACGCGGGCTTTGAGGGTTTTTCGCCTTGCTCTCCGATTTCGGTTGCGGAGTTAGATTTTGGTCAAGCCAGTTTTCAAGCCTTCTTCAGCAGTAGAGAAGTCATCCTCTGTTAGGGTTTTCTGCCCAAACGACGGTTCCATGGCCGCAATCTCTAAGGGTCACTGTTTAACGGTGGATTCCCGATTACCCGATTTACAGATATTGGAGCTCATGCAGCGATAGTGCCGCGTTTCAGTTAGATTACCTGATTCAGAGGAGAGGTACTCCTCGTATTTTTGCTGGTCGATCTCCATGATGAGCATATTAAAGTCGGATCCGATCCTTTCCACGTCAGATTGTGCCGCGATCTTTTTTCAGTAAAAGAGACGTCTTTCACTGTGGTCGCTAGTTTGTTCGTCACAAAATTCTTAGTTCCTTTCATTGAAATAACTTAATTACAATGAAAGTGAACAAAAGAAAACAAACGAGAGGATTTATAACTTATCTCTCTCTTTTACAATAAAGAAGTGGGCTCTATGCAGCGATGAGATCTATCAAGTAGCTCATTTTTGACGATCTTGACGTGAAAGTCTTCTTTCTTGATGAAGAAGATGGTCGGCCCTAGATCTTCTCTGCTAGTCTTGATGGGTTCAAGACTCTCATGCGTAACTTGAACTTCACAAAAGCTTCCAAAGATCGATCACCAAAGGCTTCAAGGCTCTCTCGCATACTTGAATTGCCAAATGATCAAAAAGATTGAAGATGGATCTATTGAAGATAAATCTATTGAAGATGGATCTATTGAAAATTAATCTATTGAAGATGAATTTCTAAAGTCTCCTCAAATAGGATATTTATAGATTTTAGTTTGAAAGTTCTCATAAGAATATGAATAGAAGGTTTTTATAGGAATATGAATAGAAAGTTTTCATAGGAATATGAATAAGAGGTTTCCATAGGAATAGGAATAGAAGGTTTTTGTATTCATCAAGAATTCTATCCAAATATTTGATATTGATTTAAATATCTTGATTTGGAATTTTGATTGGACTCAATTTGGGTATTGAATAAGTCCAAATCTCAATTACAATCAATTTTAGATTCTGATTGGACTCAATTTTAGTATTGGATAAGTCCAAATGTCAATCACAATCAGTTTAAGATTTAAGAATCTGCTCATGCAGAGTTAAATACTCTGAACACGGAGCTATAGATTTAGCTCCGCGTTTTACTCAACGCGAGGCTAAATTTTAGCCAAACGCGGAGCTACGGAATCAGCTCCGTATTTTGCGTGGTTATTTCCTTTTTACTGATTTTTGAAAATTTTACCACTAACAAAACCCTTTCCAAAGTTTTCAAAATGGTTTTTAACTTAGCAAATTTTGAAATACTTTGGATCTTCAATTTGGTGATCAGGTTAAGATTAAAAAATTCAGCAGAGGTGCTTAATCGCACATACCTGACGTTTGGCGGAGATGCTTAATTGCACATGCCAAGATGATCGGGTCAGGAACATCGATCTTTGACAGTGGCGCCCAATTGCACATGCCTGATAATTTGGTGGAGATGGCTTAAAACTCTCTCGCGTAACTTGAACTACATCTCACTGTCAGAGGTAGGAACTTAACATGATAGAGTTTATGGGATTTTTAGCAAACCCCCAGCTATCAACGGATTTGATTAGTCTTTACTAACTACCGTTTGAGTTGGGCTAGCCATGTTATTCCTCTCAGTATGGTGAGTTATCGAAGATTTTTTCTCTCCTCTTTCCTTAGCATTTTGGCTTTGGGTAGTTTATCTCATATTTTTACCCCAGTATGATAGGGTTGGCGAGAAACTTGATCTCCTCTTCCCGCCGCTTTAACAGCATTGGGCAAAATTTTTTTATTTATAATACTCAATTAGCCATTCCAATGGCTAACAAGAGTAGCAGAAGCAACATGATGTTTATCATCGTCAATATTTACGGTACCCCCAGTCCAATCCGGCTGCTAGCCAATAAGGACGACTTGATCGCAGCTGTGATTCAGAGTGTATCCAAGAGGCCAGCTTGCAAGTGCGGGCTGCCCGTGCTTGGTGTCGATATTGGCTTCTCTAGTGGTACAGGGGTCGCTCTGGTAGGGAACTCGCTGGTTCCTACCACCAAATTTGTCATATTTGCATAAACTTTCTTCTGTTTCTCTTTAAGTGTAAGAATTCCGGCTTCTATCAATGCCTGAATTCGGTTCTTAAGAGGATAGCAATTTTTAGTTGGGTGCCCGACGTTCCGATGGTACATGCAATAGTTAGGGTCGTTGGTTTTACCAGCGTCTTCCAGTTTTTCATTTTCCAGAAGTTTCAGCATGCTCTTCTGAGAAGGAGATGAAACAGAGTATCGTCTGCTCAGTGTTGAATGTATAAGTTCTATCTTGTCGCGGCCTATTTTGACCTGCACCTCTCGGATTCTGAGGTCATAGTTTCGGATCTGCAACTGACGTCATCACAGCTCTCCCTTTATTTTTAAAATTCTGTGGATATGGTATGTTATTTATAGAGTTTCTTGTGCCACGAGATTTCTCAATCTGGCGAATTACGGATATTGGAGCTCACGCGGCCATAGTGCCGTGTTTCAGTCAGATTATCTAATTTAGAGGAGAGGTACTCCTCATATTTCTGCTGGTAGATCTCCACGATGAGCATATTAACGTCGGATTCGATCCTTTCCACGTCAGACTGTGCCACGATCTCTTTTTCAGTAAAAGAGACGTTTTCCACTGTGGTCGCCAGTTTGTTCATTGCAAAATTCTTAGTTCCTTCCATTGAAATAACTTAATTACAATGAAGGTGAATAAAAGAAAATAAACAAGAGCATTTATAACTTATCTCTCTCTTTTACAATAAAAAAGTGGGATCTATGCAGCGATGGGATATATCAAGTAGCTCCTTTTGACGATCTTGACGTAAAAGTCTTCTTTCTTGATGAAGAAGATGGCCGGACCAAGATCTTCTCTGCTGGTCTTGATGGGTTCAAGACTCTCACGCGTAACTTGAACTTCACAAAAACTTCCAAAGATTGATCACCAAAGGCTTCAAGGTTCTCTCATGTACTTTAATTGCCAAAGGATAAAAAAGATTGAAGATGGATCTATTGAAGATTAATCTATTGAAGATGGATTTCTAAAGTCTCCTCAAATATAGTATTTATAGACTTTAGTTTGAAAGTTCTCATAGGAATATGAATAGAAGGTTTCCATAGGAATATGAATAGAAGTTTCCATAGGAATATGAATAGGAGGTTTCCATAAGAATAGGAATATAAGGTTTTTGTATTCATTAAGGATTCTAATCAAATATTTGTTATTGATTTAAATCTCTTGATTTGGATTTCTGATTGGACTCAAGTCAGGTATTAGATAAGCCCAAATCTCAATCATAATTAATTTAAGATTCTGATTGGACTCAATTTAGATATTAGATAAGCCTAAGTCTCAATTATAATCCGTTTAAGATTCTAAGAATCTGCTCATGCGGAGTTAAATACTCTGAACGTGGAGTTATAGATTTAGCTCCGCGTTTTACTCAATGCGAGGCTAAATCTTAGCCAAACGCGGAGCTACGGAATCAGCTCCGCGTTCTACGTGGTTATTTCTTTTTTACTGATTTTTGAAAATTTTACCACCAACAATATATATGTAACAGTAATCCTAAATAGAGATGTCTATGCAGAGGCCAAAGTCGAACTAGCTCTGATACCATTTGTAATACCCTGCATCCTAAAATATGGATAGCGTTCAACGACGAATTATAGACAAATACACCAAGCCTTAAAAAATATAAATATTGGGTATAAATTTCTGCCACATCACAACAGATACAAATATTTTGAAAAGGAAATAACATGTGCCAATAAAAGATTTATTAAATTTATATGAAAAGATAATCTCAAACATAAGAGACAACTTAAAGTCTTATTACAATTTAGAATAAAATCTAAACATAAAATATAGTTAAAAGTAAACAGTATCTTTTTTATTGATCTACTTTGAAAGTAAATGAGAAAAAGGCTCATCATATCCTAAAACTGGAAACTTATTGAATTCTTTCACTTTTTTGTCGTACACTTTCAAATTTGAATGTTCTCTCTTCTTGATTACATGCAGCTCAAAATCGTTTGAGCGTACCAAATCAGAGTCATTAGAATGACCTAGTAAGTGCTACAAAAATAGAGATAATAACACACATGCATGCTATGTGTGGATATATGCATAACGTACAAAATATTAATAAAATATTAAACAAATGAGGTTAGCATGGAAAATACGTCTTGAAAAATGAATAGTGGATTTTATTATACTTGTATTGGAGATGATAATGCCAACAGGTAGCATATGCATGTTATGGATGCCATTGTAGTAAATATGGAAAAATAGAAATAAGCATGCATATAAAACATGATATGTCATATTATGTTTATTGTGAATTTATTTGGAACTGCTAATAGGAAAAATCACATATTTTAAGAGCAATCCGTACATATCCAGGATAATGGCCTCATGACTCCTGGTATTGCCCCAAGACCATACTGGTAGGTACTCAAGAAAAAATAATGAACGAGCTTATGCTCCCGGGACCAAAGCCCTATAATATAATATAATGGTGATCCAGTAATTACCCTAGAACTCCCTAAGTTAGGTCTCTAAAATTCGGCTGTACAACATAAGAAAGTAAACCTCCCAAAATATATATTCAAGTTTCTCCATCCAATTCTTCCTCTAACCCCATTTTTTGTGTTTATGCTTTAAGTAGATAAAGAAATAATGCTAACATGTAATGCAAAGTTGAAAGAGTATACATATACGATATATTAAACTTCCAAAACATGTCAAGGTGTAATTTTGCAAAAAAAAAATTAAAACAATATATTCAGAATTAAATAGCAGAATTAATAATACATGAAAGTGATCAGGAAATAATATTAAAAATATTTAGTGACATGCTTAAATACAAAAGATAAGTTTTTATTATTTTAAAAAGATAAGTGTTTATTTCATTTTTTTCCCTAATTGGAAAGAGAAACTGATTTCTTATGCAAAAGAATTTAACACTGGTATGAGAAAATATTAAAAACAAATATAAGGGAGATGACATATTATTGCATACAAAACAAATCACAAAAATGCACTGATCATGTATATATGAATGTGAATATAGATGTTGAAATGGTTAGAGGATTTGAAACTATTTTTTATAGTTAGATTTACTTAATAATTTTGTTCACCTTAGATAAATCAAATAAAATAATAAAAAATAATATTTTGGAGTATATCGATTTATCCTTAACTGCAAAAGCAATTGTTCCCACACTTTAATACTAAACTAAATCATACATATAATTAAGATAATATTGACAATAATACCTAAAGAAACAATGTGCAAATCTTTAGGCAGTAAGAAGTCTTGGAAATTTTCCAGCTTATATCATCAAACAAACCAAGTTACACATAACCATTAGTTGTCTGGCTACAAAAGATACACTATGTATACTTTACAGAAGTGAAGTATTCTAACTCGAATAGGTAATCAAAACAAATAAAGTTTCCACTGAAATGAAATACCATAGTTGGAAAAAGTTTCCTTATCCAATCTTCAACTGTCCACTTTTAAGAAAATCATCATTATGCTCTATTAATTATGCTTTGTTAAATTATTATGGAGACTAACATAAAACAATCCAACATCCTTACTATTGAATTAATAGTAATAGGAGATAATATATTTCTTAATCTTTAACTATATACCTAGTTTTTGTTTTCTAGCCTTTGGATTAAATGAAAATTAATTAATTAGTTCTCTAACTACTATATTAAGAGTCCAGGGCCTAAAAATAAAGAAATATACTGGTCAGTTTGTTTCTACTGCATGCCTTCATAGGAATTTTCAAATGACTCTTGATCTCCTCTCATTTAATATTTAAATTATTTTTTGATTCTTTACAAAACATTTCAACAAATAATTAATACATATCTTAACACTGGTACAATAGCTAGCTATTTTATATAAAATTTACCCAAACTTAAGCAATACTTAAATTAAAACTAATTAAGAGAATATTCCAACAAGGCATGCATTGTTATGGTAATTCTAGGACAAACAAATTCTGGGCCACCATGCATAGACTCACATAGCATTTAAAATATTTTTTTGAATTGAATATTTTATCACCAATACCAACTATACTTACTTATTTCTAATCATTACGAAATTGGAGGTAAATAAAAAAAATGATTTGTATGAGAACTTAAATAATTTAAAACAAAGATGGTTTGGGTGAATTTAGTACAAAAAACACTTGACTCAAAAGGCTCCACTCGATTCGGGTCGGATCTTTTTTTTTTCTTCCTTTTTTTCTTCTTTTTTTCACCCTTTTTTTTCCTTTTCTTTTCTTTCCTTCTTCTTCTTCTTTTCCTTCTTCACCATTTTTTTCCCTTCTCTATTCAGCTGCAAGGCTGAACAGAGAAGAGTTTTTCTTCTCTCTCTTTTTCTAGTGTTGTTCAGTTTCTAAAATTTTTTTATTAGATATATTTAGGTTAAAATAAAGTTATATAAGATAAATTTAAAAACTAATTGAATCCAAACTAATTAAATTTGTTATTAATAACTTACTAGTGTTTTAGATAAACATAAATTTTAAGATAGTTAATGATAAGATTTGTTAAATAACAATATTATCAATACTATCACATTAACTATTTGGATAATATTATTTAAAATAAATAATATAAAAATAATATTTAGATAAATACAAAGATATTGAAGAGAGAAAAATGGGGTGTTAAAGATGGGCTTAGATGGATAGTCATATGTTTATTATATATTCAATGGAATGTAAAAACTTCTAGGTAACATTCACATTACCTTTTATCTATGCATACTATATTATAAGGTAAACTGCTCATTTATGTGTTTATTTATTAATAGCTTCTTGTCATTAAATATGTATTTTTGACTCATAATATTAATTTTTTGTTCATGTTTTCACCTTCTTACATTATGTTTTACAGTGTGTTAAAAGTTCTTTAGACTATTTATATACTTCTTTATTATATCTATACGTTACTCTACATGACAATGGACCATATTGAGAACTTTGCTATGCATGGAGCAGATGCTTACTCAACTACTGGTTCAGTAGCTCTACCAAGCCTTATAGTGTCTTAAGGCTTTCCCTCTAATATTCAAATGATGGGAATAGATGCATAAATATCCCCTTTCCAATGCCACAAGGGATGCTCCCTAATTTTGGGCTACCTGGATTGCATAGTTTTAATCCCACACTAAGGCATTTACATATGCCAATGAGACACCTCCGAGACACAAGACGAATGCTAAAAGTTCCATTGGTATCATAGAGGTTGATTCGCCTACAAAAGAAAAATGTAAATATTTCCTGCAAAACTCGCACTTCCTTTTATTGCCATTAATTTATGATTACAATAATCTCAAAGTACAATAAAAAGAAGTGAAGGAAAATCAAACAAACAGATTTATAACTTATCATTCTCGTTACAATAAATGTGGGTTCTTAAAGTGACTATGGAGCGTTAACCTCGTACTCCGTTAACGATCCGTTACTTGGATTGATCTTGAACGCGGAGGATTGATGAGGGTTGATGTTTGCTAGCGGCTTCTTGCTACTGGTCGGCGTGCCTCGCATGTAAATCAATTTGCTAAAGGTCTCAAAACTTGCAAAACTCTTCTTGTGAGCCCTATTTATAGTCATGAAATAGTTATAGGAGTTTCCTTAGGAGATAAGGATGGAATTATATCATAATTCAATCTCTGATCTTGTATTTCAGTTGGATTTGAAATATTCAATCCGAAGTGATTGGATACGATTAGATTTGGAATTTTGGTAAAAATTCAAAATGAAACCCTCTTTGGAAATGAATCTACATCGGGCTGCGTCAGTCTTGCGTAGCGCGAGGCTGGCTGCCTCGCGTGTGCAAGGCTAGTAGCCTTGCGTACGCGAGGTTGCCCTAGCCTTGTGTTGCTGCATAATATTTCCATAAAGAATCTTCATTCTACAAGACCTTCTCTAAAGTTTTCAAATTTTCATTTGTTAGTTTTTAACGAGTTTTGAAATACTTTCGACTTCAATTCTCCAAATATTCCATCACACAAACTCAATTTGTACGCGAGGTTAATTAGCCTTGTAGGGTTAATAACCTCACGGGGCGAATAGACTCGTAGGGCTTAACAGCCTTGCAAAAATTTTACCGCAAATCAAGCCCATTTGGATGCCATTTCCTCTTTTAAACCACCTCTTCATCTTCTTCTTCTCATTCATCCAAAGGAACACAAAGGAACCATTTCTCCCCTTCAAAAATTCCTTTAAATTTCTATCGAATTTCTTCAATTTTCTTCATTCTTTCTTCAAATTCTCCCTCTCTTTACCGATCAATGGCACTTAAGAATGTTGTAGTTGGTACGGAGTGACATCTCCTTTTGTTCCCGACCATCGGCCACCAGTGTTGGAGCCATTCCACCATTATTGGAGGTAAGATCCTCTTTAAACTTTATTTTCTTCCTCTTTTTTGAGTAAAAGTTGATTATGATGCTTAAATTGAGAAATTTTGCTATGATTTCTTGGTGAAACTTGGCTAAGGGGTGATTTTTGCTGTTGATGGGTTGGAGTTCGCTGTCAGCGGCAAACCGCCTCCTACCCCCTTTTGATGCGAGGCTGAATAGCCTCACATATAGCCACATGAGGCTATTAGCTGCGGGTTCAAATTTTTCAATGTGGGGGCTAATTAGCGTCGCGTTATGCAAGGCTATTAGCCTCACATTTCTTCACTTAGAAAAATCTTCTTTTAGTTCTTGAGGAGCTTCTGATTTCTTCTTTATTTTCTTGGCAGTAAACTATACGACTTCCTTATCGAAGCGCCATCATTTTGGCTTTAGAGGAGATCCTGACAATGGAGTTCAACTCGGATACTGCGGGCCAATCCCGCTTTTTACTCTGGGTGGCAGCGATGACTGAAGGGATAGATTATCCAACTATAGCCTATCTACATTAAGATAATTGATAAGCGACGTCCTGCTTAAGGGTGCAAACTGAGAAGAACTAGATAAACCAATATTTATTTGGTGACTCAATATTGGTCTTAGAGATGTCTTTGTTTGAAGATGAATGCTAATGACTCCGTCAGGTGGGTGATGTGATGATGTTCATTCCAAAGGTGACGGGAAGTTGCTCATTAACTTATCTTCAGAGCATATCAGTCCTTCGTTAAATGGACTGGAGTCTTACTAAGAATCAGGATGGCGTCCCTGTCAGCAACTTCGGCAGTTAGGGTCCTTATCAAGATGGTCCTAATAGATATCTGACTGGTTTACTTCCGGGAAGAGTGGCAAAGGGCTTTTCTCTCGACGAGTCGCCCAAGCTTGCTAGTACTTTTCTCAACAATTTCTTGAAGTTCAAAGGACAATACCCTGCCCGTAATTTTTGCACTCCTGGATGGGTTTACTCTATCGATAGGATGTGGTGGAGCTTAACGATTAGTTTCATGCTCATGTATTTTGAAGCTATCCTCAAGGATATTGGATTGTACGGGGTCATCAGAAATGTACAATATGGTCTTACTCATAGTACCTATCACTTATTCAGTATTATGGAGATATACAACTCTAAGTTTGGGCATTCTTTACTCCTATTGGCGAACTCGACTTTGCTTTCCATGAGATATTCGAAGTCTCTTTACTGTCGATGGGGGAGTTGCCGTATGAGGAGATAGTTCCGACCATGGAGGAACTGAGATGAATGAAGATCTAGAATCTCCAAGTATATGAAACGTACTGGGAGGTGATGTTCCACTTCTATATTTGCCAAGAAGTTTCAGGCATGAGGAGCCAAGGTGTTAGTTAAAATCTATGGGCTAACTGTCTTTTTTAAGATGTAGATCATCCCGAAATTGTTCTGATAAAGTTAGATCTTCTTAATCAAGCTGCTATCGAAGCTCATATAGCTAACCTGGGACCCACTTTATATGTAATAGAGTCAGATGATGATGGGTTTAAGGTATGCACGAGTTTTCAAAGCTTCCACTATCAGGCTGAAACGCCTATTTCCAACAGAATATTGATAGCGAGCTTTTTAATGCTCTGGTTGAAATGGTCAGCCGTCTCATTCTGCCCCAGGATGCTATTGCTGTTGAGGTAGTATACCAAACAATTCTTCTTGCTTACGAAAGACCTCTCTGACTTTTGCCCGCTATTGTCTGCAAACTGCATAATAGCCTTGGGAACTTGCAATAGAATTTTCCCAAGGAGGCAAAAAGAAGAAGAAAAGTAAAGACAACGATCTTGAGGTTGAGGTGTTAACTCCTAATCCCAGGGTAGAGTTACCTTACACCTATCTCATGACATGGTTTACACCTATCTCATGACATGGTTCGTGATGTATTGCCCGAGCCTGATGACTTCGCTCCCGGAAGACAGTAATGGGGCTCATTCATTCAAAGGCACGAAGGATGTAATTGGAGGAACTACTATATACATGCAATTTATAAGACAATGCACAGTCATCAAAATTATTACATCTATCGATATTTTCCAGATTTCTCCGGGGCCCTTATGGTGAAGAGTTTAGAGATACTACCACTCCTGACGGTTACACCACTCTTTCTTCTGATTGCCATGAGTGGTTGATCCAGAGTATCTATTGTATCGTCAATGATCGATCTGCTTCCTCGAACCATATTTTCCTAGCAGGTTTGCACATTAGTTTGAATATTTGCAACTCTATGTTGGCAATCCCAACACTCTGCTATAGTTTTGGGATAACCTGTTTGAGGATGCTAGAAGGTGATATCACTTTGCTGCTATATGCAGGGGAGTACATTTTGTCCTTCCACAGAGGACTCCCAATCTTTATATGTATCTAGGATTCTACTTCTAGTACTATAGTGTTAACACTATAACTACCTCCTTCTTGCTCAACCATTCATGTATGAAGGAGATCGAGGCGTTCTATTTCCAAAGGAAAGACGCCAAGATAGTTTGAGTACGAGGTATGGACAAGTTCCTTTCTGTTGATGATGATGATGATGATGATGATGATGATGATACTGGGATTGTGCATGTTGACGTGGCACCCTTTCAAGGGGATGTGCCAGCTCAAGTGCATGTACCGGCTCAGACTGCTGTGCCGATTCAAGCAGATGCGCCTACCCAGGCTATTGTACCACCTTGAGCTAATGTATCACCTCGAGCTGATGCACCCGCTTGAGGAGATAATGAAGTAGTGGCAAAGTGAATGAGATCAGCAAGTGCTTGCAAATCTTCTTGTCTAGCCAAGAAACCTCATCGTTCTCTTATGATCGAGTTGGCTAAAGAGCTACCATCTCCTCAGTGAGCTTTGGATGTCGCAGAAGTGGCCAAAGATATTTCTGAACCCATCGTTACTACTTAGGAGGCTGCTTCTGAAGTCGCTCTTGCTGTTTTTGAGGCAGCGATCGTCATTGTGACTGGTGAGGGTACTAGCACTAATCCTTCGCCACCAGTCATGATGTTAGGGATGGAAACTCCTCCCCGTAGTCCTACCACTGGATTAGTATCCTATCGTAAGTACAAACACCTTATTCTCTTTTCAACTTTACTATTTTTATTTTTATAATGAATTATATTTCAGGTGTTGGCTTCCCGCGAACCTGTTCTACATTTGATTGATCGCTTTCATCTGAGCGCGTCAATTATTCAGGTACAAGTGGTTGCGCTGGTGATGATGGTGGTGTTGCATCTGACATGGATGCTTATGAGAAAAGTTATTTTACTCCTGCTCCTGATACGAACAAGCATAGTCATTTCCGTCCTAAGGAGTTGGAGACAGTCATTTCTGAAGGTGTTCCTCTTCTTGCTATGTCAATCGGCCTCATAGGTATTATTCTTTGTATAATTATCATGTGTCACTCATATCCTGCCATGTTTTTAGCACTTATTTATTCTCACAGATGTCGATGTTCAGCCTGGTAGTTTGCTAAGTGCTGCTCTTGCAACCATGGCTCCACCTGTAGCAGCAAACATAGAGGTCATCACCACCTTCGTCTACTAATCCGAGTGCAGGACCCTCGACTAAGGTGCCTTTGACTTCTGATGCTTCATTGATGTTATCTTTTGAAGGGTTGGGAGCTAGCACTGGGAATATCTTAGAGGAAAGTCCTCCCTCGAAGTCTGCTCCCATTACTACTATCATAGTAATTCCTGGAGGATCTCCACCCAGGATTCTAACTTCAGCCAGCTCGTTGCTGCAATTGATAGCGCCACATATCTTGATGGTGGTAAGCGGTCAGACTCACCTACCATTGCAACACAGCTACCTGTGGTGCCTCTTCAGGCCCCTATTTCTTTATTAGTACCAACCTCTTCTCAACCTCTTCCTGATGATGATCCACTCGAAATTTTTTTTCAGCATAGCGTTATGGACTTCCTATACTTATTGCATCGATGTGTGTCCATGTTTCTGGAGGGTCGTCAGTCCATATAGCTCGGGCGTCCGATATTGCTTAACTACTTGGATAATATTGAGAATATTGGAGGTTCCGAACGAGCTGCTCCTTATCGGGCTCGCTTGATCGCCTTAGATGAACAAGTCTGAGCATTGGACACTTTAGGATAGGCCAATGTAGTTGATATAACATCGATTGAGATTGCTTGTCGAAGGGCTGAGATGATTGTGCATCAAGAGGAGTTTAGACGCCAAGAAGAAACTTGGTTTGCTAATGTTGGTAGCCTCTAGGAAAATTAAGAGGCTATCAATGAAGAGATAGAGAAAGGAAGATTTGAGTTCAATGCCAATCAAACTATGATAGATCGTGCTGCCAGACCATCACCAAGGCTCAAGCTATACTAGAGGCGAGCAAGCAAAGCAAGAAGAGGTGCTGAGAAGGCAAGATGAACTTGTTCTGCATCATTGACAACTTCAATAAGAGGTTAACATGCAGAACAAGGCCACTGAAGAGGCTAGGGCTCAGGCTACTCAGCAGTTAGTCATAAATGAAGATGAATTGCGTTGTCAAGTACTAGCATCGGTGGTGAGAACTCGTCGGGAGGCCATCGAGTAGAAAGAAGCGAGCTTAAAAGCTCCATGGGACCCTTAAGTCTTTGTTTTATTTTTTTCTTTGTCTATGTTGTTTTGGTGAAGAATAAGACTGCTTTTGTCACTTGCTTGTTTTTTTTCTTTTTTCATTTTTTTGTCTCTTGCAGACAAAATAAATATTTTAATTAGTCTCAATATATTGCAGTGATTTGGAAATTCCTTGCATGATATGCTTGTGTCCTTTTAATGAATGTTTTGATGATATTCGTAAGGGCTTACACTGATGGGATTTATGGTTGATTGAAGAAAATGAGATTTGTGGTCTCTGGAACTTGCTAAGGATGTGTCATTTTCATAGAAAGACAAATTTTTTGGTGATTGTTTTGGGTTGGCTAGCCTGAATAACGGACAGGGCCTAGGTGATTTACTTGGATAACAGACAGAATCGATGTAAGAATGTGAATCATGGATTTATGAATTTTTTAGCGAGTATGATTGTCGAAGATGGAACTTGCTAAGGGTATAGCAAGACCATATATAGCAAACTAAATTTCAATATTTGTTAAGAGAGTGACTCATCTGGATAACAGATAGAGCCGGGGTGATTTGCCTGGGTAATAAGCAAAATTGATTTGAGATCATGAGGTGACTCGCTTGGATAACAGACAGAGCCGGTGATCGGGTCAGGATCATGCAACCATAGACAGAGGTATCGCTGATATGCCTACAGGATAATTTGTCTGGATAATAGACAGAATCGATGATCGGGTCAGAATCATGGGGTGGCTCGCCGTGATAATAGATAGAGCCGGTGATTGGGTCAGGATCACAAAACCGTAAACAGATGTATACCTAACATGCCTACTAGGTGATTCGCTTGGATAGCAGGCATAATTGATAATCGGATCAGGATCATGGGGTGGCTCGCTTGGATAACAAACAGAGCTGGTGATCGGGTCAGATCACAAAACCGTAAATAGAGATATGGATGACATGCCTATGAAGTGATTCATCTGGATGACAGACAATCAATGATCGAGTCAGGATTAAGGGGTGACTCGCATAGATAACAAAAAGAGTTTGTGATCAATTCAGGATCATGAAATGATCATTATCGAAGTACGTATGGGATGATTTGTGAGATGGGTGAGATGTAGCTAAGAGCTTAACATGACAGGTTTGTGAGAGGTGACTTTATGAAGTGATATGGATGAGATGGTTCAAATTTCAATGTCAGAGATAAGAATTTAACATGACCGGCTCATGGGATTTTTAGTAAACCCTCAGCTATCAACAGATTTGAAATAGTTTTACCAATCACCGTTTGTATTAGGCTAGTCATGCTATTCCCCTCAGTATGATGAGTTGTTGAGGATTTTATTTAGCCTTAAATGCCAAACGTTCCCTCTTTCCTTTGCTTTTTGAGCTTTGGACTATTGATTTTCATACTCTTACCCCTATTATGATGAGTTGATGAGAAAATTTTAATTTCTCTTCCTGTTGCGGCATTGGGTGACAAAATTATTATAAATATACAAATATATTTACACACACCCCTTTTACATTAGGAGATATATTTTTATATGTAATATTTCTTTAGGAATTTCTCATTGATAGGCATCATCATTCTATCACCATCTTAGTTGATTAGCCGATAAGCTCTATTCGAGTAGACAGTTTCCACCACGAAGGGTTCTTCTCCCTTAGGTTCAAACTTTCCTTTGGTCTTATGAGTCATGACCATTGGTATTTTAACGGTTAAGACCAGGTCTCCTTCTTTAAAAGTTCTCCATTTAACCTTCTTGTTGAAGACTTTCGAAATGTGTGCCTAGATAGCTCAATTTGCTATTGTGCTTATAAGTATTTCTCATCTAGCATTTCTAATTCTCGAAGCCGTCGCCGGTGTTGTTCTTCTGTCATCATTTCTGTAGCTAGTGTGACTCGCAGAGATGGTATTTGGATTTCAAGTTGTAGGACAGTTTCGTATCCATATACTAAGGAGAATGGTGTAGTATTTGTTGGAGTTCGAACTGTGGTTCGCAAGCCCACAAGCACTCCCCCAGCTTCTCATCCAATCATGCTTGCTAGGGAAAATGAACTTCTGAAGGAGCTTGACGATAGTCTTATTGAAGACTTCAGCTGATCCATTTGTCACTTGATTGTATGGTGTGGACGCAATATTATGGATTTTGAATTTACTACAGAATTGCGTGAATTCCTGGCTGGCAAATTGGGGACCATTATCATGAATAATTCGCTTGGGCACTTCAAAGCAGTATATCACATGGTGTTTGATAAATTTAATGACATCTATTGTTTTAATTTCTCTTATAGGTATGGGTTCAGCCCATTTGAAAAAGTAGTCAGTTATGACAAGTATAAATTAGTGTGCCCTTTAGATGATGGAGAAGTAATCACACCGATGATGTCCATATCTTAGGCTTCAAAAGGCTATCTAGTGATGGAATTGTGCAAATATTCTAGCGGTTGGCGAACAAAGTTGGCATGTATTTGGCAAACATGACAGCGTTTTGCATAGTTCACTGCATCTGTAATCATTTTTGGCCAAAAATAACCAAGTTTTCTTATACGATCTCACAGTTTTGGTTCTGGCTAATGGGCCCTACGGGTACTGCTATGTGTTTTCTCAATACTTCATTGGCCTCTTTCTTTGAAAGGTAGTGTAACAAAATACCGTCATACGATTTTTGGTACAACATATGCAATACCGCATTGTAGTAGTATTTGCATATCTTCTTTCTAATCGAAGCCGCTTCTTTAGGATTTTCTAGGAGTATTTCATATAATACATAGTCTATTAGTGGAAAGTGCCAATCACGAGGTTTGAGATTCAGTCCACCTTGGTGTACCTCTTCCTCTTCAAATAGAATCTTAAGGTGCAAGAGGTCCCAACCCCTATCGAGATATGTTTACTTGATCTAGGTGGTACGACTAAAGTTGCGGCCAGAGATTCAAGAGCATCTGCATGCATGTTCTCATGCCTGGGCATATGACCAATATGGAATCATTCAAAATTGTTGGTCATCCTAATTGCTGCTTCAAAATAGAGGATGAGGTCTCCATATTTCACCTCATATTCTCCAGTCATTTGTCTAACGATAAGTTTGGAGTTTACATATGCCTCAAGATATTTTACCCCCAGTTGGTAAGCTATTTAAAGGCCGACACTGAGTGTATTGTATTATGCAATATTATTTGTGCATGACTTGATAAGCGAATACCTCCTGCGTATCACACTTTTATGGGGACAATCAGTATCACCCCACTCCGGCTGTAGTTCTTCTTGCCGCACCATCAAAGAACAATTGCCAGGTCGGTTCTTCATCGACTAGATTGGCTTGAGCAACTTCGTCAGTGACGCTGTTGTGGAGATTTGGGTTCTTTGGAATAGGATGTTTTGCAAGAACGTTTGCTATCGCTGGTCCTTTCACTGCCCTCTGGGAGACAAAGTGTATGTCATACAGCGATAGGAGAAGTGCCCAATTTGCTAATCTCCCATTCAACGCACCTAGTTTTCCCTTGAGTAATTTCAATGGGTTAACCCATGAGCAAACATGTATTGTCTGGCCGGCTATATAATGTCGCATTTTCTGGATCGCGAACACTAAAACTAATCACTCTTTCTTGATTGGGTTGTATCTGTGTTTAGCGCCAATTATGATGCGACTTAGATAATAGATGGCCTGCTCTTGACCTTATTCTTTATGTTGCACCAACAAAGCTCTAAGGTCATGGCCCATCGCCTATACGTAGATGAGAAAGGGTTTTCCCTGTCACTGAAGCCGTTAGAGCAGGTGGATTAATGAGATAATTCTTTATATAGTCAAAGGCCTGCTAACATGCTTCATCCAGATGAATGACACTCCTTTCTTCATGAGTCTCGTGAATGGCTAGCATTGTCCTAACAAATTCGCGATAAATCGTCGAATATAAGCTAACCTCCCTTGTAACCCTCTGAGTTCTTCCAGGTTACAGGTGGTTGCATTTGCTGAATCGCCTTAATTTTGTCAGGGTCAAGGTAGATTCCTTTCGAGGTTACGACAAACTCCAAGAGTTTACCACTGGACAGTCCCAAGAAAGATTTAGTGAGATTCATCTTTTACTGATGTTTCCTCATGATGTCAAATATAGTTTGTAAATCTTTTATGTGATCTTCCTTCTTCTTATTTTTGATCGCCATATTATCTACATAGCATTCGACAGTCTTTTATAAGTGTTTCTGGAAGATAATGCTCATTGCTCATTGGTAAGTAGCGCCAGCGTTTTTTAGTCCAAATGGTATCACTATATAATAGTATATCCCTAGCGGAGTTATGCTTCTCATCTTTGAGATGCATCTTAATCTAGTTGTACCCTAAGAAACCATCCATAAATGACATTCTCTCATATCTACATGTGTTATCTATCATGACATCAGTAATCGAAAGTGGGAATTTATCTTTAGAGTAGGCAGCATTAAGGTCTCGAAAGTTTATGCATATCCGGATCTTGCTGTTCATCTTAAGTACGGGAACGATGTTTTTCACCCAATCTGAATGTTGTTCCTCGCAAATGAAACTTGAATCCATGAGATTTTTCACTTCAGTTTCTATTGCTTCCGTTAATTCTGGATGAAAGCATCTTTATTGTTGTTTTACAAGCTTAGCTCCTTGTTTGATATTGAGTCGGTGGACTATGACTTCCGAATCTAAACCCGACATGTCTTCATAATTCCAGACGAAAATGTCAATGTATTCTCTTATTTGAGCCAGTAGGTCCTCCTTTTCAGATAGGGGTCAAATTCTCACTTATAAAGACGGGTTTGGATTTTCTTCTGTCCCCATGTTGATTTGGGTTACTTTGTCTTCGTTCGTTGCTCAAACCGAATGTCCCATTGAGCTTCCATCTATTGGATCCATGGATTTTCTAATAAGAGAGGCGGATCATTGTCTTCTGCATTGTTTCTTATCGAGGTCACATTTACTGTAAGAGCTTAGAATATTGCTCCTGTGCTTATGTCAGAATCCCAATCAATTGTCTCTGTCATCTTCTGAACTAATCGGTTGTTTCAGCTCTGGTCCTGAGAGCATAGATGGAGTAATATAACCCAATCCCTTTTGAGTTTATGATAATAATTAGGATTCTTTTCTTTCAGTATAAATGACCGTAAAATGTTTCTTCGTTCTTTGTCAAAATTTAGGCCTTGTTTGGAAGTTAAGTTATAACACATCCTCCTCATCATTTAACGCTAATTTGGTTCATAGTGTTCCAATTGCAGTGATGCTTGATCATCACTGTCATCACATAGGTCTGGATCGGGCCGTGACTCAACTCTCCCAAATATTATGGGATATTGGTCTGGCCTTCAAGGAGGCACTTCAAAAAATAACACCTTTTAGGTTAGCTACTTTTTTCATGTAGCGAGTGATGACCATATCGGTAAGTGGAAGGTCATCAACGTCTCTAACTCTGATAAGCTATTTACATCTGTGCTAGTGTAGAAAGGCATAAAATATGAAGCAACAGCAGGCGCATAAGAAAATCCTAAGTTGTCATTAATGACCCATTCACCTACCTCATCGGTGACACTAATTCCATCGAATTTGTCTATATCTATTACAAATGAGTTTATTTCATACTCGAAGTCATCAATCGTTGTCCTCATAGGGCTCGGGTTCAGAATCTACCTCGTTGCCACTGTCATAGCCTTCTTCGATAGGCTCCTCGGAGATCTCATGGACATCTTGATATAACATGGCGTCCGTGAAATAATTCTCCAACCACATGAACGGTTGTTTTTCTGCTATCAATATGTAAGTTTTCCATGTTTGTCAAAATATTTCATGCACTGAAGGAGCATCGATGGCACCATCATATTAGCCTGGATCCATGAGCGTCCGAAAAGGATGTTGTATGATATGTCGGCATCGATGACGTGGCACGTGACTTCTTTTTTTAGATCACCAATTTGGATCGAAGTATGCCCAATGGATGACTGCCATTAATATTGAATCCATAGATGGTAGTATTAGTGGGAGTCAGCCGACTAACAGGAATACCCAAAAATTGCATTAGCTTTCAAGGGATAATGCTCAATGCAAAATCGGGATTGACTTGGATCCGGCTCACCTTGGCTGAACCGACATATCCTGAATAGTATAGAGTCTATTGTGCTTCAAATTCTTTACCTGCATGTATTCGGGTGAAAATATTATATATGGATTTTGCCTCATCACTTAGTGACAACGCAGGCAAGAATCTTCTTCATTGACAGATGGTTCCATAATCTGTGCAAGGAAAACATCTGAATCGGCTAAAGCTTCCCTCAGGGCATCTCTCGTTGCTTTTGACAATTGTAGAAGTACGTACAAAGTAATTCGAGTAGGAATATTGACAACTGAGCTAACACATCAAATCGAAATGGTACCCCCATTGCCTAACTATCCTTTCTTGAATCCTTCTGGAAGCGGAGTTTTTTCTAGTTTAGCGGGTGGTGCTTTAGGCGCTTCTAAAGATTTACTTGGCCCAACTTTCGAATAGTCTTTGAGGCAATTCTTCTCGAACTGGGTGCCTGATTGTCCTGCTTCATTCGAGTGAGTGGTCATTGCCATTGTCTCGACTTCTGAGTCTGTAAGTATGGTGGTGCCTGATTTGTCTTTTTCACCTAGCATGGATATTGTGTTAGAGGTTCGAGTCCTTCCCTTGGCTTTCTTCGAATTGGTTGAAGTAGTCCATTATCCGTCTTTTAACAAGTCCGAATGTACCCACATAATTTCTCCTTTGGTAGAAATCGGAGAGAGTCCTTTTTGCTCCAAATTATATGGGTCATAGTTCTTCACTATCATCTTTCTCGCAGGGATTGGAGCTACGCCACCGGAATTTCCAGGGACGCCATGGTAATTGTAGCTATATTTACAAATATCTTTTTTCTATTTAGATCTCAACTAGATCACCTTTGCATCAATCAATGCCTGAATTTTATCTTTTAGAAGATAGCAATCCATAGAGTGCCCAATATTTTGATGGTAGAGGCAGTATTTGGAATCATCTATTTTTCCAACTTCCTCTGACTTTCGATTTTTGAGGAGGTTAAGCTTCCCTTTTTTATTTAGTAGATGAAAGAGCGTGACTACTTGTTGATCTTTGAAAGTGTATGTCTGTTCAACATGCGATCTAATAGAATCTCGATTATTCTGTGGCTTCTGCTTTGCAGTGGACCTTATAGTCATTGCTTCGTTTCCCTTAGGAAGGGATGATTGTGGCCATGGCCTGTTCGTGGATATCCTCTTCTGGGTGAGATATTCATCGATACGTCGGATTATATCTTCCGCTTGATTCCCTTATTTGACTAGATCTTTCAAGGTTTTGGATTCCACCACTCTTATTTTAATGAGTAGGCTAGTTTAGAGATTGTGCTTGCAAGTTTCTACCAACATTTCTTGTGACATGATATGAGGACATTACACAGACATATCTTGGAAATGATCCACAAAACTTTCTACTGTCACATCTTCTTTTTATTTGTTTGCAAGGAGAGTATGGACTGAGACCTCCGTGTCATCTTCGAAGAAACGATGCAGGAATTCTTTCTCCACATTAGACCATGATTTGATAGTCCTTGCGGGCAACGACATAAACCATATAAATGTAGCCCCTCTCAAGATACTTGCAAAGATTTTGGTCATTATAGAATCATTCCCCATGAAGTGACCTGTTTGCGACAAGAAGTAATATCGGTGCTAGTTGGGAGACCCTTTTCCATCAAAAGACTCGGGAAAGGAGCCGATTTCCATTCCACCGAATATGGCCTAGTAGCTCCTACTTTTTGCAGGTCTTTTTTTGTGCATCAGGGCTTCCAACTGGTCCTACATCTTTTGCATCTTTTCTGCATGTGGGTCTATCACAAAGTTTAAATCCTCTTCATTTCTGATAAATATTATATATTGCATATTTATAACCTCCATATTATCTATTTTTATATATAAATAATTCTACTCGGGTATTTGTAGTGTGTTTTTCAGGTACACATATTTCTACAAGGAGATGGCATAAACTCAGAGCCGGATTAGGAAATCAATCCCATAGAGGAGTTAAAAGTGAGTAAAACTACAATACTATGATGCTGCAGAGGGTAAAAGCTTATTACAGTCATCAACATTAGAGGAACAAGAGAAGATACTCAAGGAAAAGAAAGTTGAGGCCAAGAAAATCAACTTTTGCCGCTATTTTGCAGCATTTGCCGCCAATTGGCGGCTCCATGGGTCCCAATCTAGGTGAATTTTCTACGGAATTTTCGATGTAATTTTATAGTTACTCACTTGCACTTATATTAGGGTTTGGTTCTTCGAAATCTACATATTGGCTGTGTACTTGAAACTAGGATTTTTATGCTATTTTGTACTCAGAAATTATTTAATAAAATTAGAGTTTGCTGAAGGGGTGACGACCGCAATATCGTGCTTTAGAAGTGCGCCATTGTTCAGAAGTTCGTTCTTGTAAGTTTAATTATTTTATTTACTTTTAGATAGATTTATCTTACTTTCTAGTAAAAAATTTTAATTGCTTTATAGGAAAAATAGGATTTTTAATTACTTTCATAAATAAAGGTAAGATCTAGGTGAATGGGTCCCAATCTAGGTGAATTTTCTACGAGATTTTCGATGTAATTTTATAGTTACTCACTTGCACGCAGATTAGGGTTTGATTCTTCAAAATCTATATATTGGCCGTGTACTTGTAACTAGGGTTTTTTTTATGCTATTTTGTAGTCAGAAATTATTTAATAAAATTAGGGTTTGCTGAAGGGGTGACGGCCGTAATACCGTGCTCTAGAAGTGCGCCATTGTTCAGAAGTTCGTTCTTGCAAATTTAATTATTTTATTTACTTTTTAGATAGATTTATCTTACTTTCTAGTGTAAATTTTTAATTGCTTTATAGGAAAAATAGGATTTTTAATCACTTTCATAAATAAAAGTAAGATCTTGCCAATTAGGAGTTTGAGTAGGTAATTTGTTTAGTTCTAAGATGTAGATAAAATTAGGGATCAATCTCATATTAATCTATTAGCATTCTTTCAAAAATAAAAATAAAAAAAGATAGGATTTTTCTACAAAACAATAAAAAAATAAGAACTCGTAGATTTAAATTTTGATATATTATGCTTAATTTAAACATTTTAATAGGCTATACTTAGTTAGGGTTTGGGGTTGTTGGATTTTATTCGTTTTGTTGGATTTATCTAATGATTTAGTTTATCTCTATAAAGAAATAATTTCTTTGATGGATTATACTTACACGTCACTTGATACTCAATACTTAGGATACTTTAAGTAGAAACCAAACTAAAAGATCATATTTTTATGGAAGAAAGAAGACGAAATAGATAATATTTGGTTGTGAACTAGTGGATTCTATGTCCTAGGCTAATTAGAATTGTAAATCATCAATCTAGACTCATAGTTAACTCATTGGAATAATATGATTAGCAATATTGTAAAACACTCTAGATTTATGTGGGAACGACCTGTTAGCGTTACAACTGACACTGTGCGCTTGCAGTAAAATTATCACATCAAGTTTTTGGCACCGTTGCCGGGGATCGACTGTATTTTTCTGATTTTTTCTAACGTTTTACAGGTTAACAGTATGTGTTAAGTATGTAAGGATCTGGAAGTTTAGATACATGAAGTAAAATGGGACGAGAAAAGTCTTGTAAGTACACTGCGAAAACCAGGGAGCTAAACTCCCTGGTTTTGCCGCTAAACAGCGGCAATTCCCACATTTAGCTGCAAAGTTGGTGAGTCTCTCTCCTTATTTTTCTCAAGTTCTATATTTTACGTCCCTAGTTCTGTAAAAAAATACAAAAAAAATAAAAAAAATTAGAACTTATAGGACATCATATTTTTCTTTGATCATATTTCTTCCACCGTTTCGTCTTCACCACACCCCACTTCCTGCATTAGTTTAGGAAACTCACGCATCCACTCACGGTCACTAGTTCATGCCACATTGGACCTATGATCAATTTGGTCAACTAGTAAGATCATATTTATTCATGGGAGACAAGTTAGACCAACTGATCCCAGTCCTTCAGGATCGATATTACCCGTTGCGTGCATCACTAAGTCATGCATCAAACTTCCACCCACAACAGATAATCACTATGAATTAAAACCGTAGTACATAAGTATACTTCCTAAATTTGTTGGTTCTGATTATGAGAATACATATCTCTTTATCAGTGAATTTCAGGAAGTGTCTGTAATGATTAAACTACAACATTTATCAAAGGACGCAATTAAGCTCCACTTCATTCCAGTCACTCTTAAAGACAACACCAAGAAGTGATTGTACTGTATGTCTACTGATTCAATCACTACTTGGGATGAATTCGTTACAATTTTTCAAGAAGTATTATCCCACACACAAGACGGTAAAAATTCAAAATCAAATTAATCAATTCCGTCAAGTGCTGGGAGAACTCTTCTGCAAATACTTGGAATAATTCAAAGATTTATTAGCTTTGTAACGCTCCATTTCCCGGAGGGATATAGAAACGGAGTGCGTTACCAGCGGGCACGTATAAGTCGACGTGCACGAGACCTATAAGTATGTAAAAGAAAAAATAAATAGAACTGAATACTAGTTATCTACCAGAATCTTAAAAGTTAGTCTACTACCATATAAAAGAGAAGATATTTATGTCTAAGATAAGAAGCAATAAATACAATACTGATACAAAAGTTGAAAATAAAATCACAAAGGGGTGATACATACCAAACCAAAAATGTAAAAGCGGAAGCCTATAAATCTACTGTTGTTCGGCCTGCTCTAGAAATTACGGATCGTGCAATGGCGGATTCTCGCTCATATTTTCAATACCTGAGCGTGTGGGGGAGCTCAGAGTCAAACCCGGCAAATAAAATAATAAGAAGTATGGAGCGTGTAATATAAACAAATAGATAACATATGAGTGTGGATATGAAAGTGCGCATGTGTGGAATATATTAAATGATCAAGTAATGATATTAAGTAAGAATGTACATGCATATCAAGTCTAAATTAATATCTTATTTTAGTTTATATTTTGAACTGAATGGTGAAGAAAGAGACTCGTATCGTAGGGAGTATGCAATATGTACTAATAAGTAAAATATGAATTTGATGTAAAATATGTACTAATCGTGGGGAGTATCCGGGCGTCCCCGCGGATGGGCCCCTATTTCGGTTGCGCAATCTATTCTAAATCTTTCACGATACAATATTTGTCCACCCTTTAGTTCTCTCATAACCCAAGGTTTCAAGTTATATTACATGAAAATCAATCCGAAATATGATGAACCAATCATGTCAAGATTTCTACATACGCATGTCTAGTAACAAGTAAGATGTGGTCCATGTTAAAATCAAGTTAATTGGCAAGTCAGGATCTATGGTACTATCAAGACATATGTATGTACTAATAAATGAAATCTGGCATATTTTCATATATCTTGTACAAGTAATTAGTATGTATATGTCAAGATAAGTATGATGGAGTGTCAAAATCAAGTTAACAGGCAAATCAGGATCCATGGTATTATCAAGACATGTGTATGTACTAATAAGAAAAATTCGGCATATTTTCATATAACAAGTAATTAATATGTGTATGTCAAGACAAACATGGAGTCTAGAATATTAGAATGAATGTTATGAAAATGATCATGTATGTAAACACACATAAATATAAGTATACATGTTTATGTAAACCACACATAAATATAAGTATACAAATAAACATGTATGTAAGTGAATATTAGAATGTAAAAATACCTTGGATGATCATGTATGTGAATCATGCATATACAATTATGCATATAAACACATATTCGGTAAGTGGATACTAAATTATAAAAATAGAAATTAAATAGGCTTAACACTATTATAACGATTGCTTTAACAATGTATAAATTTTTCAAATTCTAGAATGATTTCATGGTATGGAAAGTAGCAAATTTATTAAACCTTACTAATGTATATATATTTCAAGTAAACATGAATTAGCATAAAGGAATCATGACCTAATATAATGCTTGCATAAAAAAAATATTTTAGTAAATTTAATGTAAAACTTATATGAAACTCTCTCTTTAAAACATGATAATGAATAAATAAATAAATGTATATATATATACATATTTTCTAATGGCAATTGGAAAATAATTTTTAAATCATTATATTATACACAAAGAATTTATGTAGAAAACTTCAAATTTATATCCAATATGATGAACATTCATAAAGATGGTATTTTTATAATTTAAAAATTAAGTATATAGTTTAACTTTACAACTTGTAGTTTAAGATTGAGAGAATATAAATAAAATGATAAATTTGATACATAAACATAGAGTAAAGTGTAAAAATCATATTTTTATTTTTCTAGAATAATCATAGAGATTTTTGTATAGAGATATTATTTTTTTAAGTTTTAACAAATCAAAATTCTAAATTAACCATAAACAATTAGAGTTAGAAATAAAACATGAGAGTGGATGTGATTTTACTTACCTTGAAGGGTAGGAAGATAAGCCTATTTTGAGATTAAAGAACTTTTTCTCCTTTTCTTCTAATTCTTCTCTTTTCTTATTCTTCTCATTTCTTCTTCTCTTGAGTTGGAGTAAAAAAATAAAAGAGAAGAATGAAAAATGAAGAAGAGAAAATAAATAAAAGGAAGGGAAGAAAAAGATATAGCCAAAGGAGGGATATGGGGGTAAAATGATGGTTTGTCATGCTTGGCCAGATAACAAGCATGGTGAAGGAGGTATGGGTGAATAAAAACAAAATAGAAATATGACAAATGACTAATAATAATAGGTTATTAAAATTATTTAAAACTAAATTTCAAATTAAACTAACTCAAATAAAATCAAACTTCATCTTTACAAGTCAGAAGAAGAGAGACTAGTAAAAATATGTGTAGGACCCACCGGTGATTAAAATAATATTATTTTAAGTGACTATCTTAAAAATTTCAAGAAAGTCATAAAAATATAGAAAAATGAGACAAATACAACACATTCATTTTGGGATTAATCTGATATAAAGAATGTAAGTTATGATGAATTAGCTTGTTACATCAATACTTTTTACATCAATTCATATTTTACTTGTTAGTGCATATTGCATACTCCCTATAATACGAGTCTATTTCTTCATCATTCAGTTCAAAATATAAACTAAAATAAGATATTAATTTAGACTTGATATGCATGTATATCCCTACTTGATATTGTTACTTGATCATTACTGTTTTCCATACATGTACATATACTTTTTACATCAATTCATATTTTACTTGTTAGTGCATATTACATACTCCCTACGATTCAGTTCAAGATATAAACTAAAATAAGATATTAATTTAGACTTGATATGCATGTATATCCCTACTTGATATTGTTACTTAATCATTACTATTTCTCATACATGTGCATATGCTTTTTAAATCAATTCATATTTTACTTGTTAGTGCATATTGCATACTCCCTATAATACGAGTCTATTTCTTCACCATTCAGTTCAAAATATTAACTAAAATAAGATATTAATTTAGACTTGATATCATGTATATCCCTACTTGATATTGTTACTTGATTATTACTGTTTTCCATATATGTACATATACTTTTTACATCAAATTCATATTTTACTTGTTAGTGCATATTGCATACTCCCTACGATACGAGTCTATTTTTTCACCATTCAGGTCAAAACATAAACTAAAATAAGATATTAACTTAGACTTGATATGCATGTACATTCTTTCTTGATATCATTACTTGATCATTTAATATGTTCCACACATGCGCACTTTCATATATACACTCATATATTACATATTTGTTTATATTACACGCTCCGTTCTTCTTATTGTTTTATTTGTCGGGTTTGATCCTGAACTCCCCACACGCTCAGGTACTGAAGATGTAAACGAGAATCCGCCATTGCACGATCCATAATTTCTAGAGCAGGCTGAGCATCATTAGATTTGTAGGCCTCCGCTTTTGTATTTTTGGTTTGGTATGTATCACCCCTTTGAGACTTTATTTTCAATTTTTATATCAGTATTGTATTTATTGCTTCTTATCTTAGACATGTATATCTTCTCTTTTATTTAGCAGTAGATTAACTTCCAAGATCTTGGTAGATGACTAGTATTCAGTTCCATTCATTTCTTATTTTACATACTTATAGGGCTCGTGCACGTCGACTTACATGGGCCCGCCGGTAATGCACTCCGTTTCCATATCTCTCCGGAAAATGGATCGTTATAGAGTGGTATCAGAGCTCTAGGTTAATTTAGGATGTCTTTAGGACTGGTGCCATATATAAACATGTCCAAATTTTTTTTTGATTTTAAATCTTATCTTAATCCTATTATTAGTTTATTTTCTATCTTACCTTGTTTTTTTATCCATACCATATCTATCTTTTGATTTTTTATGCACCTAGTCTTGTATTTCTGTATTTCGAGTCCTATTGAGTTGACGTGATAATTATAGTTTTATTCTCACTCGACAACAATTATAGTCATTTATTAGAACTATAGCAAGCGGATTTATGAGATACTCCATAGTTGATTTTCGACCAAAATCATATACTTTCGCTATTATGAGTCTTACCTATTGGCGTGACAATAATTGATCTGCAGGCAATTATTGCAGTTATTCACAAGAACCTTAATAAATGAGACTCATGATATTTTTTTAATAATATATCTTTAATTATTTATCCCACTAGTTTAGATAGTATGACAAGTTAGTTAGTTTTCAGCTATATTCTAATTGGAACTATTTTCTCAATAAACACATTCATATCAATTGATTGATATCTTATGATTCCAATCAGTTAAAAATTAAATTTCGAGGACGAAATTTTTTTATAAGGAGAGTAGGATGTAACAACCTAATTCATCATAACTTACATTCTTGATATCAGATTAATCCCAAAATGAATGATTGTATTTGTCTCATTTTTCTATATTTTTGTGATTTTCTTGAAATTTTTAAGATAGTCACTTAAAATAATATTATTTTAATCACCGGTTGGTCCTACACATATTTTTATTAGTCTCTCTTCTTTTGACTTGTAAAGATAAAGTTTGATTTTATTTGGGTTAGTTTAATTTAAAATTTAGCTTTAAACAACTTTTATAACCTATTATTATTAGTCATTTGTCATATTCGTATTTTATTTTTATTCACCCATACCTCCTTTACCATGCTTGTCTTTTGGCCAAGCTGACAAATCATCATCTTACCCACCATATCCCTCTTTTGTCTATATCTTTTTCTTCCCATGCTTTCATTTATTTTCTCTCCTTCATTTTTCATTCCTCTCTTTTATTTTTTTTACTCCAACTCAAGAGAAGAAGAAATGAGAAGAATAAGAAAAGAGAAGAATAAGAAGAAAGGGAGAAAAAATTCTTTAGTCTCAAAATAGGCTTATCTTCCTACCCATCAAGGCAAGTAAAATCACATCCACTCTTATGTTTTATTTCTAACTCTAATTATTTATGGTCAATTTAGAATCTTGATTTGTTAAAACTTAAAAAGATAATATCTCTATACAAAAATCTCTATAATTATTCTAGAAAAATAAAAATATGATTTTTACACTTTACTCTATGTTTATATATCGAATTTATCATTTTATTTATAATCTCTCATTCTTAAACTACAAGTTGTAAAGTTAAACTATATGCTTAATTTTTAAATTATAAAAATGCCACCTTTATGAATATTCATCATATTGGATATAAATTTGAAGTTTTCTATATAAGTTCTTTGTGTATAATATAATGATTTAAAAATCATTTTCCAATTGCCATTAGAAAATATGTATATATATATATATATGTACATTTATTTATTTATTCATTATCATGTTTTAAAAAGAGAGTTTCATATAAGTTTTACATTAAATTTACTAAAATATTTTTTTATGCAAGCTATTATATTAGGTCATGATTCTTTTATGCTAATTCTTGTTTACTTGAAATATATATACATTAGTAAGGTTTAACAAATTTGCTACTTTCCATACTATGAAATCATTCTAGAATTTGAAAAATTTATACATTATTAAAGCAATTGTTATAATAATGTTAAGCCTATTTAATTTCTATTTTTACAATTTAGTATCGACTTACCTAATATGTGTTTACATGCATAATTATATATGCATGATTCACATACATGATCATCCAAGGTATTTTTACATTCTAATATTCACTTACATACATGTTTATATGTATACTTATATTTATGTGTGGCTTACATAAACATGTATACTTATATTTATGTGTGTTTACATACATGATCATTTCCATAACATTCATTCTAATATTCTAGACTCCATATTTGTCTTGACATATACATATTAATTACTTGTACAAGATATATGAAAATATACCGAATTTTTCTTATTAGTACATACACATGTTTTGATAATGCTATGGATTCTAATTTGCTTGTTAACTGGATTTTGACACTCCATCATACTTGCCTTGACATATACTACTAATTACTTATACAAGATACATGAAAATATGTCGGATTTCCCTTATTAGTACATACACATGTCTTAATAGTGCTATGGATCCTGACTTGCCTGTTAACTTGATTTTGACATGGACCACATCTTACTTGTTACTAGACATGCGTATGTAGAAATCTTGACATGATTGGTTTATCATATTCCGGATTGATTTTCATATAATATAACTTGAAATCTTGAGTTATGGAAGAACTAAAGAGTGGAAAAATATTGTATCGTGAAAAGTTTAGAATAGGTTGTGCAACCAAAATAGGAGCCCATCCGCGGGGGCGCCCGGATGGTACTGAGCCATCATCTCTTGTTTAGTCCATGTTGATGGGATGACCGAATACTCAGTATCGGTATCTGCTTAAGTGCTTAGCGGCACAACTAGTTCAGCGCCAGCATTTTGGCCGGATCCCGGGTATGTACGGGTATTTTCACGATACGAGTCTATTTTTTCACCATTCAGTTCAAAATATAAACTAAAATAAGATATTAATTTAGACTTGATATGCATGTATATCCCTACTTGATATTGTTACTTGATAATTACTGTTTCCCATACATGTACATATACCTTTTATATCAATTCATATTTTACTTGTTAGTGCATATTGCATACTCACTACGATTCAGTTCAAGATATAAACTAAAATAAGATATTAACTTAGACTTGATATGTATGTATATCCCTACTTGATATTGTTACTTGATCATTACTATTTTCCGTACATGTACATATACTTTTTACATCAATTCATATTTTACTTGTTAGTGCATATTGCATACTCCCTACGATTTAGTTCAAGATATAAACTAAAATAAGATATTAATTTAAACTTGATATGCATGTATATCCCTACTTGATATTGTTACTTGATCATTACTGTTTCTCATACATGTGCATATGCTTTTTACATTAATTCATATTTTACTTGTTAGTGCATATTGCATACTCCCTACGATACGAATCTACTTCTTCACAATTCAGTTCAAAATGTAAATTAAAATAAGATATTAATTTAGACTTGATATGCATATATATCCCTACTTGATATTGTTACTTGATTATTACTGTTTCCTATACATGTGCATATACTTTTTTATATCAAATTCATATTTTACTTATTAGTGCATATTGCATACTCCCTACGATACGAGTCTCTTTGTTCACCATTCAGTTCAAAATATAAACTAAAATAAGATATTAACTTAGACTTGATATGCATGTACATTCTTACTTAATATCATTACTTGATCATTTAATATATTCCACACATGCGTACTTTCATATCCACACTCATATCTTACCTATTTGTTTATATTACACGCTCCGTACTTCTTATTGTTTTACTTGTCGGGTTTGACCCTGAACTCTCCCACACGCTCAGGTACTGAAGATGTGAGCGAGAATCTGCCATTGCACGATCTGTAATTTCTAGAGCAGGCTGAGCAGCAGTAGATTTATAAGCCTTCGCTTTTGTATTTTTGGTTTGGTATGTATCACCCCTTTGGGAGTTTATTTCCAATTTTTGTATCAGTATTGTATTTGTTACTTCTTATCTTAGACATGTATATCTTCTTTTTTATATAGTAGTAGATTAACTTCCAAGATCCTGATAGATGACTAGTATTCGGTTCCATTTATTTCTTATTTTACATACTTATAGGCCTCGTGCACGTCGACTTATACGTGCCCATCGGTAATGCACTCCGTTTTCATATCTCTCCGGAAAATGGGGCGTTACAAGCTTAGTGCTCTCACCCTGCGTTAGAAAGTGGTGGTTATGTCAAATCGTGTACAAAGAACTCGATTACACATCTAAAACTTTTCTTGAGTCCATATGTCAAGAGGAGTTTATGAGAAAGAATGAGGATGAAGCATGTAAATTTTTTGAGGACTTATCATGGAAAACCATGCTGTGGGAGAGTCCCATTGTGAAACCCAATGTATCAACTTCTATGTATAAGGGTGGAATCCATAACGTCGACAGCTCTATAATTATCGAAACTAAGATTGCAGCCCTTATAAGGAGAATTGAGGCATTGGAGACTCCTAACGTTCCACCGATAGGTCAAGTTAATCGAATTCAAGTTCCCACATGCTTCAATTGCGGAACTCCAAATCACGTTATGGAGGAGTATCTCTTATTGATAAATTCCATAGGTCTCACACTTGAGCAGGCTAACACCTTGTACCAATGATTTATGAATAATCCTTACGCTCCTACATACAATCAGGGTTGGAGGAATCACCCAAATCTCTCATGGAGTCAAAGGCAATATCAGGGAGCCCCGACCCTAATATGCAACCTCCACCTAATAGTCAGTTTTCAAGATCAAAATGTGGATGCTTATCAACATCCAAATGCTTCAAATCAAGGGAACAACCAGAATAGACTACCTGCGCATCAATCATATTCACAACAGGGGTCTAACAATGATTATGATAGCGGCTAACAACACTTGAAAGGAATGTGGAGAACCTTTTCAAGACGACATCCAATTTACACACAAATACAAAATTTAATAAAAATATATACTGACTTTATACAATAGACTGACTAACAACTTCTTTCAAGTTCTCAGTCGATCAAGAATATAGTGCAGTAGGTTGGACAGTTAGCCACACGCTGAATGAGCGAGGGTCGGTTACCTTTTCAAGCAAACCAATAATGAACCCCAACTCTAACTCATCTCAGTCTGTTTCATCCAATATTCACCAATACAATGTCATTCACACACTCAGATCTGGCAATCAAGTGGACAATAATGTAGCAATTCCCCCTGATCTCACTCCTACTATTTTGCAGGCTACACCATCTTTAACATCTCTTTCTCCATATTTATCTCCTCCATTACCATCACATGTTCATTCAGAAGAACATATTCCTAAGTCGAAAGCACCATATCCCAATCGGTTTAGGAAGCCTTCACTGTAAGTAGAGAAGATTCTTGAAATATTTCAGCAGGTGAAGATTAATATTCCACTTCTTGATGTTATACAATAGATTCCTACTTATGCCAAGTTTCCTAAAAATTTGTGTACTAAGAAACGAGTAAGAAACGTTTCTGAGAAAGTTTTTCTTACTGCAAATATATCACAATTAACTCTCATTATTTATATAATATTTGTACAATAGTATTTCATATTTATTTCACCACCCCTGCATCGTATATGAGGGCATACACGAGTTTAGGTATGGGGGAGTGGGTTAGGAGATTGTTTGTTTGTATTTTTTCTAGGATTTTTAGTTTTTTATTTTTTACATTTATGGATTTCTTTATTTTACACTTTGGGTAGTTTTTAGGGTAATTTTTTTAAAATATAAAAAAAGTAAAAAAATATAAAAATATTTTCTTTAATAAATCAACCTAATTACAAATAAAAAAAATAAATTTAGATTTGAAATTTGATAGGAGAGTAGATTGGATGATACACTAAGAATTTTATGAAAAAAATTAAAATCTAAAAAATAAATACCACTAATAGTAATTTTAAGGTAAGTATACATCTATTTTTCACTTCACAATAGTTTATTAGGTTAATAACAAAGATGATAACAATTGAGTAGTCTTTTCTCTCTAAACAAGAAAAAAAGAAAAAAAAAGAATTTAAAAAAGGATGAGCCCAGTATTTAAGGCAATAATTCTAAAAAAAATAAAAAAAGGGTGAGTCTGGTATTTAAGACAATAATCGTTTAGAAATGAAAAAAAGTAAGAGTATGATCTGAGTAATCGGGTACTTTGCACCTAAGAAAGCGTGAATATTCATATGAAAGGTGAAATATTCGAAAAAAAGAGTGTAATCCGAGTAATTGGGTACTTTGCGCCTAAGCAAGCGTGAATATTCGCATGAAAGGTGAAATATTCGTAAAAAAAAAAAGGAAAAAATGTTTAGAGAGAAGAGATGAATTATGAATTTGAGTTTGAATCCAAAACCGAAGTAGGCTGTCACATGTACACGTTGATGTATAAGAGCCAATGAATTATCTATTAGTGGGTATTGAAAGATAAGATTTGAATTTTTGATTAAAATGATAGGTGTATTTGATATGATACTTGACTTGAAAACCGATAATCTAAATGTATTCTTGAGTTTGTATATAGTGAGATTAATTGAAGAAAATATACAAAAAATCTTTCTTTTGTATAAAATTTTTTATTTTTATTTTTATTTTTATTTTTTTCTTGATTTTTGGTTATCCTTATTTTTCTTTTCTTTATTCCTTAATCTATTTTCTTCATGAATTTTGTGGGTATATTCATTATAAACCCTCATGAGACATAACTCGTCCACTATGGTAACCTAGGGGTTTAACGGTTTGTTGCACGTGCTAAGTGCAATCAGAATTCCTGTGAAAGTGAGTTAAATTTTTTCTTTTTAGCTCAAGGTTTTGCTCGAGAACTAGCAAAAGATAGGTGTGGAGTGTATTGAGTGTCATATATTGTATATTTATAGTCTTCATATTATCTATTTTTGTATATAAATAATACTACTTGGGTATTTGTAGTGTGTTTTTTAGGTACGGGTATTTGTAGTGTGTTTTTTAGGTACACCTATTTCTACAAGGAGATGGTATAAACTCATAATCAGATTAGGAAATCAAGCCCAAAGAAGAGTTAAAAATGAGTAAAACTACAAGACTATGATGCTGTAAGGGGTAAAAGTTGATTATAGTCATCAAAATCATAGGAACAAAAGAAGATACTTAAGCAGAAGAAAGTTGACACCCAGAAGATCAACTTTTGTCGCTATTTAGCGACATTTGCCGCCAATTGGCGACTTCGTGGGGCCTAATCTAGGTGAATTTTCTACGGGGTCTTCAATGTAGTTTTATAGTTACTCACTTGTACTCAAATTAGGTTTTGGTTCTCCGAAGCCTATATATTGGCCGTGTGCTTATAACTAGGGTTATTTTTTATGCTATTTTGCACTCAAAAATTATTTAATAAAATTAGGGTTTGCCGAAGGGGTGACGACCGCAATACCATGCTCAAGAGGTGCGCCATTGTTCAGAAGTTTGTACTTGTAAATTTAATTATTTTATTTGCTTTTAGATAAATTTATCTTACTTTCTAGTGTAAATCTTTAATTACTTTCATTCAGTTTGGGTCGTGTTTGGGACCTTCTACATGGAGTTGAGTAGCCTCACATTGTTGTTTTTGTACGCTAGGCTGAATAGCCTCGTGTTTAGGCTGTTCAAATCTGGGCTGAATAGCCTGTGTTTTAGCACTTCTACACTGGGCTGAATAGCCTCTCGTTTCCAACCAGATTCATTTTGGTGAGCGTCCATTGCCGTGCTCGACGGTTCCGGTTCCAAATCTGAGTTCTAGTTAGGCCAGATTTTGGCTTCTCTTTGGCATCTTATGCAGCCATGATGGGAAGAGATATTTCCTTTTCTAAAATTTTCGAATCTGAAGATCCAAAGAGCTCCTGTTCAACGGGAGTCACTTTGTCATTCAAATTCATCGTTTGGGTCTCTTCATGTTCTGAACTCGAAAATCTGCAGAGTTCCTGTTAAACGGAAATCACCTCGTCATTCAAATCCATTGCTTAGATTTCTTCCTGTTCTGAACTCAAAGATATAAGGAGCTCCTATTCAACGGGAGTTTTTTTTGTCATTATAATTCATAATTAGGGTTTCCAAGTGATGATGGAGAGATATTTTGGCCGGACTTACTAATCTTGAGAACAAATATTTCTCTATCTTTGTTAATCAACTTCTACGACCAACATCTACACATACTTACCAATTTTCTTAGTATCAGATTGGGCCACAATTTTCTCATTAGTGTAGAAGACTTCTCCCACTATAGTTGCCAGTTTGTTTCCTGCAAAACTGGCGCTTCCTTTCATTGCTATTAGTTTATGATTACAATAATATCAAAGTACAATAAAAAGAATCAAAGGAAAATCAAACGAAAGAATTTATAACTTATCACTCTCATTTACAATAGATGTGGATTCTTAAGTTGGTTATGGAGCGTCGATCTCGTACTCCGTTGACGATCTGATGCTTAGATTGATCTTGAACATGGAGGATTGATGAGGGTTGATAATAGCTAGAGGCTTCTTGTTGTTGGTCGGTATGCCCTCGTGTGTAAATCAATTTACCAAAAATCACCACGTTGCAAAACTCTTCTCTTGACTGCTATTTATAGCCATGAGGTAGTTATATGAGCTTCTTTGGGAGATAAGGATGAAATTCTAATTAATTCAATATCTGATCTTGTATTTCAGTTAGATTTAAAATCTTCAATCCTGAGTGATTGGATATGATTAGATTTGGAATTCTGGTAAAAATCCAAAATAAAACCCTCTTTGGAAATGAATCAATGAGGGGTTGACTCAGCATCGTGAGGCTATAGCCTCGCGTAGCACGAGGCTTCCAGCCTCACATCTGCGAGGCTGCCTGCCTTGCGTGCACAAGGCTAACAGCCTCACGTGCATGAGGTTGCCTTGGCCTTGTGTTGTTGCATCACATTCCTTAAAGAATCTCCATTCTATAGTAAATAGGAAAAAAGAAGAGGAAAAGTGCACCAAATAAGAAATGGAAATCTAGTTATGATGATGTGTTTATCGCTTTCTTGGTGGAACTTGCTAGTAAAGGAATGAAATGCCACAAGACCTTCAAGCCTCAAGCTTTTGTGGTTGCTGTCAAACATATCAATCAATTGCTCAATGAGAATTTTTCTGCAAAACATATTGATAATTATATAAGGAGTTTCAGAGATAAATGAAATGTCATTGTAGGAAATTGAGTGGAGCGGAATGGGATGAGAATACTAAAACAATATTGCTACACTTAAGGAGGATATTGAGGTATATTTATTATCATACATTTTGTTCTTATAATAGAATTACATTTTAGTATTATAAATTTTAATGAAATGTTTATTTATAACTTCTATATAGCAACACGCAAATCACATTCCATATCTCAATAAGCCGAAAGAGATATATGAAGAACTTAAGATCAATTGTCGGAACGACATTGCTACTGGAGAATTTAGAAGGACAAGTTATGATTCTGATGATAAGAAGGAACCAAATCCAATCAATTTTAATGATGAAGATGGTGATGTAGTATAGGTGATTTCATCTAATGGATTATACATCCCACAATTCAATAGGAATTCCACAATTTCTAGCTTTCATGCATCTCAATGTATAAATGGGAGCATTTCTCATCCATGTAGAAACAGAAAGAGAGATGAAATTCAAATTTTATGTGTTCAAGAGCTAATTGGTGGGCTCAAAGACATTGCTGATGCTATTCATGCTTTCTGCACGAGCTTGAAAATTACCAGAAATCATATGGAGAATGAAAGATTTTGATTAGAGAGATTTTAACTCAGTATTCAATGGGCTATATAAGAATGAGATTGATGCAAACGCCTTCATCATTAAGCTCCAAGAAGTTTAAAAGAATGAAGTTGTTGACATTTTAAGAAAACATGGAAGGGTGCCCATGCCAGGAAGTGCAGGCTATCAGAGGAATATCAATGATGTCGGTGATGGGTATCCCAATACTCTCTAAATGAAGTCCTAATTTAATAGATATTGGTTTTTGGGTGATTGGAAGCCTTGGCTTCCAATACTTTTGATTTTTATGCATGATCACTAAGAGACTCGAAGCAAATCTTTTGTAGGTTCTATTATTTGCCTCGATTGAGTAGTCATATTTTATTTTGTTTTCGGTGACTGATGAACAGATAGAGAATCATCATGTTATCAAAGGAAATAATTTATTTTTGCTCCCTTAATTTTCTTTGAAATTATTTTCCCCTTCATTTTCTTTTTTCATCATTATCTATGATGCCTAGTTTTTCATCCTTATGTTGTTTTTGTCACTCATTCCTTAGATGATTAAAGTTGAAGTCTCATTGATATATATTGCTAAATCCTCATCAATCTGGTCAGATATATAGTGCTGAAGAACTTGAGAAGGTGAGAGAAAGAAGCTTGACATTACTTCAGTACTAATTTTTTTTATAGATATATTTTCATAGCATATGTCACCTTACCTTTTGTAGATGCTCAAATAATTTGTCGGAAAATAAACTATAACAGATATTTACTGCGTCCATTGTCATAGTACCATCACACATGACATGGTGGCATATAACTGTGTTATGGAAATTTACTTAAATGTTTCTATTTAAGCTTTAACATCCAGTGGGACTTGGCTACTTAAGCCCTATGAAACTGAATCTCTCAATTTGTCAATTACTATGGATGGATTAAAAGGTTGCATTTTACATGAGTGCTATGCAATTTTAAAGTTAGTCTAGCTTGGATACAACTTTTATTCTTGTTTTATTATTCTTTATTCTCCTTTACATTGTTTATAAAGGAAATGCAAAGCATAATTACATAGAATGAGTAGAGATCGACAATGGATTTTCATAATATTTTACAAAAACATGACTATTTTTGCTTGTGGAATACTGCAATGATGGCATTTTACAACATTTCATATTTTTTGATTGCGAAAACAGAAATATCATTTTTTTTAAAATCAAGACGGTGAGCTATTGCCCCCCGCATTCCATTAAAACAACTTTAACAGAACATACAAGAGTGTTAATAAACCCAAGCATAGCATAAGCAAAAGTGGGTTACAACATAGAACACTAAAAAGTACACACTACATAATACTCAAAAGATGAAATAATCTGCGACTGCAACCACAAGTGCAGACGAGGAATTTCCACCAAGTCTACTCCTCCTCCCGAATAGCACGAACTGCCTCTCCTGAATCAGCATCTAGAATCTGTAATGATATCACAGGAACTGTGGTAGTATGACCAAAGGGAATGTCATGAGTAGTCGGGCCAGAGTCTCCAAAAGCTGCCATTCATAAAAATATATCATTAGTAATACAAAATAAGCAATAATCCATGCAATAAGTTTTATTACTAAAGATTTTCCTATTTCTCTCCAACCATATGTTCCAGACTATAACAGCCCTGGCTATCCTAAATTTATCTAGTTGTCTTCTCTGGGGTTGCAATGTCGTCCATATGGAAGACGGGGCGATACCTCCGACTTGGAGGCTATGCAGGTTAGTAATTCCAACCAAATCGACTTGGAAAAAGAGCATTCTATCAGTATATGTATAGCAGTTTCAATAGCAATACTGCAGAAAACATATTTGCTGGGACCCTGCCAGTCTCTCCATTGTAGATTATCTCACGTAAGAATTGCATTCTTATTTACAAGCCAGAGGAAATTTTTTATTTTTAACGGGTAATCTGTCTTCCAAATGTGGGTCGCTATATTGGATTTTATCCCCCATCATTTAGAAAGTCATACATAGATTGTACTGAAAAACTATGGATTTGTCCCATCGCCAAATCGGGCGATCTTCGATATCATTGATCCGTACATGTTTTATCAAACTTTGTATACCAGGCCATCCCAGCCTGACATTACTCCCTAGTCTCCATCTTCCTCTTCTCCAGAAACTCGCCACCGTATCCTCCTTTCTATGATATGCCTCATAAGGCCCTGGAAACGATACTTTGAGAGGTAATATATCACACCATATATCCTCCCAGAAGGCTATACTATTACCCTTTCCTACTTCAAATGTGACATCATGCCAAAATATCTCTTTGACACTTCTAATACTTTTCCAAAAATATGAAAAATTATGTATGTTTCGGCCTTTGCCACTCCAAGGTCCTTTTCTGGGGCCTTATTTGTTCCGTAGCATGGTCTGCAATACACCACTCGGTTGGGATAATAATTTCCATCACCACTTAGCAATAAGAGTCAAGTTGAAACTTCTAAGATTCATAACCCCAAGCCCTCCATCCCTTTTCACTTTACACACTCTCCCAGGCCACTAAATGGATTTTTCTGCCCTGATTTATGGAATTCCTCCATAGGAATTGACTTCGGATCTTATCGATCTTTTGTCTCACCCATTGTGGAACAATGAAGTATGACATCAAGTATATTGGTATAGTTAGAGAGCACTGTATTTAATAGAATCAGTCTACCTCCTATGGATAATGCTCCCCCTTTCCAGCCATCAAGTCTTTTACTGACTTTGTCGATAACTGGAACCCAATTTGATTTTCTTATCTTTCCTGGTTTTAATGGTATTCCCAAATAGTTTATTGGGAATTTGCTCTCCTTACAACCGAAGATTCCCACTATCAGCTTACTGGTAATATTATCTTGATCAGTAAGTGTGAGAGAACACTTATAGTAATTAATTCTCAGACCAGACTATGCCTCAAAGCAGTTTAAAATCCATTTTATCACACTTACTTGTAAGACATTACAGTGACTGAAGATTAAGGTATCATATGCATATTGTAGATTTGTGCACGACACTGCGCGAGAGGCAGGTAGTCCCTCAATCTTGCCTGCCTTCTTCATACATGTGAATAATGAGTTGAGGCCTTCTACCACTAGCACAAATATCAACGGTGAAAGGGGATCACCTTACTTGAGTCCCCTTCTGCAGACAACTTCTTTTCCTGGTGCCCCATTGGTCAATACGGAGATTTTGTCGGAGTGAAGCCAAATGGCGATCTAGTTAATCTATTTCAGACCAAAACCCCTATTTGTCAAGATTTCTATTATGCAATCCCACTCTACTTTGTCATAAGTTTTTTCGAAATCAAGTTTCAATAGGTAGCCCTATGTATCTATCTTCCTACATTGTTGGATAACTTCTTGTGCAATGGCCACACCAACGAGGATGTTTCGTCCCTCAATAAAACTTGTCAGTGTGTCACCTATCATCACTTGCAGGAAAGGGGTGAGGCAAGATGTCAGGACCTTTGAGAAGATTTTGAGTGCACTATTCAAGAGTGCTATCGGTCGATACTTACAGATTGATCTTGGGGAGTTATTTTTTGGAATAAGGGCTATGAATGAATAGTTCAATCTATCTAGTGGAGCACCCCTTATTCATTTCCCCGAATAAGTTAAGGAGGTCCTGGTTGATTAGTGACCAGAAGGTTCGGAAGAAGAATATTGGGAAGCCGTCTGGACCAGTGCTTTATCTTGTCCTAGATCCCAGATTACCTTCTTGACTTCCTCCTTAGAAAAGTCCTCTTCCAACTGTCACAAATCATTTTGTGGTAGCCACATATCTTTCAGAAAACTGATCCTCTTGTTTTCGGAATGCCTAAATATCTGTCGAAAGTACTCATAAATGTGCGTCTTAATATCATCTCTAACAATTGTTCTCCCCTCTGGACTAATGAGTGACTGGATTGTATTTATCCTGTGTCTCATATTTGCTACTCTATGAAAGTAGATTGTATTGCATCCCCTCATTCAACCATTTCGATCTAGCCCTCTGACACCATTTTATCTCCTCCATTTTATATAACTCCTGATTTTTTTTTGGTATCTACATAGGGACTCTCTCTCCTCACTTGTAAGCCTTGTGATTTTCTCTCGCTTCTCAAGTTTCACAATCCACTGCATCAACTCCTTCCTAATTTTCACAAGGCATAGTATCTCCTATCCCATCTGGAGAGAATTCGTCGCAATCTCCTTAATTTGCAACATAATATTTTAGCTGCATCGCTCCCCCTGATCGGTAGTGCCCAATTTGATCGAATCATCTCGTGCATCTCCTCATTTTATAGCCACCACTTCTCAAACCGAAACAATTTGATTTGTTTCATACTCGCTTCAGATGAGTCCAAGCAGATGGGTGCATGATCCAATGTTGGTTTGGTACATGAGTATACCCTAGATAAATCCTAGTTTTCATAAACCAATAGCCTGTCTAGTTTAGCCAAGCATACTTCTTCCCTCATGTTGGACCATGTAAACTGCCAATCGGTTAAGGGGAGCTCAATTAGGCCTATCATACTGATGATTTCATTAAATACTTCTCTATCATGTGTTATGATCAACCCATCTTCTCTCCTCCACATATCTTACTACATTAAAGTCCCCTCCAATCACCCATGGAAGTTCATTTCTGCAATTGATCTCCATGATTTCATCCCATAGTGCCCCTTTTCTATCTCTCTGGTTTGGTTCATATGTTGCAGTAAATTTTTGGATCCAATCATTAGCTTTCGGCTTGACTATTACTGTTAGGGTAAATTCCAAGGCCCAAGTGTCTAAAATTTCATAATAGTTTATATTCACTCCAATTAGTATACCCCTTGATGCCCCCTTGCATTTTTTAAGATCACATCAAAGTTCATTCTCAGGGTGATCTCTTACTTTAACAAAATCGACGGTTTCTCAGGGAGATCTCTTGCTTTAACAAAATCGACGGCTTCTCAGGGTGATCTCTTGCTTTAACAAAATCGACGGCTTCTCAGGGTGATCTCTTGCTTTAACAAAATCGACGGGTTCTCCAATTTTGTTTCCTCTAAACAAAAAATCTCTACTCCACTATCACGCAAAATTTCTGCGACCATACGCCTTTTTGTTCTAACCCCTAACTCTCTAATATTCCAGAAAATAATCTTCATCAATAAACTATTGAATCCTCTCCATCCACGGTATGGGGACAAACTCAAAGGTTTGCGCCGATATCACTACCCTCCACAATAGTATTGTCCCTAGAGGGTAAACATCTTATGTATTCGATATTTTGTGTCCTACTATTTTCAGTATCACCAGATCAATTTTACAAATTTGTGAAAACTCAAGCAAGGTTTGATTTGGCAGCAAATTTAAAATAACAAAAGAGAAATGAGGAATTTCTTTGTCGAGGTTGATATGTATTGCCTTCCTCTTTGACGCAAGTGAAGCAATCGGTCCAGATCGGTACTCCTGGCCCCCTCTTTTCTCACTCAGTCTCTTACTATGCCATGTCAGTGTAACCGTCGGTGGTGGGTCCGAGATATCCGCAATTTCCTCGTGGTTTGAGATTGGTCCCTCCCGTGTTGTTGGGATCCTCTCCTCGTCATCCCCTATCGGGTCTGTTCCTTCCAACATCTGCATAGTCTTCGCAACCTCCTGGCTAGGTGGCACTGTTGTCTCCGTTAGTGCTTCCAGGACCAGGGAGTTTGACCCCATGTTGGGTTTTATCCGGAGCCTCTTCGGTCGTCTAGATGGTTGACAACAACGTTTAGCGGAATATCTTTCTCCTCTAATCGAATTTTCTATGGTCTTAGTCATTGCTTCCTTCAAAATCTCCCTATCAAGACCCTGGAATGAAGATGGAAAAACTATTTGTTGCTGCTGACCATCAGAAGTTGATGAAATGTTATTTGCTATTGGGAAGCAAATATTTCTTGGCCCAGTTTGAAGCCCATCTTCAGTCCCTTGCTGGGTCGCAATTAGGGCTAGGTTCTGGATTACTTGATTCATTCCTGGCCACTTTTGATCGCCAGTGGGCTGAAGCACCTGGCTTTGGATTAAGCCAGGCCCAACTTGGGACTAGTTTTGGCCCAATAATTTTGAGATTTCTTTAGGGTGTGACTCCGCTCCTTGTTGTCCAGCTAGCAGCACAAGAGGCCGACTCTCCATTTCTCCACCCCTAGCAGGGGAATTTCTAGATGGGCACAGGTTTTTTCCTAGTAAGCCCACTTTTCCTAGTGCGCACACCCTTCCTCTTAAAAAATCTTGTTTTTGCCTAATGAGCACACTTATATACCCAAATTACCCTCACCACTCCCTCTCTTTCTCTCCCACCGTTTCCAAACCCATTCTTTAGTAAGGCGATGCGGAGGCGGGGCGGAGGCGATGAAGGCTGCTGCAGCAGTGGAGTCGAGCCATGAGGCAGGGGTCGATGAAGGGGAACGGGGGGGCCGAACTTGGTGATGGTGAACGAGAAGAGGGGGGTGTTTGGGCTATCGGTCCTGATGAAGGTGGCAGCAGAGGTGCTGGGGAATGGGGTCTGGGGTTGGTGTACAAGACAGTTATGTCGAACGGGGTGGCGGTAGCGGTGAAGAGGATGCGGGAGCTGAACAGGATGGGGAAGGATGTGTTCGATGGAGAGATGAGAAAGTATGGGAGGTTGAGGTACCGGAATGTGCTGCCCCCCTTGGCCTATCTCTACAGGAGGGAAGAGAAGATAAGGAAGTATGATTTGTTGATATTGTGTGTTTTGATACCAAATTGGGGGTATGAAACATGGACACGTATTGATATTGATAACTTTTTAATTATCTACCGGGTTGTACACACCGTATTTGAAGTTTCAAAACATGAACAAGTACCGTTCATCAAATTTTTTATTTGTTTTGAGAACAAATTTATTATCGACCGGGTTGTACACACCGTATCAGGGCATATCTGAGAATTCAATATTTAAATCTTATAATCAAGAGATCAAATTCCATATATTACGAAGATAAGACATATATAATATATTGATTAGGCTATGAAAGTAGGAGCTTTTGACATGCGAGGCATTAAAAATAAACTAAGCATTGAGAAAATTTTAGACCCAAAACGTTAACTCATTAGTCTCAAGATCCAGTGACAGATCAAGCACTCATATTCCCACTCTTTTTCTAATGTGGAACAAAACATTACTCTTGTCTTTCTCGATTTGTGTTATACAAAGAACACTGATTATTTTGCTTAGACCTTTCGTTTTAGTTAATGAGTTCTAAGTAGACGATTGTCTTCACTAAAACTAACAATGATTCTCTCACTACTATTTATTTTGCATTTTAATCTACAACGACCTTTCGTCTTCATCCTATGATTAATTTTCCTTTCCTCAATTTGTATGGTAATTCAGTTAACACAAGTTCCTCATTCTAGGGTTTAGACCACCCAAAAAAAAAATCCAGCTTCAGACACTTCCTTAACATCCAAAATCAACAAATTCCGCACGTTATTGAGGATATTCAAACTAATTGCACCAACAATTTTATCACTAAATTAGAATCCCATCACCAAAATTTGAACTTTTTTGCGAATTTTTACCTTCGCCGGTGATCAATGGAGGCGCCAAGCCCATGGACAAGGAGAAGAGGAGGGCCAGCTCCCTTGACGAGGTAATTTACTGCGAAGCCTCATTTCACTTTCCCCAATTTTCACTTTCCCCAATTATCCGGGCTAACTAGCCCGGACCTATGCTCCATGTCCGGAGCTGCTAGCCCGAATGGGGAGGCTTCATCCGAGCTGGCTAGCCCGGATCAGGATTCCAGAGTTCTGGCTCCCTGATCTGGATTAGCCAGACCTGATCGTGTTGGTTGATCCGGACTATTAGCCTTGGATCAACCAAACTGATCCGGGTTGGCTAGCCCGGATCAGAAAGCCAGAGATTCTATTTTCTAGGATTTAACAATGAAAGAGCCGATTTAATCTAAATATAAACTTTAATTTCCGTAATTTTTTACTAAAAGGAGTTAATATTAAAGAGAAATAGGATTTGGATTCTGAAATAAAAATTTTTCCTCTAATTTCTGTCTTTGCTTTGCTTTCGCGCGAAAAAAAAAAAAAAAAAGACCGCAGGGATGAAGGAAGGATATTTTTAACCAAAAAAAATAATGGCAAAGTGGTAAATAAAGAAACCTTTTAAGTGGGCTCACCAGGAAATATGCTGTGCCCGTCTAGAAACTCCCCCTAGCAGTTGCTAGGTCTTCCTCTGTCATTTCCGTCCTTTCCTCTACCACGCCATCCTCCGGTTCTCCCCCCACCCAAGATTTCTCTGCCCAAGCTGCGCCGATCTCCTGTCAAAAGTCAACTTGCCATCTTCTCCATGGGAGAAGAGTGGGAAGTTAGATCCCTTCTCTAACAACTGAAAGACCCCTCTACCCCCTTCCTCTTTGGGCGGTCTTCCATTGTTAGAGTTTCCTCCGTGTACTTTAGCCACTGCCGCTGACCCCTTTCCTTTTCTAGCTTTATTTTGTGCCTTTTTGTTTCCCTATCCCCCATCTACCCCACCGGATATCGAGGCAACAACCGTCTTTTGTCCATCGGTTGAAACCCTCCGGTCTACCTCCCGATTTGTCTGATTGCCGGTCGAAGGTGGATCGGAGAGGTCCCGATCCCTCACCCATGTGAATCTCCATTTGGCCTCTGATCTAACGATTGCCGGTGCAGATTTTGAATCCGCCTTTCTTTACGACCAACATCGATCGGTCTGCAAATCTCTGCACCCCCGTAGGTGGCTATATTTGATCAAAATTTTGCTTAGGTCACATCTATTCCAGTGATTGAATGGTATACCGTTAATTGCGATTCATGCTCTAGCAGGGAATTTGTGATGTTGGATCCCTTCCTCGTCTCCCCACCTCACCACCCTAAACCCCGCCTGATAACCTCTGCATGGGACTGAGGTTCTGCATAATGTGACCTCCAGTCTAGCTGGTGATGGGAAACGGTCTAGGTAATTACTCCCTTCTATGTATAACTTCCACTCATGGCATCACAGTGATGATGAGAGTTTTCTTAGGCCATTTACTATTTCCTCCTTTGTTGGGCTACCGTGTCCAGGTATAATCACTCCAATAACACTACTCAATTGTTGTAATTCTTGTGTTGCTTGATCTGAAACTGTAACGCCCCGCATTCCAAGATACGGGTAGCGTTCGGCGACGTATTATAAATGCATACGCCAAACCTAAAATACATAAATACATATTTACAACTGCCACAAATACATACACATATACCAGAAGATAACAACATGAATTTAAAAACAATGGGTTTCTTCCATAAATAAAGATTAATACGAGTTTATAGGAGGGCCAAACAATTTTTATTACATCATCGAAAAGTTTAAGTAAACGAAACAAAAGTGAATGATAAAGTTTCTTAAAAAATTGAAAACAAACTAGAAGAGTCTCTATCGTGTCCCTCCTACAGCAAATGCACTTATTGAGAATCTGCTAACTCCTTAAAATATGATTCCAACTGTGGTGGGTTTTCCTCTTCGTTAACCTGCAAATCAGTATCTGGACGTGCCAAACCAGGGTCGTTAGAACGACCTTGCAAGTGCTAAAAAAAATGGATAATAACACACAGGCACGCTATGCGTGGTCTATATATGTACACATATATATTAAATAAGTGATATAGAAAATATATGATATGATAATAAAAAGAATGTCTAATAGATTGATTTATGAATTTAATATACTTGTTTTGAATATAATAGTGGTCAACACGTAGTATCTGCATGTTCTGAATGATATGATAGCAAATATAGGAAAGATGAGATAAATATGTATATGAAACTTCTTATGTCTTATTGATGTCTAATACGAATTAGTTTGGAACTATTAGGAGGAAAGACCACATATTTTAAGAGGGTCGCTTACATGTCCGGAACCACGACCCCATGACTCCTGATACTGCTCCAGGACGTACCGCTAGGTACTCAAGAATGATGGACGAGCATATGCTCCGGGCCCGAAGCCCTATAATAGGACATGACGGTGACCCAGTAATCACCCGGAACCTCCATGGTAGGTCTCTAAAGTTCGGCTGCGCAACCTAAAAATGTATACCTCTCAAAATATGTATTTAAGTTCCTCCATTTAGTTCCCCATACCCCATTATTTTGTTTTATAATTTTATTCATTAGGACGATATCATAAACTATAAAATTTGGTATGTTAAGGTCATTCAATCTGTATATTTGATTTAGCTTGTATTAAAGGTTATTAGCAAAATGAACAGTGAGTTGGTGTTGATTAAACTATAAAATTTGGTATGTTAAGGTCATTCAATTTGTATATTTGCTTTAGCTTGTATTAAAGGTTGTTAGCAAAATGAACAGTGAGTTGGTGATGATTTGCTGACGCCCTTTTTTTTTTTCTCCAATGTACAATGTGTGAGCAAATTATAACAAGTAAAAAGCTGTGTACTCAAGGTGATAGGTGTTGGAATTTTAGCAAGCCGAATTCCAGTGGCTTTTGTACTAGGGGCTCAATGACAGTGTACTGTTAAGGTAGCATTTTAGTGATAGTTAGTCCTTTCATGGGTATTTATATTTATTTATTTTTAAATGGTTAGTTTCAGAAAGTTGTAAGTAGATAGACTAGAAGGCCATTTATGAATAAAAATGGATTCGCTAAAATTACAGACAGATTTGGTTAAATTTCTTTACACCTCAATATGACCTCCAGTAAAAATTGCTAAAATTGACATAAAAAAAGAATGAAATTGATACATTAAAACTATAGACAGATTTGGCTAAATCTCATAGACATACAAACTATATATAAATCTCAAGTAGTGTTAGTTCTATAGCACAAGTCAAAACAAACTTGCATTTATAAAAATAATGTTAAGTTGTTGATTAAGAAATGATATAGAAAATTCTTAAAATAATAGTAAATTACTTGCATCAACACATATATTTCAAAAAAATGTTTAAGTTCTTGATTAAAAAAAAAAATAGGAGAATCATAAAATAATAACAAAGCACTTGCCTCAAATAAAAGCTCCACTTGAAAATTGACTGCTAATGATTTGAATCAGGTTATGTTTTTTTTTTTTTCTTTTTCTTTCCTCTCTCTCTCCTTCTTCTCTTCTTCTTTTTTTTTTTTGCTATTTTTCTTTTGTTCTCTTCTACCCGGTGAGGAAGAGAAAAAGACGCGTTTTTTTTTTTAGTTCCCGTATCTTTTTTTTCTTAATAATAAATATTTACAAATTTAGGTTTGTTTAAGATAAATTTAAATATATGATAGATCTTCCTAATCAATCTAGATTCAGCCAAATCTGTTATAATCAAACTAACCAGAGTTTTGGATAAACTCAAATCATATGATAGATAAAAGATAATATTGGTTAATTAGTAATTATAAATAATCACTTTAATATTTATGATAATGCATAAAAAAAAATTAAACACAAAAATATTGTATAGGAAAACGGGATGTTACAATCTACCCAACTTAAAAGAAAATTTCGTCCTCGAAATTTAATTTAAGGCAGAACATATATATTGACATTAATAAGAAATGATATGATATAGAAAAGAGCCCACAAGTTTAGTTGTGCACTCTTATTTTAAAAAAAAAAACGCTGAGAGGGTTAGTCAACTCTCACAAAACACAAAGTCTCTATATTTAGTGAGAAGTTAAATAGACAATTGAATAAAACTAATAAGGGAGTAGGAAATCAAATAGAATATAATTTAGTATAATTTAAACCAAAATAGTACCTGTTATCGCATTACTGTTCGCACTGGCTTGCTTTGCTGTCAGTGCAAGTGCATGCCCATGTCTCTGGTTCTCTCCTGCATGTGCCATTTGGAAAGCCTGCTGCTGAGTTGCAAGTGGAGGACCCTTCTGAGTAGGCTTCAAAGGTCTCTGTTGTGGTGCGCCAGGAGGCTGTATTGTTGTGGAGGTGCTGAAAGTCTTGCCCGCTGGGATTGTGATGCTGGCATCTGAGACATGTTTCTTGCCTCACTTCGGAAAGGACATGATCCAATCTGATGTTCTGCTGATCCACAAATCAAACACAGATTGTGTGCTCGCCTACACTCCTGAATATGTCATGGTTTTGAACAATAACCACACACCACTAGTCGATTTTGTTGAGTGAACTGACGTTTCTCTGGTAGTTGGGCATCATTATTAGCCAAATCTCCTGCTACCTGTGTAATATTCCTCTTCTGGGATCCAAGTTGAGCCTTTTTCCTCTTGGTTGCTATTTGTTCTTGAATTCTGGCAGCATTTAAAACCTGAGCATACGTTTCGAACTGTGGGGTAGCTATGCGTTCCTGAATCTCAAAATCCAGTCCATTCTGGAATCTTCGTGCCCTATCTACTTCTTGAACTACCAACAATGGGGCAAATCTGCTCAATCGAACAAATTCTGCTGCGTAATCAGCTACTGTCCGATTTTCTTGCCTCAAGTGGATGAACTTCTGCTCCAGTTCCCATTGTGCCATTGGTGGGAAGAACCTTGTATAAAATCTCTCCTTAAAGGCCTCCCATGTTATCGGTTTTGCCAATTGATTCTCCTCGGCCAACCACCATGTGCGAGCAATATCCATGAATTGTATTTTGATCACCTCTACACGGTCTTCATCCACTACTCGTGCTGCACCCAACAGGTTCTCAGTATCCACCAACCATTGTTCTGCCTTTATAGGTTCCTCAGTTTCATAAAACTGTGACGGGTTCAACTTTCTAAAGTCCGAAACACTGCCCGTCTTCTGTTTTTCAGCCACCAACTCCTGTCGCAACATCTCAGTCTATTGCTGTTGGTTCTCAATAAGCCCCCTAAGCAATTTCAACATGTTGGGATCTTCTGCTTGGAGAGTGGTACTTGAGGAAGTGATGCGACGATTAGTCATTTCTCTAAAAGATGAAGGATTTGGATTAGATAGGGAAACAAAGGATAAAATGAATGATAGGATATAACGAATCAAAGAAACAGGACAAGTACAAGAATCAAAGGCAATTGCAATTTATGCATGTACATATGTGGCAGTAATTCTAGTTTGAGATTTCTAACCAGAAGCTATTGTCGAACCTAGGCTCTGATACCAACTGTAACGCCCCGCATCCCAAGATACGGGTAGCGTTCGGCGACGTATCATAAATGAATACGCCAAGCCTAAAACACATAAATACATATTTACAACTGCCACAAATACATACACATATACCAGAAGATAACAACATGGATTTAAAAACAATGGGTTTCTTCCATAAATAAAGATCAATACGAGTTTATAGGAGGGCCAAACAATCTTTATTACATCATCGAAAAGTTTAAGTAAACGAAAGAAAAGTGAATGATAAAGTTTCTTAAAAAATTAAAAACAAACTAGAAGAGTCTCTATCGTGTCCCTCCTACAGCAAATGCACTTATTGAGAATCTGATAATTCTTTAAAATATGATTCCAACAGTGGTAGGTCTTCCTCTTCGTTAACCTGCAAATCAGTATCTGGACGTGCCAAACCAGAGTCGCTAGAACGACCTTGCAAGTGCTAAAAAAAATGGATAATAACACACAGGCACGCTATTCGTGGTCTATATATGTACACATATACATGAAATAAGTGATATAGAAAATATATGACATGATAATAAAAAGAATGTCTAATAGATTGATTTATGAATTTAATATACTTGTTTTGAATATAATAGTGGTCAACACGTAGTATCTGCATGTTCAGAATGATATGATAGCAAATATAGAAAAGATGAGATAAATATGCATATGAAACTTCTTATGTCTTATTGATGTCTAATACGAATTAGTTTGGAACTATTAGGAGGAAAGACCACATATTTTAAGAGGGTCTCGTACATGTCTGGGACCACGACCCCATGACTCCTGGTACTGCTCCAGGACGTACCGCTAGGTACTCAAGAATGATGGACGAGCATATGCTCCGGGCCCGAAACCCTATAATATGACATGACGGTGACCCAGTAATCACTCGGAACCTCCATGGTAGGTCCCTAAAGTTCGGCTGCGCAACCTAAAAATGTATACCTCTTAAAATATGTATTCAAGTTCCTTCATTTAGTTCCCCATACCCCATTATTTTGTTTTATAATTTTATTCATTAGGACGATATCATAAATTATAAAATTTGGTATGTTAAGGTCATTCAATCTGTATATTTGCTTTAGCTTGTATTAAAGGTTGTTAGCAAAATGAACAGTGAGTTGGTGTTGATTAAACTATAAAATTTGGTATGTTAAGGTCATTCAATTTGTATATTTGCTTTAGCTTGTATTAAAGGTTGTTAGCAAAATGAACAGTGAGTTGGTGATGATTTGCTGACGCCCTTTTTTTTTTGTTTTTTTCCAAAGTACAATGTGTGAGCAAATTATAATAAGTAAAAAGCTGTGTACTCAAGGTGATAGGTGTTGGAATTTTAGTAAGCCCAATTCCAGTGGCTTTTGTGCTAGGGGCTCAATGACAGTGTACTGTTAAGGTAGCATTTTAGTGATAGTTAGTCCTTTCATGGGTATTTATATTTATTTATTTTTAAATGGTTAGTTTCAGAAAGTTGTAAGTAGATAGACTAGAAGGCCATTTATGAATAAAAATGGATTCGCTAAAATTACAGACAGATTTGGTTAAATTTCTTTACACCTCAATAGGACCTCCAGTAAAAATTGCTAAAATTGACATAAAAAAAGAATGAAATTGATACATTAAAACTATAGACAGATTTGGCTAAATCTCATAGACATACAAACTATATATAAACCTCAAGTAGTGTTAGTTCTATAGCACAAGTCAAAACAAACTTGCATTTGTAAAAATAATGTTAAGTTGTTGATTAAGAAATGGTATAGAAAATTCTTAAAATAATAGTAAATTACTTGCATCAACATATATATTTCAAAAAAATGAATAAGTTCTTGACTAAAAAAAAATATAGGAGAATCATAAAATAATAACAAAGCACTTGCCTCAAATAAAAGCTCCACTTGAAAATTGACTGCTAATGATTTGGATCAGGTTATGTTTTTTTTTTTCTTTTTCTTTCCTCTCTCTCTCTCTCTTCTTCTCTTTTTTTTTTTTTTTTGCTATTTTTCTTTTGTTCTCTTCTACCCGGTGCGGAAGAGAAAAAGATGTGTTTTTTTTTTAATAATAAATATTTACAAATTTAGGTTTGTTTAAGATAAATTTAAATATATGATAGATCTTCCTAATTAATCTAGATTCAGCCAAATCTGTTATAATCAAACTAACCAGTGTTTTGGATAAACTCAAATCATATGATAGATAAAAGATAATATTGGTTAATTAGTAATTATAAACAATCACTTTAATATTTATGATAATGCATCAAAAAAAAATAAACACAAAAATATGGTATAGGAAAACGGGATGTTACAGAAACAGGTATGAACACTCGGGGGTGTTACGGTTTTGCTCAGCCGCACCCCCTTGTCTCGGGTTGGCGAGGTTGTGCGCAGCAGCCCTCTCGGTGGTCAGGTTGGCGCGGTTCGTCGCATCAGCCATTCCTGCCTGCACTTCATGTGTTTGCATTTTTTCTTCTGACTTGCTTTGCACTGTCGCGGCCCCTGTATTTATTGCTTTTCCTCGTCTCCCTCTTCTCTACCCAGGAACTCATTGGATGTTTCTTCCTTACTTCCTTGGGACCCTCCTTCAGATTTTGAGGTAATGTGGGACATTCTGCTATCACATGTCCCAGCATTTTTCAAAACCTACATCTCATATACGGACATTCGTTTTTGAAATGCCCTCTTTTCACACAGATCCAGCATCCTTCAGGTACACTGGGCAGTGAGTATTTTCTCTTCTTAAGAGTTTTGGCCTCCAATTTGCGCCACTCTTAATTGTTTTACATGATTTATGCTGGATCTAGCCATCCTTGTTATCTCTGATGAGTTCAGGTTTAGTTATCTGAATCTCTGCTAGCAGCGCCATGACTTGTTCACCAGTGTAGACCCCACTTGGGATGAGGTTTGTCGGGCTCACCATGGGCTTCCGGGAAGAGGTCGGAAAATTGACAGTCATGCATGGTTGCGACTGACATGTCGTTGCAACCGCACTTCCCTTCGCAACCGGCGAGTCCTTGACAACCTCACTCCAACTCTGGTGCTGGTGCTTCGGGTTTTTGCCCTCGTCACTACTGTCCCTTTCCTTTTGTTGCTTTCCCTTTCCCAACCAGCCCAGGTAAAATTTATGGACCCAAAAAGGTGGGAAGTAGTTTTGGAAAGAGAGGTAGTCTTCCTGACGATTTCCTCTAAGCTTACACCACCGCTTGCCGATGATGAAGGTGCTCGAAAAATGCCCTCTCTTCACATCCTTTAGTTGTGAAGAATTTCCGTTCTATCTCGGAATGGTTAATCTCCACTTCCAGTGAGAAGCAGAGAGCCCCTTCTCAATCAAAGCGGTTCGTCTCTATTGCTTGAGTTCATATCTTTTAGATGTAACTAACTCGCATGTTACATTGTTTGCAGAAGCATATCTTCTTCCTCAAAAGCTGCTGCATTGGATAACTCTTACACGAACATTGAAAATGGCAAAATTGGTGAATACGTTCTGCAAACTAGTGCTCCAGAGTTTAGCTCAATTTCGAGCGTTCAAGCTGGACAAAACTAATCAATTGAGAGTACTTAAAACTAATGTCTATCTTCAATAATCGAAATGAATTATTGACAACTTTGATCGATATAAGAGATTGCTTATTTTCGACAATTTCAACTTGAAGCGTGGAAGACTGTAATGAAGTTATACATTAACTTTCTTATCTACTATTGAGTTTAGTTCTAAAACACTGTTTATGAAGTAGTTCTAAATTACTATCTATAAACTTATGGCTATGGAATGAACATTTAGGTTTTCAAATTCATTCTAAACTATTATTGTTTTTATCTATTTGATGTTTAAACATTAATTTAGTTAATATATTCTATTGTTATAATTCTTCAAAATAATTATTTTAAATTTTTCTATATGTTAAGGTTACAATTTGAAAAAGAAGTAAGAGATTATTTGGAATATTGAGAGTGGTAATTTAACTATGGTATTTGGAAACTTCCTTCCATATCTTCCTTTTTACTAATTGAATAAAGAAAATGGAGGAAGTATTACTTCATAGGGGCTTTCTTCATATGCAAAACAAATAACCTAACTTGTAAAAGTAAAAGAAATATAAATCAAACAAACAAAAGAGAATCCAGAAGAAGCATTTTCTATCACTTCATTTTTGAAAAGTTATTTCTAATTCTCTACCTTACTTCCTACACTTTCAACTCGCCAAACATAGTCGTAGTAGATTGGTACCAAGTAAATTCTATTAAACTCTATTTCATTATTTAAGAAGTAAATTTCAATCTATTTCATAATCACATGAAGTGAAAATAAACCTACTTATGGTTTTCTTATTTACTTCCATACAATTGAACACACTATTATAAGTCCTGTGAATTCTTGCTTAATGGGCTTCTAATCTTGTGGACTTGGGCGAGTTAATTTATAAACCCACATGCATAAATATTATTCTGTTTTTATTAATAGGGTATTTACAGATTTATCCCTTACATCTTTATAACTTATAATTTAGTCCCTCAAATCTTCATATTTAGGATGTAGTCCCCAAATTCTCTAAGTTACTATAATTTAGTCCTCTTATTAATTTCCGTTAGCTCAATTTATTTTTTAACCTGATTTTCCTATTTTATCCCTCCTTAATTTCTTCTTCTCTCTTCCTCCTATCTTCTACTTCTCTCTTCCTCATCTCTTCTCCTTTTCTTCATTGGGTTCATTGGCTTTCCCCTTCTCCCTCTCTTTTATTTCTTTATTCTTCCTTCTTTTTCTTCACATGAGTATTTAAATCATTTTATTATTTGAAAAAAAGTAAAAATTAAATTATGCCGTTTATTTGGATGATGGACAAACTAATGGAGGGGCTAAATTGTAGTAACTTGAAGGATTTGGGACTAAACCATGAAGATTTAGGAGACTAAATCATAATTTATATAGATTTAAGGGGCAAACCTGTAAATACCCCTTAAAAATAATAATGTCATTTTTGAGAAATGAAAAAAAAAAAAAAAAGAAAAAAGAAAGAAAGAAAGAGAGGAGAAAAAACTCATTAATCCTTGTACATTTGAGCTCTGATCTAAAACTGTAATCTTCTTCTTCATTAACTCTATAGTTGACCTTCATCCCCAAACAAACCCTAGAGCGACATAGTTTTCTTACTTTGAAAGGAGACCGCTCGAGACCCAGTTCCATCTGGAGACCCTGCACAACTGCTAGCCTCGAGACATCCAAATCATCATCCTGGTATGAACCCTGATGATCAAGTTATGATTTTGATTCCATGTAGACGTTCAAATTGCTATCTTTCAATAACCCTTTTGGTAATTTTGATATATATATTCAGAGAAATGTGAACATTTCGGTGGGGAATTTGGTCGAACAGATTATGTGCAAGTTACTTTGGCTGTAGGGCTTGAAGTTGAAGGTATTCGATAGTATAATTATTGTTTAGTTAGTAGACAAAGATCTATTTGGGTGTATTCTGATTGAATGGAATTTGTTGGTTCATCACATTAAGCTTTGTAGTTGTCCAATCTGATCTCTTCATTTTTATGAAAGAGCTTAATTTATTATTTAGAGGAATAAAACGTTACATAACTCAACATTGTTTCGACCGAATAGCGAAATACAACACAAAATGCTGAACTGCGCACACCAAATTTGATTGTGTAGTTTCGAGAAGAGATACTCAAGTTCATAATGCAAACTTGATTTCTTCACAACTCTTTCCAACTGTAAAATTGCAAGATAGAATTCAAGAATTATTGTTTCATTTCAGGAAACTGTACCCAAAAATAGAGACAGAAACTACAACCTAAGCATTGGTTGAAAATCCTTTCACTTGGGTGCAAATGACAAAATACTCATATCATCAAATAGTTTTTCAAATATATACTTGAGGCTAGCTGCGTAAACGATAGTCATGTTGCTAGAGACAAACAAATAGAGCATACAAACTTCATATTTCAAACGGATCCAAGTTGATGAAACCTTGTTCTATCCTGATCTCGACCCAAGCTGTTTGAGTTAAACTGAACCCAAACCCATAACAAAGGCTATATAAATTTATAAACCTTGAGTTTAAGAGGCAAGCTGGACACTAACATAATAACCTAGTATTTTTGTGCCTTCAGACTTCAGAATCCAGACAACATAAAAGTTGGAGCTTGTTAAATGATACCTTTGTGCCATGGTTAACCATCAAGCTAGATAATTTGCTTTGAATCCTGCTGTCACGATAAGCAAGCATGTGATCTGCACTTGGACATAGTCTTAGTGAGCCTACTCCTTTTTGTAAAGAACAACTCATCGCTAAGAATCATTAATAATATAATATACAAGGAAATCTCTAATATGGATCAGTTGTCCACACAATGCTATGACAAATATTTAATTACAAGAGGGGAGCAATTCCAAGATTACTCCTTTTTGTAAAGAACAACTCATCGCTAAGAATCATTAATAATATAATATACAAGGAAATCTCTAATATGGATCAGTGGTCCACACAATGCTATGACAAATATTTAATTACAAGAGGGGAGTAATTTCAAGATTAGATGATTTATCATTCATGATTGGTTAACAAATACATAGCTTTACAAATATTTACAAGATGCAAAAATATATGACAACAATATCCAACAAATATTGTCACCTCCCTGCTCCAATCAGTTATCCTTGATTTTTTGCTTCTGTCTCCTGTAGGTCTTGTAGCAACACAAAAACGGTGAGCTATAGAACACAGTAATAACAATGCATAAAATAAGATCAAGGTCTAGGGATATAGACTCGCGATTAGCTAGTTATGTAACTGAATACTAACAACGTAAATTATTAATTACAAAGGGGAAGTGAATGTTGTATATGGTATCAATGTCCTGTAAATTGAACCATAAGATAAAAATTTATAAAGGAGCTCTAATAAGATAATGCGACTAACAAGAGCATGACCCACATCATACTAAATTATTAGTGAAGGAAATAGGTAATTTAAAACGTTAATCCGAATATACCAAGTTAAAAAATCCTACTTAGGGTTGTGAATTAGGCTGAGCCCAGCTTATGTCGTACTCAATCTGGCCCACTTAGAGGCAGGCTTGAACCTAAATTTTAGGTCAGCCATATTGACTGTTCATAAATCTCATAGAGTGCACATTATCACCCCTATATAGGACCATAATCTATTCCATTAGAGTTCTCGCAATCTAACTGAATACAACTGCTAAGTTTACCAAGTCAAATGCATAGACGATGTATTTTCACATAATAGTGCATAAAGCACAAGTATAATAAGAATTTGTTTCCCCTTATTACAGCCTTTACCTGACACCACAATCATAACATCATGCCCATCATGCTCATCAGTCCAGCGGTACCATGCATATATAATGGCAATCACTAACCCTCCGTATCTATAATAACAATCCCTCATTAGTACAACTTTATGAGCTTCATGTAAGTCGTATCCGATTGGTTACTATCTAGCAAAGACTAATCAATTTTCTATAACTTACCAACTATAGCTTTGTGTATTTCTCTTTCATTTAGATAGTGGACAAGGTAAATGCTTTTTCATTTGTTACCTTCCACAAGAATAAACGGCACATTAATTTAGTAAGTTTACAAGATGGGTAAAAATATGCTAAGGCATGTCGACATAAAGAGATACCTGAAGTTTGAGGATCGCGACTACTGGTGAAATACGATTTTAGGATTGTGGATTCACTTGGGTCATGGTATATATCAAAATCAATGTAGGTGAATTATAGCTCATATCTAGAAACATATGTTCGGAAACTTTGACAGAGTGGAACCAAGTAACTTGTAATTTTAGTGACTTGAGTTTGCAAAAGTTCCATAAAAGCCTAGCTAATAACATCTTTTTCGAGTTGTAGAAGCCCCATATTAATAACAACATGATTTGTCAAACAAGAAAGTGAACTGATACTATCTTAGTTACAGTAATTGGGACAAACCTTCCAGAAAACAAAAGCTTAAGAATGAAAAAAATAAGATAATTGCATCAAACACATCCAAATACTTAGATGTTGAACTACTCAAATTAAAGGTGATTACTTACCCAAACTCGATTTCTGGGAGGGCACACTGCTTCTGCTTAATAGGCCTATGTCTACCTCATCCAATGTCTTTTTGATGTCATCTTGGGTGTGTCTCCAAGATAATGGAGTAATCTTCGATTTCATACATGTTTCATCCAGATATTCTCTCATAGCTACTCTCACTGGATCTCAGAATTCGGCCTTGTCTCTATCTAGCTGTAATTACTCTTCTTCTCTACTTCCTCTTTATCTACTTGTTGCTGCTGCCAGAGGGAGAAATGAAGGAAAAGTTCAGGTGATAGTGATGGTGGTTACAAGAGATTGTAGTCGTGAGTTTGTGATTGTATAATAGAAAAAGATGAGGATGATGATATACTTGGATAGAGCAAGTGCATGATGATGGATGAGAATGGGCGGGTCCAAGGGCCAAGGCCGCCCATTCTCATTCCTAGTTATGGAGATAATTAGTGTAAAAAGCAGATGTGAAGATAGCCTCTGCTAGTAGATTGAGTAGGTGGTGGAGGAGGAGATGTGATTCTCAGGCATCTTAGGCTGCATCCTAAGCTCGTTATTTCTTCTCTCACAAGTCTTAAAACCCCATTCTTTGTTCTCCTTGCCACCTCATAATATTGTAAGCCACCCTTCAATCTTCTTACATATGTCACCCCCCTGTTTTGGACCTTGACACTATAGCCTGCCCAAGCCACCTCCCCCCTTTCTTTACAAAATCCACCATCATGCTTATTATTCATATTATTTTATTTTATTATATTATTTTTTGGTGGGCATTGTAACTTCAAAAGCTTCTTTTCTGTGGAGTTTTCTTATTACCCTGTTGAATTGTAATTAATACAATTAATATATGTATGAACTATCAATGTTCAAAAATGCGTTTTCAGTATGCGTGCGGTCCAGGACCGCATAACGCATAATCGGATTACGCGCCGATTATGCGGATTACTTTGAATTATGCGGAATATTAATATTTTAATATATATTAATATAATAATTATTAAAAAATGGATATATTAATGCTATAAAACTCTAAAAAATTATAAATAATAACCGTAAGCATATAAAATGAATATAAACTGGTTCTACATAAGAAATTAAAAAAATAGAAAGACTTATCTCTTAACTCTCAATGTAAAAAAAAGAACGACGCATGTATGTATGGATCAAAAACGTCGCTCACCTACAAATCGAAAAGAAAATTTAAATGAGAATCAATATAAATGATATATAAGAATTAAGAAAGTTCTTTAACACATAAAAAATGAACAATGCATGTACAAATGAACATATGACAATAATCCACACATTGCTAATACATGTTTGTGTCAACTACATAAGTAATTAGTTTTACATATTCAAAAAATAATACAAGTTTTTATCAAACACAGTTCATCCCACTCAACAAATTCTTTACTATTCCTCATTGTCATCTTCATATTGAACATTGTTTTCCAACTCCTCCTCAGAGCTATCATCATCATCGTCATTCACATCATCACCCTCTTCTTCTAAAACAGCTATAGCTTGATCATGTTCAAGAAGATTTTCAACAACTGTACTGGATGAACCCTCTTGTGCTCTTATTCCCGCTGCAGCTCTCCTTCTTAGCGTCCTTTTGCTTCTCTTGAGTCTATCTTCGTTAGCTCCACTTGCCGCAACAACAAGATCCCATGTTAAGCCGGAACCAGGGAAGATCTCATCTTCGTCATCATTCTCTATTTCTCTAACAAATTCATCTTTCCAGTGCAAAGCTCTGGAATCATCTGAAGCAATCAACACATCCTTCCTATCTCCATCTTTCTTCTTCGCATTCCTTTTCTGTGCTATTTTTTTGTTAAACTGAACGAAGACGAGATCATTCAATCTTTTAGCATCTAGCCTATTTCTCTTCTTTGTATGTATATATAAATTTATATATGATTTTACAGAAGAGAAAAAAGAAGGTTAGAGTGTTAACTCTGAAAATAATGTAATTAAAAATTATAAAATATATAATCATTGTAGTAGTATTTACCCCTTCAAATATACTGAAATTTCTCTCGTACCCTGATGAGCTACTTGTCAAACTTAGGATCTTAATTGCTATTTTTTCGAAGATTTGGTGCATCTCCTCCATAAAAATCCCACCAATGAGCTATTAAAGCAACATATAACAATATATTAATAATTAGAAAGAATAGAATTTAATATTAAATTCTTTTAAATTTCATGTATAAAGGTTACCTGGGTCGAAATTATCCGTGCCATTAAAACTCATTCGGTACCTTTCCGCCATGCCACTCCCCATAAGTCCCCCCTTATCTTTGTAGACACGAAATTCATATGAGCCAATCTGATCTTGGACATCATACTCAGGGTAAAATATGCATATGCAATGCATGACGGCATTTCTTACTAGTGTATTTTCTGTGGCTGTATTATCCCTATAATAATAATAGGGATTAAGATAATATGCCGTCAAATGCAATATACTATCAAGTCTGCCCCTAGATTCTTTCTCAATTATATTAATAATTGGTCTAAATGTAGACTCCTTTCGATTGCAAGCAGTTTTGATCTCGTTCTTTGCATCTTCCAGCATTCCATAGACAAAACCCATTGAAGGTCTACGATCAGCATCAACAATTCTCAGCAATTTAAACAAACGAGTGTATACCTTCAGAAGCTCTTTAGTGTCTTTCCAAAAAGAGTCAGAATATATTGTGGTTTTAGTTGACTTGCCCTTCTCTGTCTTCGACCATCTGTTATTATCCCACTTATCTGAAGACACCATAGCAGCCAACTGTGATTTTTTGTCCAGCAGGCAGCTCAAGCTTAGGAAGGTGGTGGCAAATCTGGTGATTCCTGGACGAACAAGCTCCCTCCTGTTTGTAAATGAGCGTATCAAAGCCAGAGTACTGTGATGCGCATAGAAAAAAACTGTCATTGATCTTGCCTTCTCAATCACCGCTTTGTATTTTAGTATCTTACCAATACCCTCCAACATAAGATCTATAGTGTGGGCTGCACAATTGGTCCAAAATATATTAGGCCTTCTTTCCTTCAACATATTTTTTGCTGCCATGTTGGATGGGTGGTTATCAGTAACCACTTGAAGCACGCGCTTCTCACCCACTTCCTTGATGCAGTTTTCCACCCAATTCAATATGTATTCGCCAGTATGTGCATTGGCCGAGTCATCAATGGATTTAATGAAGCATGTGCCGTCCTTGCAATGGACACATAAATTCATAATACTCCTATGCTTTCTGTCAGTCCATCCATCAGTCAAAATACTGCAGCCATATTCATCCCACGCTTCTTTTGACTTCTCCAAGCTGTCTTCAATTTTTTTGTATGCCTTATCTAAGAGAGACACTCTCAATTGATATTGGCTTGGGCCCTTATACCCTGGAGCGTGCTTGCCAACAGCCTCGCAAAACTGATCGAACTCCTCACAGTCGAAAGTGTTGAAAGGAATTCCTTTGGCAAATGCCTACATGGCCGAATAATCATGCGCCAACTCCTTCCACTTCCTTCTCTCTCCTTCATTGATAACTGCTTACTTCCATTTACCTTCATCCACCAGCCTGTTCAGTGGACCACTAACACGAGGCCTATGATCTCCAGTGAGTTCGGGTTCTTCTCTCTCTCTTTCCACTGATATCTGCACCTCTTCACGGAGCTCATAATCAGCTTTCCGCTTGTCAACTTTTTTCTTCTTGATTCCCTCCAAGTTCTCCCTACATATACGCCTCTCTTAATCTGTGGCAAGCACACATGCTGACACTTCTCCTCCAACTCCTGCAACATGTTGCTTCAATCTATTTATTCCCCCTTTCACAATTTTATTACATTTGATGCATTTCACATCATTATAAAATCCTCTCTCTATTAGCCTACCATAATTCCACCCAATGTCATTTGATCCTGGTGGTTTTAATGGAATCTGGCTTTCTTCCTCACTTGACGGATTTGGCTGTCCACAACTACTTGAATTAGAGGCCATTGATGATGACATACAAACAAACTTAACTGCCTTAAAGAAATTCCTACATCACCATTAAGAAAAATAATAAACTCTAACTGAAAAGATTTTATTAAAATAATTCATATATCACTACTTCAAAAGATTTTATTAAAACCAAAGAGGAGTTCAAATAAGTCCTGTAGCAACCAGTAAAAATACTCATTCGCAAAAAAAAAAGTTATTTATTTTCACTGTCACTGAAAATTTCAGTCATTTATTTTCACTGTCACTGAAAATAAATTAAAATATTTTTTTAATCAAAATAAATTGGAAAGCTCACTGTCACTTATCAGAAATTAACATACAAAATTTAAAAAAAAATTAGCTCACTGATCAGCTACATTAAAAAATAAAAATTTCAGTCAGCTACAATCACTGACTGTAACTGAAAATAATTTTTTTTAATCATCAATTTTTACCATCAAAATAAATTGGAAAGCTCACTGTCACTCATCAGAAATTAACATACAAAATTAAAAAAAAAAAATTAGCTCATTGATCAGCTACATTAAAAAATAAAAATTTCAGTCAGCTACAATCACTGACTGTAACTGAAAATATTTTTTTTTAATCATCAATTTTTACCATCAAAATAAATTGGAAAGCTTACTGTCACTCATCAGAAATTAACATACAAAATTAAAAAAAAAAATTAGCTCACTGATAAGCTACATTAAAAAATAAAAATTTCAGTCAGCTACAATCACTGACTGTAACTCAAAATAAATTGGAAAGCTCATTGTCACTCATCAGAAATTAACATACAAAATTTAAAAAAAAAATTAGCTCACTGATCAGCTACATTAAAAAATAAAAATTTCAGTTAGCTACAATCACTGACTGTAACTGAAAATAATTTTTTTTAATTATCAATTTTTACCATCATAATAAATTGGAAAGCTCACTGTCACTCATCAGAAATTAACATACAAAATTTAAAAAAAAAAATTAGCTCACTGATCAGAAATTGAAAAAAAAACCCTTATCCTAACCGTATGCCTAACCCTTAGAATAGTTAAAAAATACAAAAAATCTCACAAAAAATTTAACAAATGAAATTAAGCATGAGTAGAAACAGCTAGAGAAGAAAGGAAAAAAGAAAAATTACCGCCGGAGAGAAATTGCGGTCGCCGGAGGGGGGAGGACGACGGGAGGACTTGATCGGACTCGGAGGACTTGATGGATTGATGATCGGAGGTGGTTGAGGTGCGAGGGATTGATGATCGGAGATTTGATCGACCGATTCCTACAAAGGATCACTCGATCGACCGAACGATTGATCTAACGGGTCGGTGAAGAAAAAAACTTTCAGTGTTGACGAAGAACGGAACGATCGACTGACGGCGGGAAAGGAAGATTAGAGGAGGAAATTTGGGATCGGAGGGAATTTGGGATTTAGGGTTATTTTGGGGGCGAAATTTTTTTTCGCGAGCGAGTTCGCGATTTCGGGTCGCGAAGAAAAGGGGAGAGGGGATATTTAACGAGTCGGGTGCGAGTCGGGTGCGAATCGGGTGCAGGTCGAATTTTTAAAACGTTGCTGACAACCTGTTAACCCGCCGAACGATTACTCGTTCCTATGCGGTTTATGCGGCCGCATAATCCGCATAGGAACGCATAATCGCCCTGTCTGCATAGACAGGGCGATTTTCCCGATTTCTACGCGTTTTCCCTCCGCAAATGATTATGCGGCCGCATATGCGGCCGCATAGAACGTTTTTTTGAACACTGTGAACCAATGTAGAAAATAACGTAACGCGTTTCGTAACGGAGCGCAGACCCGGCGCTCCGTAACAGGAGAAAAAAACGCAGGTTTGCGTAACGGTGCGTTATTTGTAAATAACGTACGTTACATAACGTAACGTTATAACGCAAAATAACGAACGTTATTTCCTAGGGGTATTTTGGGTATAAATACTCGTAACCTAACCCTAAAATCCTCCCCCTTTCCTTTTCGCGACCGAATCTCCGCTTCCCTCCGCCGCAAAAAATCGCTCGTTCCTCTGATTCCTCCCCCGAAAAATCGCCGATCGCCCGATCATCTCCAACCTCGCCCGATTCCGATTCTCCCCATCCACGCCGGTCATCTCCATCCTCGCCGATTCTCGCCATCCTCGCCGATCGCCGATTCCGATCCTCTCTATCTCCACTCTCGCCGATCGCCCGATTCTCTCCTCGCCGATCGCCCAATTCTCTCCTCTCCATCGTCGATTCCGATTCTCTCCATCGCCGACTCCGTTGCCAACCATCTCCATCGCCGATCCTCTCCGTCGCTAACTCCGGCGAGTCATTCCGGCGAACTTCGACAGGTAAAAATTTTAACCTAATTTTTTTTCTTATTTATTTTAAGGCTTAATGTAATGCTTACATTAAATTCTAGTTTTTTTTTCATTGACTAAAAATTTTTAACTGTTAATTTGGGATTTTGGGATTCAATTAAGTTGTTATTTTCGGATTTAATTAAGTTTCTGTTGGGATTTTGGGATTCAATTAAGTTGCTGCTATTTTGGAATTTTGGGATTTAATTAAGTTTCTGTTGGGATTTAATTAAATTTCAGTTCAATTAAGTTACTGTATTAGTGTATTCCAAGTAATGAAATATGATGTGCTAACTGCTACAGTTATAATTCTTCTTTTTGGTGTTAATTTGATATTGTGCTACTGAAATATGATGTGCTACTGTATTAGTGTGATACTGAAATATGAAATATGAAACAAGAAAAAATTTGAAATATGATGTGCTACTGTATTAGTGTTGATTTGATGTTGTGCTATTGAAATATGGAATGTGCTACTGAATTAGTGTGCTACTAAAAAATTGTTGTCATACTTGCTACAAATTTTAAAATTTTTCTATGTCTTTAAATTGATTTTACAGTATTTTATATGATTTTTTGGATTTATTCACTTATTTATGATCATTATTAAATATAGTTTTATATTTATTTTAATTAAATAAATTGAAAATTGCGTAACCTATGTTATGCGTTACGTTATTTGCTACTTAACCTAACAAAAAAAAAAAAAACGTTATGTTAACGTTATCGTTATTTTAAACATTGCTGTGAACTATTCCAGATGATACCCTTGTATACATACATACTAAGGTTTATCAGGTTCTTTACAAGCAATAAAACTCAGATATTTAAATAATAAGGGTACAAAATTTCTCTACTATTCTAGAGATTCTATATATATAAAATGCTGTTGCACCTCAATTTTGAACTTCTCCAATTTGCAATTACAACATATCAAGGTAGCAAGATAAACTTCATTAAGGAGTAATTCCTAGGTATGTGTTACAGATCTGTAACCTCTATGATTATAGCATGAGCTTATCAATCACAATTGAGCTGAATGATGAAAACTGCTGCAATTTAGAGGACCACAGTAAGCCTGGCAACTAAATACAATCATTGATTGTCGTGCCAACATTCTTAAGAAAACAAGCTCCACTTTTAGTACTTTACTTAGGGGGCAAAGGTTAGCCAACTCCCAGAAATTAAGTGTGAGGCGTTGAACTAAGAGCATCATCTGTACTTCTTCATTATTGATACTTTCTGTAACTCCAGTATCCTCTCTCTGGATCTGACCAGCTGCAATAGAAGTTTGGAAGCACGATATTTTCCCTTCAAAAGGAGCTACAAGATATTTTTGATATAGTTGGTTCCTTAACAGGATGCTTTGCTGTTTAGTTGGATGCATCAATAATTGAAGTGTGACCATAAAGGGACCACAATATGATGTAAGATATGTTCTTAGGGCTTAGCAACATTAGGAAGTACACTAATTAGTTGTTTGTTTTTTAAGACAGAAGTATCGTATTTTGGAGTATAATTATATAAAAGATGATATAAAGTTAATCGTTAAAAATAACAATATGAGAAATTAAAATTAGGACTAGAAGAAGCCAGCTTCTGTAGTGGATTTTTTTTTCACTATCCTAGAAAGACAATTAGCGCTTTCATGTAGGCACTCCGGCCAATTTGTATTAGGAGTTATTCCAAACCTAAATGGAATGTAATGCCCTATTTCAGGTGGGATATGGATACGAAGTGCGCTAGTGGTGGGCACCCAATTTCCAGTACATGAGACCTTTCTTTGCAATAACTACATAGTCAATATACAATTATATATGGAAAGCTAAGAGGACTCTATACATACAGTTAGGTGTATATCCTAATCTACTACAGTCCATGAGCAAATAAGTACCATTATCCAATAACAGAAAATAATAAGATAATAAAAGCACACATTCATACAAGAGTGAGTTGCTTGTAAGAGTTTAAGAAACAATTTAATACAATGCCTGTTGTTTCAAAAATTGAACTGCCTAAGCCTATAAATAAGAAGCACATCTGGAAAGAATCCAACTAGTATATGAACCCCAAGACTTAATAGCTAAAGAGGCCCAGTTGGAATATAACTCATAGATTGATCTGTATACAATTAGACTCCTACTTGAACTCTATATCCCTCAAATTGTGGATAATTAGGACTCCATTTCCAAGTTGTACAAAGCACTATGGACTACTAGTTCTACAACAACTCTAATTCTTGACTACAATCTATACTTATAAATACATCTCCTTGTCCATGAGATGGGAGACATCTTTTCGTGCTTTGAGAGCTTATAACTTGAGAAAGAAATTTAAAAAGTCTTGTATTTGCTCATCTATATAAAAATCCCATCGATCCATCGACCTTTTACCTAAGATGTAGGCTTGGCATCTATCTTAGTCGAATCTCGTTACATCTCTGTATACGTAGCTCTTGGTTTTCTATTATTGTTAAGCTTAGTACTCTATTGCAAATTATTCGCCCAAGATACTGATTCTGGGCGACCTATTCTCTATGCACTAGATCTTGATTTGAGCTTGTATTGAGTCAAATTTTTGTTTGATCCTTAAATTGGCTCGACTGGTCTGGTCAACAATTTTTTACATCAACAATTGGCTTGTTCGTAGAAAATGTAACTGCACCATCCCTGGATACACTCAATAACAATGTTTAAAATAACGATAACGGTAACGTAACGTTTTGTCTCTGTTAGGTTATATAGCATATAGCGTAACGCATAACGTAGGTTACGCAATTTTCTATTTATTTAATTAAAAATAAATATAAAACTATATAAAATTAATTTTATAAATTAAAAATTGAATTAAAAATTCTAAAAGAAAATATAAAAAATTATATCCCAGTATTAATTCTAAATTTCTAACAAGTTTCATAGTAATTCTCATATTTATCTTCATAAATTAAATTACATTCATACCCATAATTTTAGTTATCATCTAAATAAATGAAAATAAGATTTCAAATTTATTTTCAACTATTATCAATATTGTAGTTTGTATTTTGTAATGCTCAATTTATATTATTTTTAATTATTTATTTTAGATTAGCTGAGAATTTAATTTAATCAGTAAGTAAGAAATTTCAGTAATTGTAAAGGAATTATAACAAAACAATTTAAGTAATTGGAAAGAAATTATAACAAATAAATAAGAATGTACAAGTTAATAATGTCACAAGCAATCAAATAAGCAAATAATAAACTGTCAAGTAAAAAAAAAAATACAGCAATTTGCTAACAATCAAAATAAATAATCGAAATCAATATAAAAACTATTTAAAAATTATTGTAAATAACGTAACATAACGTAATTTAACGTAACATAAAATAACTTAAAATAACATAAAAAACGCACCGTTACGGTGCATTGAGTTATTTTCGACTGTTAGGTAACGTTGACTTTCCGTTAGATTTCATAACGCAACATAACGAGTTTCATAACGCGTTATTTTTAACATTGCTCAATAACTTAAGTAAGCTAACGACAACCACCTCCAGTAGAGAGCAAACCTTACTTTGAGTCACACCGAGTTCCAAGAACTTACTCAACAGCTCATGGAGTGAGTCACCGCGCTCACTCAAGCCATGAAAAACTGTTTGCCAGAGCCTAACAGTGCAACAACTACCACATCTAGTAGGGACTCCTGGAGGACCTGATTGTCCATCTCCACCAATCATTAACCTGATCGAAGAAAATTTCAAAAGAGAGCGCGAATACGACGATCAAGAATCTATCTCCTCCTAGAGAACAAAGAATGGACCACCTATGTACTTTGATACCGAATTCGAGAAGCAAAAACCACTTTCTAGTGAGAGCTTGAGAAGGGATGAGAGTTTAAGATCCCAAGCTTTGGAAAGTATGATGGAACCACTAACCCTCTAGAACACATCGCCAACTATTGCGCGGCCATGCGTCTCCGTGAAGCAATTAACAAGGTCATTGTGCTATTCTATATAAAAATCCTATTGATTCGTCGACCTTTCATCAAGGACGTAGGCCTGAAAACTATCTCAACTAAGCCTCGTTACATCTTTGTGTATATTTTTCATGGTTTTCTACTTTGGTTAAGTTGACATCTATCTTGCGGCTTATTAGACAAGATATGTATCTTGGCGACCTATTCTCCATGTGCTAGACCCTGATTCAAGCCTGTCTCAAGTCAACATTTTACTTGGTCCCTGAATTGGTTCAACTAATCCAGTGGATAATTTTTGACATCAACAATATCAAAAGAGAGCAACACAATAATCAGGAGAGGTACAAACTAAGTCTTGGATACAAAACTTATTGTACAATAAAATAAGCCAAAATAATCAAGAGACAACAAAAGGAACCCTACACCAACACTACTGAAGATCAACCTCCTCCTGGAAATAGGGATGGTTAGTGGCGGCTCCTCCTTTAGGTCTTCTTTATTTGAATGCATGGGGTAACTTAGGAGTTAGACCCAACAAGAAACAATATGATCACGTGCGCATACACAATGCATGAATATGTTGCGTGGTCATGATATGCTTAATGCATGATGTAACTATGTAAAACAAGAGTGATTAAACTTCGTATATGTGGCATACAATATTCTTATTAGTAATACAAATGCAAGTTATTCGATTAAATTTTGAACTAATTGGTAGAAAGATTCACGTGTTATAGGAGTATTCCATGCATACTCGAAATCACGATTTCAGGTCTTAGCATTGAATTAGACATATGCTAAGTACTATAGGTAGGTCACAATATTAGCCAAAATAGCTGGTTATAGTATGTCGGAATAACAGGATGCTGGAAGTGCCAGTTTCCACCAACTTATTTCCGATTGCAACCTAAAGTCTATGACTCCCATAATATGCATGTAAATCCACCATTTAGTTTTTTTTTACTTTATTTAAGACAGGCCAGTCGATGATAAACAAGAGTTGTCCAAGTACGATTCTAGTAAACATGATATATAAATGAACGATGGCGTATGAGAAGATACATGTGCACAAGATACCAGGCATGAATAAGAGCTCTAAACATGCAAATATGTACATCATTAGTGGTGATCAACCTCTCGTTGATTGTCTGTGAGACAAATCCATGCATAAAACATCCAAAATGACCAAATAAGGTGAACAAAATGTAGGAAAAATAACTTCTAGACTAGGATTGATACAGATAAAACTAGAATAAAAAAATTCGCCAAAAAGCAAAGTTGTAAGGGCTGGAAACTAGCTTTCTAATAAATCAAAAAACACCTTGATCTGAGTTTGGATGATAAAGATAGCTGTTTTTTAGGGGTGTGGCACAACTGGACCGATCTAAAGATATATTCATTCAACCTGAATAAATCAGAATCAGAGAATGTCATAAAAGGAATGTTGTAGGCTTCAAAGTATTCTTTCCTACGGATCAAGAATTATCTTAATCTAAATTAAGAAGAAAAAGATATGACTATTTTTCTAAAGTCGTGTAGGACATATTTGCCGATGCACCATGTACCTTTTGTGACATGTGAATTGGTGGCTCCAATGCCCATTTACCTCATATCCATATGAAGCGTCAAACATGCATGAGTTAATGGTGTGATAAAAGTTTCATGTCTATGCACTTGAGTTTAGTTTTAAGGCAAAAATTGCGGATGTGCATGGTGAAATGATCTTAATGCGTGATATAGGCAAAAATCAATCACATGCTTAGGGAAAGAATTTTGGGGACCATGAAATTATTGATTGCTTCTACTTATTAAGGCGTCGTTTGGGGGTTTTCTAACTAAGTCAAATGATTCTATTAGTTAGGTTCGAGAGTGAGTGATTTCTTACTTTAGATTGAGGAGAATGATGTAGACGATGGGGAGATAGGAATAACTCTAATGAAGTCTTCAAACACTAGAGGAAGATGAGCTTGGCCTACCTCTGCTGGCTAACCAAGTTGGGGAAGGAATGGAGCTCTAACAATGAAGAGAATCTGAAGATTTGAAGATTTTAGTGAAGAGCTTGGAGATTTTTAGGGTTGAGTTGGTTTTTTTGTGAATTTTCGGAGTTAGGTTTTGATGAAGAATAGGAGAGAAAAATTGGTGTTAGTTTCAACTTCCTCTTGCACGAAAAATTTGGAAGAAAAAGTGGGGAACAAGGAAGTGAGGGATAATAAATGAAGGCAAGGTGATAGCTGATTAGAAGTAACATATGAGGATCCCCTCTCGCCCACACCCTCTAATTAATCATAAATAAGCCATTGGAATTCAAATTTGGTCAAAAGAAGAATTAAAGGCAACAAGATGAGGTGTGGAGCTAGCCCTTAACAAGTGGGTCCTCATTGGGAAAAAAAAAAATTAAAATAACAAGCTTTTTTGATCTATTCTAGAAAATTCTAGAAAAATCATCAAAATCTAGAAAATGAGATGAGTGGCGCCTTACACTTAGATTCTATGTCTAGGTTCCAAATAAAAGGTAAAATCAATTTACTCTATATCAAACCAATATCAGTACTCGAGCTCCAGGGTAAAATGATAAGTTAAGTCGTTACATGGGCTTAGGCAGGAGAAATCAAGTTAGGTGAGTATGATTATGTGGCATAGTTTTATTGGTTGGTGAAATATTTAAACATATAAAAAATAAGAAATGTTTATCACCTACCAAAATGAAAAACTGATGTTTTCACATTTAAACCTATAAAATGTACTTATTTCATTGATTTCGTTGATCCAAAAAATCTATTAAGAAGAAAGAGTAGAGAAGATAGAGGGAGAAAAGAGAAGGGAAGAGTTTGATGACTGTACAATACTCTTTTCCGGCGATTTCCATCACGGTGTTAGTCTGATGCCTATACTATAGGCTTCAATTTTTTAGCAAGGGTAGAGGTTTATTTCGTGGTAAAGACTCTATTTTCTGCAGATTCTCTAGCTTTGGTAAGCATCAGAAAACTGAACTATTGATTTGGAATAATGGAGATTTGCATGTAAATACTAGGTGTTATATGTGGTTTGTTAGTTTGTATATTGTAATTACTAAACTACTTTTTACATACAAGTTGGATATTATTATTTTTTCTAATAATTTACTCCCTAGGGCTAACATCACCTTCGAACAGTTGGTTTACCTGCATGCATCAATGATGGGCACTGATGCTCGAAGAGAACTTTTGATGACTTAGTGAATGGAAAAATAATTTGAAAATATTACTGATAGAAGAAAGGCATAAGAGGTTTTCTAATTTGGGAGAAGACAAAAAAAAGTTTTTTCATCTTTGAGTTGCACCACTTGAAATTTTCTTTTACAAAATTTCAGTATATAACATTATAAGATCAAAAAACTAACTCTTCCATATTTACAAACATGCCAACTAAGAGGGGGAAAAAATTCTTATTGAGTCATTGAATTTTAAAGTTAATAGTTTTAATCTCACATTATACTAATGAGTGAAATAGGGTGGCATTGGAGCAATGGTAAGGTTGTTCCAGTGCGACTCAGGGGTCACATATTCGAACCCTAAAAATAGTCTCTAAAAGTAGAAGAAAAGGCTGCATACATCAGACCATCCTCAGACCCTACAATTGAGAGCCTCGTGCACGGGGTTGCCCTTTTTTTTATTAGATTAGTGAGTGAGTTTTTAAGGAGTTTATATTGAAACTTCTCCCACATTTCTACCTACTTACAAGATGAGTTGTGCAGTTAGTAGCCGTCATCATGCGCTTGCCAACTTAGTGACATGGTTTGTTTGTCTTTTATTTCTTTTTCTTTGTTCTGGCCATTACATTCTAGCGATGATTAATTGGTTATACTATTTTTGGAAAGAAAAGAAACATGCATTCCTAATTTGTGGCACATTCCTGAACGTGAAAGGGTTAGTTTGGGATATAACAGTGATAAATCCTGAATCTTTATAAATAGAAAATATTTTCGAGGTTTAAAATACAGAAGAAAATCTATTCTCTTTTCCTCTCCTCTCCTAACTAGAAAACCTCTTGTATCTCCCCTGCTCAGAAATAATTTTTCACTGTTTTTCAATTTTGTTTGATACATATAAAGTTAAATTTGATCATTAATCTATTGTTCATGTGCATAGATAGCCGTCAGAGTGCCTGCATGAGGATGTTGTCTGCCAACCTAAACAGTGAGAACATAATTTCTCCTTTCACATGCTGACTTCATCTAACTCTAATTTCAAGTTCTTATTTTGTTATGTCTAGCGATTAAATGTATATCTTATCTTTTTTTATAAGAAAATTTATATCCTATTTATAATAAAAATATAAAGAGGACATAATTTTCCTTATAAAATGAGAGTATTTAAATCTACTTGCTAGATATAGTGAAATGAGAAATTAAAATTTATATCCTCTTTAATACCTAACATTCCAACAATCTAGAAGTACTCATCCTGAGTCTTGGCACAGTCCCATTAGATGGAATGAGCACTTTCTCATCCGCACATTCTGCATGAAGTGGGACTTGAACTGCTTGGCTAGCTACAGAAAGAAGATAATATTGTCATGGAAGCCCTTGTAACTAGGTCATACTTATGGATGTCAAAATTATGACGAAAGCATGAAAAATGACCTCTGAAACTGCGTATAGGCTATATAGCCTATGATGCATTGAAGGAGCATAGGTGGTCCTGCGAATCTCCTTTGCCATCACAACCTGGAGCTGGTATCTTCCTCCATCCATCGGGAAGGTTATTCTCTATTATTTCACATGAGAATGGTTCCCTGGATCTTCACCCCCTCATCGTCAACATCTTCATATCACTTTCCCTCGGTGATTTTATTTTTGGCTGCATCAGATTCAGCTTCTTGAGAGGTCCTCTTGTTCGTGATCTCTTGGTTGCCATCCTTCTATTGTATGCTGATGATGGGAAGTTCGTAGGACTACCTTCTGTGCAACTTTGTTGGTCCCTTTGCCACCAGCCCTTTTCTCTTGTTTTTGGGAGGGACATGATGATTTCGAGGTGCGCCGGTAGCTTGACTTTCCCTTGGCTACTACTGATCTAAAGCACCTTCTCGGGGGGTGGCTTTCTTCAGTCCTGATGATTTAACATGAACTAGGTATGCTTGTTATCCCTCATACAATTTGGTGGATTTATGTGATCTCTTTTCTTGTGAAGGGGGTTGTTTAAGTCTCATCCCTGTGGGAGGATTCGGCTTCATCCAGCTGACTTCTTGAGCTTGTTTTGGGGATGGGTTATATTCTGACTCATGTAATATCTTCCTTGGAGGCTTACTTAGATGCAGTTCTACGAGATCTGTTATTGGCCATCTGCAATGGTGTCTTTCCAGTGACGACATTAATTTATGTTGCGCTGACTTAAGCTAGACGTTGGATCAGGGAGCATTCATTTAGATTTGTAAGTGGCGAAAGGAAAGACAACAAATGGCCTCAATGCTGACCTGCACAACATATACAAGGGCATATCACCAGGGCTCGGTGGCCTAGTGTTTCCCCTCCAATGCTCAAGTAAGATCCTTAGCAGAGGAGAAACAAATAGAGATTTCTAGAATTTCTCTATGGTTGCCTTGATTGGTTGAATGTGGGGTTTATATAACTGGGTCCCTGTGCGTTTATACGGGCCTGGATTTTCTTGTCATTCTTGATATAGAGAGATCATTGCTGTCCTTGGTAGAGATCCCATATATAGTTGTTGTTAGGGTTGCATGGACCGGAGATCTGAATCTTGAAGGTTAACAAGATATTTCCATTAGCTGTGTTGATCATTAACAGTTTCTCATGCCAATTGTCATATCTTTTCCCATGTTTTCATGTGCTTGGATGTTACCTGGGACCTCCCTTAGGCAGCTCACATGCCAGTGCATTATCAGTACCTGACGTAGGATAGAAGCACAATTAGAGATAGGGTTTGAAAATTAGGATTTTTGGAGAAATTAGGAAAAAATAGGAAGAACTTACAGGGAGTATGGAAATCCACCCAGGCGAATTCACGCCCACTCTCCACGAATCCACGAATCCACAAGGAAATATTTTAATTCAAGCGAAATCAACGCAAGAAATTTTTAGAAATTTTTCTAATATTATTCATCAATCCCTAATACTTTACACAAAACATGTATATATAGGAAAACCCTAACAAAACAAAATCCTAATAGAATCCAAAATCCTAATCATATATCCTAATAAAATCAAAAATCCAAATAAATATTCTAATAAGATCAAAAATCTTAATAAGATCCAAATCTAGTCTCCAGAATCAAATCTGATCTCCAGAACCAAATCTAATCTCTATCATCTAATCTCCAGAGCCAAATCTAATCTCTAGAACCTGGTTCTTTCCTGTGCAGATCTGGTGCACAGGAAAGAACCAGGTTCCTGTGCAGATCTGGTTCTTTTTTCTTTTTCCTTTTTTTCTTTCTTTTTTTTTTTTTTAGATTTGTTGCTTCTTTCTTTTTTCTTTTTTTTAATCAAATAATAAATATAGAAAATTAAAATAAAATAAAAGAAGATGGAGGTGGGAGGAAGAAAATGGAGATGGGGATGAAAGTTTAGACTAGGATACCAAGTTTGACGCAGGACAGAAGTGAATTTAGAGTTAGGTTTTTGAAATTTGGGATTTTTTTAGAGGAATTGGGAAAGAACAGATAGATTGGTAAAAAACTTACAAGGTTTGGGAATCCACCCAGGCGAATCCACACCCACTCTCTAGGAATCCACGAGGAAAGATTTTGATTCAAGCAGAATCCACACAAGAAATTTTAAGAAATTTTCAAATATTATTCATCATCCGTAATACTTTACACAAAATATGTATATATAGGAAAACCTTAACTAAACAAAATCCTAATAAAATCCAAAATCCTAATCAGATATCCTAATAAAATAAAAAATCCAATCAAATATTCTAATAATATCCAAAAATCTTAATAAGATCCAAATCTAATCTCCATAATCAAATCTGATCTGAAATCTGATCTTCAGAATCAAATCTAATCTCCATCAGTACCCTTTATGGATTTTTTGTCAACGCTCTTGCTCTCTCCCCTTCAACCTCAGAGGTGAGTGGGAGATGCACGTCACATTGGGACTTCGATGCATCTTTTATGGTTTATCGTTGTAATCTATAAATGTCACTCACGAAGGTTTTAGTTTGTTTTTCTTTATATTTTTCATAAAGCAAGCCCTATGCTATCAAACACTAGGTATTTGGATATAACACGTGTTTGTGTTGGTATGTGTCGTGCCTGTCATACTTTTTCTGTGTCCTATGGGTTACTGTCATATTCCCTTGCCAATGTCCATGCTTCCTACCTTGCAGATCTATTTATGTCCCTTCATAATCTATCGGAATAATCTTGTTAGTGCATGCTTGTGGTGTTCATGCCAGGTGCATTTAGGCAAATACATGCAAACAGTGATCCATGCATTCTAACACTCAGATCGTAATGACTTGTTTACATGAGATAGTGCATTCTCAGAGCTACAAATTTATTCCTACATCCTTTCTACCATATTTGATGATTTATCATGGGTCATTCTGCATAATATATAAAATCGGTGCAACTTGGATATTGACAGTATATATTATTCCATCAAAGGTAGCTCTGTGCAGGTGACATAGTGGATGTTGGTTTTAGGGAAGCTTGATCCTCCTTAGCCAGACAAAACACCAAAGAATAAGTTGCTGTTATTGGAAACACAAGACTTCTTCTGCAAGCTGCCAAAGCAGGTAACTTCATAGATTGGCCATTCAATTATTGTGCAAACTTGTCTTTTTCAATCCTTGATATTTTTTTTAGTACAAAGAATAATCTGCTGGACTAGAATAATCTCTTTTACTGATAGGATAGACTTAAAAGTACTCTCTGTGAAATTGTCTTCGGTAGATAATTTCTTATGCCCCTTCCTTTGGAGTCATCAGACTGCATGAAAAGGACCACCATCTTCTTGTTATTTTTTGCACAAACTAATGCAGGATTTGGGGAGGAATAATATGCTCTTGTCCCTCTTCTTCGGCACAAGTGGGTCAAGGTTTTAGATAAATTCAACTTACCTTATATCAGCATATATGTATTATAAAAGTGCTGGATGAGTTGTTGCTTTATTTATGGTGCTTATATGAGTCATACTTTGGAAAAGTTGCCTTGAAAATAACTGCCCTATAGACAACACAGAGCTAGTGACAATTTTACAGCAAGGTATGCCCTTTTATAAAGGTATATACATGTCAGCATAATTAACGACAATGTTAATCAGACTCTTGGATTTATTACTTGGTTATCGGAAGTGACATCAGATGCTTATTGAAGTGGTAAAAGGGGAAAAATTACCAAAGGGGTGCCTTGCTTTTGATATTTTTTGAACTTTTTTTTTTTCTTTTTGTGTTGATGTCAAGTCTGGAGCTCCCATTCCATTAAAGAGAGTAATGAAACAAACACCATGACAAGGTACAAGAACTTCACAAACAAGAGAAAACTCTGCATAAGTTCTGTACCAGCATTAATGCCATAATACATCACTATACATCACAAAAAAAAAAAAAAAAAATCCAAAAAAATAATGCCACAAGGGTGGATTTTATTTCTTTAAACTTTGGTTCGAGGAAACGTTATAGTTCTTAAAAGAACGTTTGTCTTCGATCATTTTTGGGGCGTCCCTTCTAAGATACATTGAAACTCTTCAAGGAAGGATGGTTATCTCATCTGTTCGGAAGATTTAACCCCTGAAAACAGACCATATACTGTTTCTCAAGCAATCCTTTTTTTTGATGATTACTGTGAATCTTTTGAGATATCATATAAGACTGTCTCAGGCACTAATTGATCCGTGATTTGTTTTATTAGATTAGAAAACTATATTGTATTTGGGTCTAGTTTATGTTTAGTCCCACATTGCCTGTTAGATTGTTTATATAGTGTTGAAACACCTATAAATATATGTATTTTTTTACTCATAATAAATAAATTGACTGGTTTTGATTATTTCATAATATGATATTAGGATGCATTATGAATATCAACCATCAATCTCAACCATCCTAATGGATAACCGATACCGATTCCGACTCTGATTCTGATGCTGACTTCCGATTCGAACTCCGCAATCGTGTCACCAATTCAATGCCGATTCCGATTCCAACTCTGATTCTGACTCTGACTCCGCAATCTTGTTACCAATTCGATTATGCATTTTGTTTTAGTTTCTGTTTCTTTTCTATTTCTTCCTAGGGACTTTAGCTGGTCCCTCTGAAATAGCAAGGGTGTAATCCATTCTTGATGCAACCTTTTACTCTTTCCTTTACTTACTGCTACTTCTAAAAAAGAATTTTAGCTACTGCCTACTACTGCTTCTAAGAAAAATGTTTATTTATTACTACCACTATTTCTAAGTAAGAAGTTTATCTACTGCTACTACTATTCGAATACGGGTGTGCTATGATAATTCAAATGATTTATCTACTGCTACTATTACTACTACCTTCTATTGTTGCTACTCATCCATTTCAAGTTAATCTGTACTATTGAAAAGAGAGACAATATTTTCTAATCTATGTAACAAATTAGATATAATTGATATGTATACTCCAATTTGAAGGGCAATGTCTGTCCCATATCGCCTGTTGGATTATTTGTATGGTATTAAGATGCCTATAAATATATATATTCCTGTACTCATAATAAATAAATTGGTTGGTTTTAATTATTTTATAACATATTTAACAAAATTTAGAACAAAGACCTGATCTCGCATTTCTGAACAAACTTACATAATGATTAGTTATGGCCTTGTCCTGCACTCAAGTTGGACAGAAACAATAGTACTACTTAAGTAAGACATAACTGTAACCTATCTGCTGTTCACAATTCAAATATGACCAATATTGTTATTCATTAGGGTGATTCAGAAGCAGCACGGTGTATAATCACTCAATAGCATATGCCCATTTGTTTCAATTCGCATTGTATTGAATCCCAGATCAGTTCAAAAGTTGACATATTTCCCTAGGATTAGAGGATAACGGCACCATACAAGCCAATTGCTGCCGAATCAGAATACCTATGTTTTTCATTTGTCCACTTGCATGTGGCTTCTCTTTGTTTTGTCGAAATTCATCGCACTCGAAAGTGAATTGATAAATTTGTATTGTCACAATATCATCCTACATATCTTGCTAGTTATTTATCCGACAGCCTCACCATCCAAATTTCTCTATAAAAGGCTCCCTAGTCCTCAGTGCAGTATAAGAGCCCAGCATCTCCTTCTCATCTTATTTCTCAACTTCTCTGTCTCGTGTGAAGTTTTCATCCGAATGGATGGTACTACATTAGGTGGCTCTCCATACTCTCAATTCCCTCCTGGGTTTCGGTTCCACCCGACGGATCAGGAGCTCATCATCCAGTACTTAAGGAACAAGGTCACCTCTGCCCCATCTCCAGTGACCTGTATAATTGCTGATGTCGACATCTACAAGTTCAACCCTTGGGAGCTTCCTGGTAATTAGTTCTTCTATCCTTTCTTACTGAAGTATTCCTTTGCTAGAAATCAAAGTCCTTTCTGCATAGAAAAAATGTTCTATTTACTATGCTCTTGATATTTTCCATTTTGTTCTCAAGTTTTTACAAGTGAACTGCTAAATTTCCTTGGTCAGGCCCTGAGATATTACTTTGAATTATTTACTTGGTCATTTAAACTACCGGTTGTTGATGATTGAAGAAAGCTACTAATAACAATATACTCTGATGTTATAACCTTACGTAGCTTGTTGAGTTCTAGTTGGAAGCATGTATGGTGATAGATGAGTAAAAACACATATTAATATTTTGCTGATAATTGATGAATAAAAGCATACATCAGAGGGCGACGGACGAAATTTGGAAAGATTTAGTAACCGATGATATCATCAGACTTGGCCATGCTATTGTGTTTCAACTACATGAGCCAAGCTATTTTCTTGTTGTTAACAATCTTATTGTCATTGACCAGACAAAGCCTGCTTCGGTGAAGGTGAATGGTTCTTTTTCAGCCCTCGGGATCGGAAGTATCCTAATGGATCACGACCCAATCGGGCAGCTGGGTCGGGATACTGGAAGGCAACAGGTACAGACAAGCCAATCCTCGCGGCTGGTGGGTCCCAGTGCCTGGGCGTGAAGAAGGCCCTTGTGTTCTACGGAGGCCGGCCGCCAAAGGGAATCAAGACTGATTGGGTGATGCACGAGTACCGCCTCCTGGAAGAAGCCAACCCTTCGATGCCCAAACACGGGGGTTCCATGCGAGTATGGCTCGATCGTCTTTTTACTGATGTCGTTTATCACTTACCTGACTCTTTTTCTCTCCTGCTAAGTCTTGACCTATATTTCTTTGTTCAGTTGGATGACTGGGTTCTTTGTCGCGTGAGGCAAAAGGGCAGCATAGCTTTACAAGCAGAAGAAAGGTCTGAGATCACAGACATCATTAATCCCTCGGCAAATCTGGACACCAAGAAACAGGGAGATTGGAACGACTACAGACATCTGTCCCGGTTGCTGAATTCTCAGGAGGAAGGGGGCGACAGCGGGTCTGAGAACTCGGACTCGGACTGCAGCAGGTCAGCTGGCCTCGACAACACGACTTCCGACGGATGTGGTGGTGATCAGTTGCACATGGTTTCGTCGATGCTCAACTCGAACAAGAGAACACTGTCGTTTGGAGTGATGGATGAGCTAATGCTGCTTCCGGGGAACAAGAGAGTTCACTACTGGAGTAGCAGTTCTTGTGGTCAGTTGTCACCTAGCGAGTCAGATTCTTTAGAAGATCAGGCATTTCCTGACTTCTTTTTATGATCTTGTATCAGCACTGTTGTTGTTTTAAAATCAAGTTTTTGCCCAAGGTTTAGGGAATCACTGCAGAGTCTACACATCTAACGAAAAACTAAAGGAAAATCAGGAAGACTGCAGCTTTTGCTCGATATCCTTTGCCTATAATTCTTTTACGAACTCTCATTGTTATTGTGCATTTCTAGTACTACATCCATTACAAGATGAAACGAATATGGACCGGATCTCTTAGTGGGGAAAAGCAGCAAATGCAGATATGAACCATCGAAATCAGGATGGAAGTTGATCAGTTCGCTCGCTCAACAAAATTGTGTGCTAATTATCTGTCTAAATTTTTGTTCAAATTCGATTCTAGAGATTATTTTAGAGAAATTCTATTCACGCACACCATTTTGTGTGAATAGAATTTTTGTTCAAAATAATGACCGACCACGAAGGCGCTAACTTTTGAAACTTTCAAAAAATTACAAATTCGCTATCATTTTTTTTTTTGACTAAGTTGCCTTTTTACAAATCTTTGTGCTCACTAATCGGTTATTAATGTACGACCTAATTGAATTCTGATTTTATATTAATAACTGATCAAGTTTCATTTGGATCGAATAGTAATATTCAATCAGAATAAAATGAGATGGAAATGTTAAACTCAAGTATATAATGAGAGGACAACGAAGGCAGGGGGCGACAAAGGCCGGGGTTGACGAAGGCAGGGGGCGGCAGGGGGCGACAGAGGCGGAGGGCCAATGGAAGTGGGGGTAGATTTGGGTTTTGGGTTCGGGGGTCGCGATCGACAAAAATAGAGAGGGAGGGTTAGAAATCGAAAAAAGTGGATCTATTGAATACATATGAGACGATTCTAAAGTGGGCGCTACTGTTAAGAGGGAAGTGGTGTGCGTGAATAGAATTCCTATTATTTTAGAGTAGGCTAATATTTTTAGTATTCATTAATTGATTTGATTTATATGATCAATGATCAGCGTAATATTTGTTCACATATCTGTAACTAGCCCGGTAATTTTTATAGTATTATATATGAAATTAAAATATTATATCTCCAACCTTTTATATAGATTCACAGTTTTGAGCATCTTTAATTTTGTTGGGTTACAAATCTTCAATTTTGTTAGGTTTGTATTTTACATCTATTGAGTAACCAGATGTGATTAAAAGATCACGAACAGTTCCAATTGGACTTGGGTAAAAAAACCGACATCATAATTGGATTTGAACATCAATTAGATGATTATAGTGCTATTCTATTTGATCTCTTTTTGTAATATTTTTCTCATAATGAATCTCTCTTATTGTTCTCATGGATGTGGGTCGAACTTGATTGGTCGAACCACATTAATTTTTGTGTTTTTCTTGTGATGTATTAATTTCTTCATCTCTATGATCTTGATGGAGATTCAATACCCAACAAGTGGTATCAGAGCTAGAGTTATGGACCTGAGATCGAGGTTGCTAGATGGTAGATTTGACGTCGAGTCGACATGAAGGTTGGCAAAGGCATCAAAATCAAATACAACAATAAGAAGAAGAGAAAAAAAATAGCCAAGTACAACTGCCAACATGCACGACCGCAAGCTTCGGCAATGTGCACCAAAAGAAGTGGCTGAGAACTGAGCTGGATTCTGAGGCGCAGATTGACGACTGTGGTTGATCGGAACATGGATTGAGGAATCAGTATTTGATTAAGGAAATCAAGGAGTCAAATCCTATGTTTTCAACATTTCAGACAACATTTCGGACATAGTGGTGGAAGCAGATCGGGCAAAATTCACTGTTTGGAGTCGATTTTGTGCAGACCAGCAGTGATTGATGATGATCGAGGGGTCAATATTGACTGAGATGATCAATAATCGACGGTTGGTTGATTGCATGATGATAAGATATGGCATGATACTTCATGATGATGGATACGGTTACTTCGTGACATGTTGAAACACTTAGTAATGTATAATCATATATGTCTCTTAAGATAGTCATGGTTTTTGGATAAGGTGGAGTATGATGTAGCGATCACTTTTGTATAGTGCATAACATGAGAGGTGATTGTGAAACTCAAGTGGTCCATGTGTTTTAATCGAGGTGGAGCACAGTGTAGCGATTATGAGTATTTGATGAAGAGTATGGTGTAATAATCATAAGTGTTTAAGCGAGTACGGTTTAATGATCATGAGTGCTCGAAGGAGAGTATGATTTAGTAATTATGAGTTCTCAAGTATGAAGATGGTAATGATATACAAGTTGTTTCCGGTAGGTAGAGCATGGTAATTATGCAGTGGATATTTACAAAGTGGATGATGATAACAATGGAGTTTCTCCAAGATGCGTGGCTCATAGGATACGAGCCAAGGTGGAAATTATTGGATTTGTGTCTTACATCTGTTGAGTATCCATATTCGTCATAAAATTGTAAATGATTCTTTATTGAACTTTTTCAATAAAAGATTACAATTTCAATAGTTTTTCATTTACAGAAGATAAGGAAAATCTAATTCCCTCTTTGTTTAAATCTGGATTCTAGAGTAGCTGTGGAGAACGATCCTACTCTCTATTGACACTCTGTATAAAATTTTGAGTTGGTAAGTAATTAGAGCTCTTGATAGCACCAACACTTAGCTAGAAAATGACTCTTTTTTATATTGATCTCCCCATGCTTTTTCTGCCTAAACTTCTGTTATTTATAGAGCTTTTGAGTTGATGTAACTGTCCAACTGTTGGCCTCCACTATTTGAGTATGAATTTACCGCCTTTTGATCTGGTGGATTTGTATTAAAGCTCTAGAACTTGTAACCGACGTCTTTAATTCTCTGGATCGTAATTGAAATGCGGATCTCAAGATTTAGATTCGCGTTTCTTTTGAATGAAAATTGGAACGTGAATCTCAGACTTTAGATTCGCATTTTAATCTGAATGACAATCGGAACGGGAATCTCAGAGTTTAGATTTGCGTTTCAATCTGAATGACAATCGGAACGCGAATCTTAGACTTTAGATTCACGTTTCAATCTGAATGTGTGTTCACTGCTTGCATGATATGCTTAGACACGACGATGAGACCCTGCGGAGCCTATTCTCATTATTAAGTCTGCAAATCTAGAAAAAGAGATTCACACTTCAGTTTCTTTCGTGAATTAAAGATCGCGTCTCATCTTTTATAGAAACTAAATCACAACTTTGTGAAGATTAAGTCTTATTTCCTCTGTAGTTTATATACATGGATCTCTCTTTATGAAAGATGATCCCAATAAAAAAAATTCCGCTAACAAAATCCTCTCCAAAATTTTCAAAACTCTATGGTTTTGGAGGTGTTTTGAAATACTTTGGACAATTTGGCAAGAATGCAATCTTCTCAAATTTCGCACTTTGAAAGGGAACACAACTCTGTATTAGAATCACGGATTTCTATACTAGTATTGCGGACTTTGTGCTAAAAAATGCGACTTTACATCTGGATCTGCAAGTTTGTACAAGAAACACAATTCTGCATTTAGATTCATGTGTCTATAGCTTCTGAGTTCAAATCTACGAGTTTTTGGTCTAACTCTATGAGATTGTGTATGAATAAGATTATGAACTCTGATTTGCGATCAGTGCAACCTTGCATTAAGATCCCCAGGTTTACATATAAGTATAACCCTGCGTTAAAATCCGCGTGTTTACATAAAAGTGTAATCCTGCGTTAAAATCTGTGGGTTTACATATATGTGTAACCCTGCATTAAAATCCGCGGGTTTACATATATAAAATGACTTTCCATTAACTTAACTGACTTTTTGGTGCAAAGATCTAAGCGCTGCATGCATCCATTAATGACATAATTTTAATCAAAGATCTCAGCCGAAAATCTAATTTCCTTTGGGCAGATAGCTAAGCGTCCCATATAATAATAATAAATCTTATTGAGATTTGAGTCAAAAATCTTAACCGAAAATTTCGCCTATAAAATCTCTTGGCCGAATATTTCGATCATGAAATCCTCTATATAAAGTGCCCAACCTTTTTTCCAAAAGCTATCCTGACTTGATAATTCTTCTGAACTCTCTACTTTTCTAAAGTTCTTCTCAAAGCTGATTCTATTATGGAGTTATGTTCTTCTTCCTTTTTCTTGATCGAGACAATGGACTAGGGTTGGCATGTTACAAGACCTCCAGATAATGTTGGCCTATTTGTGCCTGGTCTTCTGTCAGGTTTGTTAAAGAAGGAATATCTCATTGAAAAGATCTTTTTAACCGTAATCATTTTCCTTAACTCCGGTGAATTTTTTTGTTATGAACATAAATCAAATATTTTCATTTATATTTCTTAATAAGATTCTGGATCTGTTGCAGGATATAACCGTAGTCATTTTCCTTAATAATGACCCACACCATTGGATTATCAAATTTTTCTAATATCTTTGGAGAACCAGAAGATCTCATGCACTTTTCACGAGATAAAAAATTTCGGGTGTGTGGCATTGTTTATTTCTTGCCTAGCATCCTTAAAATAAGAATGGTAAATGGTTGTCGGCAACCTCCAATTTCAGCAGTTCTGTAAATTGTATACTTGGAAATGTATTTGGTACACCTAGCGTTGATCACAGCTGAGCGAGCAAACTTGGAAGTTCTTTAACCATCGGCAAGAAAAGGCTACAAAAGCAAGCTTTTGTCTTTACTTATGAAGTCATTCTATTAGGGATAATAGATGTTGACGAAAAATTTTAATGTTCTCTTGACTCAATGATTTGTACTTATTTCCACTTATTGTATGATATCAAGGAACTCTTTGTAATATTGATTTGGTAATGAATTTTTTTTTTTAATTTCAAAAACTTTGTTATCATTCATTCAGAGGTAACTGCTAACTTGATAAATGGTTTTGATGTTGATCATTAGAGTTAGCTATTAATTTGATGAATATTTTGATTTTGATCATCGGAGGTAACTATTAACTTGACGATTATTTTAACTTTCCAAAATATTATTCAGAGGTAATTATTAACTTAACAATATAAAGTCATTATTCAAATGCCCAAAATAGATTTTGCTGCGAGTGAATAAGTTTTTTGAATCAGGATAGAAGTAATTATTAACTTTCCTAAACAAGTTAAAATCCGCATTGTTCAGTGACTTATAGTATAACAGTTTCTGAATTGCCAGAGGTAGTTTTTAACTTAGCAAATTTAGAGGAAAGAAAATTCTGTTTGCCCGAGATAATTTTTAACTTAGCAAATTTGGAAGAAAGAAAATTCTGTTTGTTAGAGATAATTTTTAACTTAACAAATTAGGAGGAAAGAAAATTCTGTTTGCCAAAAGTAATTTTAACTTAGCAAATTTGAAGGAAAGAAAATTCTATTTGCCAGAGGTATTTTTTAACTTAGCAAATTTGGAGGAAAGAAAATTCTGTTTTCTAGAGGTAATTTTTAACTTAGCAAATTTGGAGGAAAGAAAATTCTGTTTGCCAGAGAAAATTTTTAACTTAGCAAATTTGGAGGAATGAAAATTCTATTTGCCAAAGTTAATTTTTAACTTGCAAATTTGGAGGAAATAAGTAGAGCGCGACTTTACGAAAATTCACGCTTTTAAAATTCAAGGCTGTGTTTCTAAACTTCTTTTAGTATTAAAATGCGACCTTATGAAATTCGCATTTTAGAATCCTTTGATTCCAGATTCATGAATCTTAAATCTGTCAAGTATAGGAACTTATCATGATAAATTCATGGAAATTTTAGCAAATCCCTAGGTATAAATGGATTTGATTAGCCTTTACCAACTACCGTTTGCGTTGGGCTAGCCATACTATTCCCCTCAACATGATGAGTTGTCGAGAATTTTATTTAGATTTTAAATGTCAAACTTTCCTCTTCTCTAAACCTTAATGGATTAGAGTTATTCGTGATTTTTACCCCCAGCACGGTAGGGTTATCGAGGATGTTATTTGAACTTTAAATGCTAAACTTTTCTCTATCCTTAGTCATAGAGACATAGGATTCATTTGACATTTCATGCTGAAACTCATTGAGAATGGGCTTTTTCCCGTAGCTGAGCTCTATTTAATTGGTGAAAAAATTGGTCCACTCAGTTAGGAATAATATTTCTTTAGAAATTTTCTATTAATTGACATCATTATTTTGTCGCTATTCTGTTTTGCTAACCGATATGTGCTATTAGAATAGACTGCATCAATAACAAAGGATCCCTCCCATTTTGGCTGGAACTTTTTGGATTTTTTATTAATTATGATCGGTCTTCTTATTGAAAGGACCAAATCACTTTTATTAAAAGTTCTCTGCTTAACCTTTTTATTAAAGGTCTTGGAAATCCGCGCTTGGTAGAGTTCAATATTTTATTTAGTTTCCAGACGCTTATCATCAAGAGCTTCTAATTCTAAGAGTCTTTGTCGATGTCATTATTCTTTGATGAATTTGAAATCCATTGCTTGTCCTCGAGGAATCTAGATGTACCCATATTATCTCTCCTTTTGAAGTTTCAAAAAGACATAATCCTTTCTTTTGTTGCCAATGAGAATCATTATTCACAATTCTCATTGTGCCTTTGGGAATGGACTGAACTCTGTTTTGAACAGTCGACTCTATCCATTCTAGAGTTTTTCCAAATCTGACAGTTACTATATTCGTAGTTACTTTCTTCTGATCTTCTCGTAATTTGATGACCTTAGCATCCACCAGAGCCTGAATCTTATCCTTAAGGATATAACAATTTCGAGTAGGATAATTAATGATCCTATGATACGCACAATAATTAGGATCATTAACTTTTTCAATTTCTTCGGGTCGCTTGGATTCTGATAACTTCATCATATTCTTAGTCATGAGTAGATTTTTTTTGAGTAAAAATGACGGGTAGAAGCCCTCTATGTTCTATTAGAAAGTAGATAATAGAATTACAAAAGTAGACAGTTCAATCACTCACATAAATGATCCTCATAATATATTAGATCTTACATAAAATTAAAGTGAAAAAATACATAAAAGAAAGTCTGAAACATATATCTCTCAACATGAGGGCGCAGTAAGAATCTTCTCCAAACTAACAGGAGTGGATCATGTGTGTCTTGGGGAGTCCAAGTCATCTCCTGACAAACTACATGAGATCTATACTCGCTCCTCGTCGGAAGGAATATCTGTCCAAAAGGCAATATCATGCATTGTTAGCCTAAAACAACTATGAAAAGAACGAGCTGAAGAATTAAAAATTCTCTTATTTCTTTCCAACCAAACATTCCAACATATTGCCGCGGCTAGTGTTCTAGACCTAACTGAAAATCGGCTATCGAGACTCAATCTACTCCAAATACACATTTCTTCCTTCATATTGATATTGATCTCTAGATTTCTTGCACAATGAACCCAGAGATCCTTAGTGAAGCTGCAGCTCAACAATAGATGGCTAGTGGATTCCCCATCCTTACTATATAGCGCACAGAAATTTGGGCCTGACCAACCCCTCCTTTGTAGTATCGGCCATGTGAGTAGGGCATTGTTCTGAGCCAGCCGAAGAAACACCTTGACTTTAGAAAGACATTTTATAGTCCAAATATTCTTTATATTTACATAGCTAATTCCACTATCCATAAAGTGATGATATATGGATCTCACCGAAAATGCTCCATCTTTATTCAATCTCCAAAGGGGTCTATCATCACATGTTTTCGATAGGGTTATGCCACATAAAGGGGATCTTAGATCTCGAATTTGTATTTCCTCCGAAACTGATGGTGGTTGGGAGATACTCAGTTTCCATCTTGCTCTCCCCCACAGAGAGCAAACTAGTGCATCTTTGTTCGGGGAAAGTTCGAATACTACAGGGAATAAGGACTTGAGCGGTACTTGTGTGCACCATCGATCATGCCAAAATGCGATTCTCCTTCCATTGCATAGTTTATATTCCAAACTTGACCAGATTAGATATTTAGACATGATTAACTATTTCCAAAATCTAGAGGTCTTAAGTGTCTTTCGACAAGGCGTGTGCCATATTATACTTTTAGGACAATATTTTGAATACAAAAGCTTCTGGAAGGTATCTTCGGATCGTGATAGAAGATGCCACCACCATTTAACCATTAATGACAAGTTGAAAATTTCGAGGTCCAAAACTCCTAGACCCTCCTACCTTTTTAGGTCTATAGACCTTCCCCATGAAATCATATGATATTTATTGGAATCAGATGTACCATTCCAAAGAAATTTTTTTTTCTGATTCGGTCTATTATGTTTCTAACCCAGCCTGGTATCAAAAAGAAGGACATATAATATAATGGTAGTATGGATAAGACTGCGTTGAGCATGACAACCCTTCCAACGAAAGTAAGTTGCCTCTCCATCTCTCCAGCTTCTTTTCAAAGCAGTCCAAGAGTGGGTTCCAGTCTTCTTTGGTGAGTTTTCCAGGCTTGATAGGGATGTCAAGATACTTCATTGGGAATTTTTCCTCCTTACATCTAAAAATCTCGAGAATGAGATTAATGGTGATATTCCTAGCCCCCAAACAAATAAAGGCACTTTTTGAGAAATTGATCCTCAAACCAGACCAGGCTTCGAAGAAACAAAGTCCTCATTTTATGTGTATTGCTTCAGAAATACTATCCTCACCGAAGATGAGAGTGTCGTCTGCATATTGTAGATTAACATAGGAAGTCGATGCTAATCCTGCCAGGCCCTTTATTATACCTGTATTCTCCATCTTCCTGAACATATTGTTCCGGCCGTCAACCACGAGGACAAACAAGAGAGGGGAGAGTGGATCCCCCTGTCGTAGTCCTCTTTTGAGTATTATCTCTTTGCCCATCTCACCGTTAACCATAATCTGTGTTTTAGCTGCCTGCAGCCAGTTTGTTATCCACGAGATCCACCTCTGCCCAAAACCCCGAAGGTGTAATACTTCTATTAGGCAATCCCAATGCCCAAAACCCCGAAGGTGTAATACTTCTATTAGGCAATCCACCATATCATAAGCCTTTTCAAAATCCAGTTTGAGAATGTATCCAATCGATCTGGTTTTCTTACATTGATGTATAACCTCATATGCTGAGGCCACCCCTCCAAAATATTTCTACTTGCTATAAAACCAGTCTGATAGTCGCCAATCATTTGCTGTAGTCTAGGAGCTAGATGATTGGATAATATTTTCGTGATGATTTTTATAGAGCTATCAAGCAAAGCAATAAGTCTATAGTCTCCAATACATTCTACTTGCTCCCTTTTGGGATGAGTGTGATGACGGAGTAGTTAATCTTGTTTAATCTAGCTTCACCCCTGTACACCTCCTCAATCATCCTTATCAGGTCTCCCTTGATCTCCTGCCAAAAGGTTTTATAGAAGAATAGGGGAAATCCATCTGGGCCTGGGGCCTTTTCAGGACCCAGTTCCCATATAGCTCGTTTGATCTCCTCTTCTTGAAACTCTAGCCCAGATCACTCAGATCTTGTTTGGGAGTTCAAGCACTATCTTTTATTCGTATCCTAAAACTGTTCTTCCTCCCAAATAGTTTCTGGAAAAGCAGATATATGTGCTCATGTAGCATGGGGCCCTGAATCAGTCCTTCCTCAGACTTCAATATATGAATCTTATTTACGTTTCTGCGCATACTATCAGCCCTATGGAAAAAGACAGTGTTGGCGTCTCCTTCCTTTAGCCATTTACATCAGGCTCTTTATCTCCACATAATTTCTTCTTTCTTATATAGTTCCTCTATGGACTTTCACAGATTGATCAATTTGGAGTTCTCGTCCAAATTTAGACATCTGGTCTTTTTTGTTTTTTTCTAGAGAATCTATTTCTCCCAGAAAATTGATCTTTTGTTCACGGGAAAGAAGCCGATATCTTTTCTCCCATTGCCATAAGACTTTGCAGAGGCGTCGTAATTTAATACAAAAATTCCCAGTAGCATCATCCGCTGAAATCTGATGTGACCAACTTTCCCTGATGATATCATGCACCTCTTCGTGTTCGAGCCACCATTTTTCGAAATGAAATCTTCTTTGTCGAAAATGGTTTTCTCCAGACTCGATACAAATAGGTAGATGGTCTGAGCTAACTCTCTCCAGAGGTCTAAGATCGGCAAGTGGAAACTTTGCATCTCATAAATCACAAATTAGTATCTTGTCTAATCTAGCCAGGTTCGGATTCTCCCTCATATCAGACCAAGTGAAGAGCCGATTGTTAAGGGGCAGGTCTATGAGTCTTAGTTGTGCTATGACTTCATTGAACCTCTCCCTATCACGGGGGTGACGATCTGCTCCTCTTCTCTCATAGGTAAATTTATTTATGTTAAAGTCCCTCTCATGATCCATGGTGAATCCCATTTACTCCTTATACTCTTGATCTCGTTTCAGAAAAGAGGACGTAATTGAGAATCATTTGGGCCATAGACAGCTGTGACTGTGTGGTCCCATCCATCTTTCTAGGACGTAATTGAGAATCATTTGGGCCATAGACGGCTGTGACTATATGGACCCATCCATCAGTTAGCCTATTCAGTCTTACTAAGAGGGAGAACTCCCCTTCCCATGTATCAATAAGATCAAATTTATTATTAAAACCAATTATTATACCTCCCGATGCCCCCTTAGCATTCTTAAGTGTTATTTGGTTCGATTGTTCTGAGTATCCTATGGGAAGGGTCTGTAAGTTTAGATTCTTCCAGACAAAGAACGTCAATCCTGTTATTCCTAATGATCTCTGCGACCATTCGTCGTTTGGTGTGATTACCTAAACCCCTAACGTTCCAAAACATACAGTTCATAAGCATAGGTTAAAACTTCTCCATAAACCGAGGATCGCTCTAGATCCCCTTACTACTCTCCTCCACCAACTTAGAGGAATCTAACATTCTAAGTTGAGCTAAGATACTGTTAGTTTCTATTTCGTCAAGCTCCATGTCAATATTGCAAATCTCAGCCAATGATAACAGCATTTCATCAGGAATTAAATTTAAAATATCAATATTTAGATAAGAAGTACCTGGAGTGAGCTCCGAAAGTAGAGTTTTGCGTCTAGAAGCTGAGACTGCAATCTGCCCAGTCTGGTATTACTGTCCCCCTCTTTTCTCCTCCAATCTTCTACTTCTCCTGTTAGGAGTGATGATCGGGATCCCCTGTCTGTCTTCGTGAGACACCTTTTCCATATCCGGGTCCGTGTATCTTCCACTACCTTCTCTTCAACTGGAGCAAGTTTTGAGATCTTTTCAATTTCAGTAACTCTAGTTGTTACTCTGTCTAGTTGAGCCTCCACTTCTCTCTCTTGCGGGGGTCCTTCTGGTTCATAATTATTGGCCATGCTTCTTGTCCTTGTTTGAAGTCTCATTTTGTCTCGAATTCTTTTTGGAAGACGAGACGCCTGTCTACACTTAGGTTTTATAGCTTTTACTTGTTTCCCTCTCATCACATTTTCCCAAAACTTGGCTATTGTATCTCTAGCAAAATCCTTGTCTAGACTTTTAAGTGTATTAAGGAAGCTCATATAGTCATTTTTAGGAAGCTGGGCTTCAGAGCAACTTGTAGAATTATTTTGGAACAGTTGGATTTTAGAGCAACCCACTAATTCAACTTGGGCTTTTGAGCAGTCCATGTCTATATCCAAATTATTTTGGGCCTCCATTTGTATATCTTCTACACCCATTTTATTTTCCTAAAGATTCTTGGCCTCCTTATGGGCCCCCCTGAATTGGGTGTATTAATCCCCTTTTCCAAAGAGTCAAACAAAGTCGGCTCCTTTCTATGTTGTGTTTGTCCCGAGGGGGGCCCTCGGATGCCTCCTTTCTCATTAATTGCTCCTGTCTCTCTTCTCCTCTCTCCTCCTGTGGGCCGATCTCCTTCCCTGGCAAAAATGCAGCTTTGTCTCCTTTTTCTTCCTCTGACTCCAAAAGTTTCCCTCTCATCCTTCCTCTATTGTGTCCCTGTGTCTTTTCCAACTTCGAGAGATCTAAAATCAGTCTTCCTTTTGAATCTCTCCAGATAAATCCAAAGTTCAAGCCCTGTTGGTCAATCGCAGGGTTGAACCTTTGTAGATCCGCCCCCTTTTCCTCTTCTAAAGATTCCCCATCCCTATCCCACCGAAAGACTTGTTGGTTTCCTTCTCGAGAGAGTTGGGGGGAGTTTTAGTTGACCAACCGTTGGTATTCTGCTACCATATGGTTATTGGCTTGAATCTTCCCGAAATGGAAATCCTCTGGTTGCTCATCAAAAGTTGACCGGACCTCTTTCCCTTTGTTTCTTTTGGAGATCTTTGTTTCTGTCTGTCTTCCCGCAGTACAGATTGGAATCCCGGTCTTATCCATATCTGGATATTGACCGGAGGTTCCAAAGTGATGATCCACCCTCTTCCATGTGTAGCTCCTCCGTCTGTTGGCGGGATGGGCCATGACGTCTAACGGCGGCCGATCGGATAAACTGATCTTGCCGACAGTATGGGTTGTCTTATCGTTCACTGAGAATGAGGTATTGTATATAGCACTAAGCTCTGGATAGGTATGTTCTATCCTGTCAAATTTGCAATTTATTTCGATCTTGATGGAATATAGTTAATCGCCCATAACAATATAGAATTGAGGGGGAATTGTTGCGAGATTTTCACAACCAATGTATACTCTGGCGAAGTCCAAACTTGATCTTTTGCTTGTTTGTTCACTGATATCCAACACATGAGCAAATTTACCGAGCACCTTACTAATATCATTTCTATTCCAATGGTGGATAGGGATGCTATAGATGGCTATCCATGCTGTAACAAGGAATAGGTAAGTGTGGGAGTTCTCATCTCCTCTCCAACTGCGAACTTTGAAATCTGCCATTGATCCATGACATTCAATCAAAGGTTTGCGCATTGCTAAAACTAATCTTTCCTTTAATGGGAAATAGGTAAGGAATCCTTCACCATTTTTGTCCAATTTCCAGGAGTGGTTTGCAAATTCCGTGGAAATAGTTCGCAGTGCCTCAATCATCTCCATTGTTATCAGATTACCCTGGTTTGGATGTATGACACCCATCAATTTGGTAAGTAGTTGATGTTCTGTTGCAGCTAGCTCCGAAGTCGGAATGAATGCCACATGTTTTGGTTGAGCTTGTTTGACTGAACCCAACGTATTCTGAGCAACTACAATGTGTTGTAAATGTTCCTTCTGCTTCTCCACCTTTTGAGTGGTTTTTCCCCGCAATCCATCCTTCTTTGTTGGCGCAATCGGACATTCTCCAATTTGATGGCCCAATAACTTTCAGAATCTGCATCTGATAAAGGGACATTCATCCTTAAAATGACCGGTTTTACCGCAAATGCAGCAAGCCTCTAGGCTATCCGGGGCTGGTTTCCTCACCGCAGAGTATTTTCTCTTTTTGCTTCCCTCACCAATCTGTGCCGAAGCTGCTGTTCGCTCCTTCTTGATGGTGTTTCTGGATGTAACGGTCCTCCATGCCCCTTGTTGTATATCCTGTTTATCAGTATTGTAGATTTTTTTTCTCCTGGAGGCTGAGAGGAGTGCAAGAACTTCTTCACCAGAGTAGGATGTCTTGAGATTGATGACTGGGGGATTGCCGAGGAAGAAGAGGCATCTGCCCCTTTTATCGGTAACTCCCTTACCACCTCCGACCAGTTCTTTCTCTTGTGTTTTGGGTTTTCGTCCTCCTCACTAGAGTTCTCCTTTTTGTTTTTACCCCTCCTCAGCCAACTCCATCCAAAGTCCATCGGTGAAAGGTGAGTGGTTGAAGGTCGTATACTGGCCTCCCACTTGCCCCCGATCACTGTCAATGATGATGAAAAACTTAGGCAACAAACAGTCCAATCTCCTCTTCCCTGTATTAAGCAACTCTTTTGCCCTCTTGCTTTCTGTTTTTTCTCTTTTTAAATGCAGAGAATGTTAGGGAGAGGAGTTGCTACTTACTGGAGATCAGGTTGCTACTTACCGGAGATCTTCTCCTTAGGATGAGGTTGATGTTGGAGCTTATGAGGTTTTGTGCTATTATGCTCATCTTTAAAAGAATATTGCTTCTGAGGAAACTACGGTTAAGAAAGATTCTTTGGAAAGGACTTTGGAGTATCAGTGGCGATTGTCTGTTTCCCTTTGTGTTCCTTAAGTTGAGAAGACTGGTGCGATCTAGAATTATTATTTTGCCTTGGTTTCTCTCATCTTTCTTCTTCTTCAAGCCTTTGTGTATATTCTTTGGCTTCTTTAGCTTGTAACGAAAAATTTTTCAAGGTAGAAGACTTTATAGATCCCATTCTGGTAAGAACTTTGATGGAGAGATTGTTTCTGCAAGTTTCTACCAATGTTTTCTCTGGCATCCTATGCGGACATCTCAAATCATTTATAAATCTTTTTATAAAATCTCAATCTGATTCTCCTTTCTTTTACTTTGTAGCCAGGAGTGTTGCCATTGAAACTTTCATATTATCTTCATAAAACCTTGTTAAGAAGGCTTTTTCAATGTCATTCCATGAATTGATGGTTCCCGATTCTAACCTCCGAAACCATTTGAATGTTAGACCTATTAAGGTACTAACAAAGACTCATATAATGATTAGGTCATTTCTAATTAAATGTCCCATATGCGATTTAAAGTCATAAAGATACTGATTTGGCGATTCTTTACCATCAAATGAATTGAGTTTCAATGGTTTGTAATTCTCCGGAATGGTATACTTTACCATTCTATCGGATATGGTCTTACAACTCCCAGCTCTTACAAATAATTCTATGCATGAGAGCATCAAGTTGATTTTAAAACTCTCCATCCAAGTAGTGGTTACATTGTGTTCTTGATTCAGATTTCCTTCTTGATGATGGGAATATACAGAGCGATTATCTTTTTCTTCGCGACGACTCTCATTATTTTCATTCTCATCCCTAGGAGGAAAGTGAGATGATTCTTCTGTATTCTTCCCTTTGTCATTTCTTCGATTGTGCAGAGCTTTAGAAACTCTCCTTTATCATTTCTTCTTGCTTTTTCCAACTCCAACAAGATATAAAGTATATCTTTGATTTCATTGGTAGTATTTGCTATTGTTGGATGGTCCTATCTTGTTCATGAGCCCTTCTCATGAACTCTTCTGGAGTATTTTGTGCCATATACACGGATACGGAGTCTTCAAAGAATAAGTCCGATATCTGGGATTCGGCCACAACTGAATTTACTGTGTCTTCTTCTTTGGAAGAGACTCCAGCCATTCGTCCGTAATCTGCTAGTGCTGTCACTCCTTTCTTCAGCCGAGTATTCTAAAAAACACCCCGCATCTTGCTGAATACACTCTTCAAGTCTGAAGAATATTCAGAATTAGAAGAATCTTTTCTAGAGAAATTCTTTATTTTTTCTTTATTTTTTCTTTCCAAAACTTATCATATTAGATGATACTTTGGGGTATTCAGGTTCAGAAAATTCCTACTTGCTACGTCATCTCCTTTTTTATGGTTTAGACGAACACACTGTAAGTCAATTAAAAACTGACTGTTTAGCAAGAGCAACCATACAGTGACAACGCGATAACACAGCGTTGATTAATCGTTCGTAATGACACTGAGATACTCGGGATTCTTCTCTCTTTTTGTTGAGAAGTCCCCTGAGATCTCTTGTATTGGAACCGATCATTTGATTAGTGGTGGTGACATTGCTTCTAAAAGATATCTATGGAATAGGAGTCTCTATTCCTTTAACGATTTTAGGAGCGAATTTTGCTTTAGCTGGAGTAGCAGTCGGATGGGCTTCTGCCTTAAAAGTTGATTCTGCCAAACTGCTCTTTTCTGTTAGCACACGAATTTGTAGTTCGCATCTATTTGTAAAAATGAGATCTTGAAAATCACGTTTATCTCCCGAGGCAAGAGGGTGGGGCCCTCATTTGGTTTGTGGGATGCAAATGTAAACTCCTCGTTTGTAATTATAAATAAATTTGGTGGGTGTACGGTATTTTTTGTAAGAAATACGAGTAAACTCATCTGCATCTTGATTTTTCTTTTTGTCATCTGGAAGCACTACTTCTCTCTTTAGTCTCCATACTTGAACTGTACGTCCTTGCGACTGTGGTTCAATAGCCTCTTGTTGCTTCATAGATCTGCGAAAAGCGTGAGTCCTGCTTCTTTGTAAGTTTCTTCTCATCATGTAGGTGAGAGAAATTTTATTTTCTAAGTCATCTTTTTGACAATCAGAAAATGGTTGTTTTTCCTTGTTATTATGGGGATCCTGATCCATCTTCTCGAGGAGATCCTCATGAGTCTTGGTTGGAGCAACCCCTGAGTCTTGTGCTGGTGAAGAAGATGATTCTCCTTCGAGACCAGATTGGTCTGAGGAATCATTTGATTGGACTGCTTTTATTGAAACCTTTTTAGAGGCTGAGTTGTTAGAAATCTTACAGCATTTTCGTAAGGAATTAGGACTTCTAGAGTTAGAGGAGAGGAATTCTTCATAATTCTCCTGATCGAACTAAATGATGAGTGATTCAACCATGCTACCAACTGGAATATTATCAGATTGAGTTACAACCTTATCATCAGTGATGATAGGTATCCCTAGCAGAGTCACCAGTCATTTATTCGCCATAAAATCGTAAATGATTCTTTATTGAACTTTTTCAATAAAAGATTATAATTTCAATGGTTTTCTGTTTACAGAAGATGAGGAAAATCTAATTTTCTCTTTATTTAAAACTGAGTTTTAGAGTAACTATGGAGAATGATCCTGCTCTCTATTGACACTCTGTATAAAATTTTGAGTTGGCAAGGAATTAGAACTCTTGATAGCACCAAAACTTAGTTAGAAAATGACTCTTTTTGATATTGATCTCCCCATACCTTTTCCGCTTAAACTTCTGCTATTTATAGAGGTTTGGAGACTCTTAAATTGATGTAATGTGCAATTGTTGGCCTCCGCGATCTGAGTATTAGTTTTTTTTATCTTTTTATCTGGTGGATTTGTATTAAATCTCCAGAATTTAAAACCGACGTCTTTAATTCTCTGGATCGCAACTGAAATGCAGATCTCAAGTTTTATTTTCTTGTTTCTTCTGAATAAAAATTGGAATGTGAATCTTAAACTTTAGATTCATGTTTTAATCTGAATAAAAATTAGAATGTGAATCTCAGACTTTAGATTTGTGTTTCAATTTGAATGACAATCGGAACGCGAATCTCAGACTTTAGATTCACATTTCAATATGAATGTGTGTTCACTGCTAGTATGATATGCTTAGACATGATGATTAGACCCTGCGGGGCATATTCTCATCATTAAGTCTGCGAATTTAGAGAAAAAGATTCACACTTCAGCTTTTTTTGTGAATTAAAGATCGCGTCTCATCTTTTTTGGAAAATAAAGTACAACTTTGTGAAGACCAAGTCTTATTTTCTCTATAGTTTATATATGCGGATCTCTCTTTATGAAAGATGATCCCAATAAAAGAAAATTCCGCCAATAATCCAGATGTAATAAAAGGATTACAAGGAGTTCCAATTATACTTGGGTCAGAAGACAGGTATTCTAATTGGATTGGAACACCAATTAGATGATTATCGTGCTATTCTAATATGATTAGAATAGGAACAATATATATCTCTTATATGTAATATAAGAGAGGTGAGTAATGGATGAGAGAAATGATTTTCAATATTATAAGGGATGAGAGATGTAGAGAGATGATTGGATTTATTCTTGTAATTTTTTCCTCATAATGAATCTTTCTTATTGTTTTCATGCACGTAGGTCGAACTTGGTCAGCAGAATCACGTTAATTCTTGTATTTTTCTTGTGATGTATTATTTTCTTTATCTCTATGATCTCGATGGGGATTCGATCCCTAACAAGTGGCATCATAGTTAGAGTTATAGACCCAAAATCCAGGTCGCGAGATAGCTGATCTGATGTCAAGTCGATAAGAAGTTGGTGAAGGCATCAAAGGCAAATACAGAAAAAAGAAAAAGAGAAAAAAATAGCCAGGTGCGACTGACGACATGCACAACCTCAAGCTCCGGCAATATGCATCAAATGGAGTAGCTGAGAGCTGAGATGAATTCTTAGGTGCAGATCGATGGCTGTAGTTTATCGGAGCATGGACCAAGGAATCGATATCCGATTAAGGTGATTCATGAGTCGAATCCTATGCTTATCAGCATTCCGAATGTAGTGGTGGATGTAGATCAGGAAAAATCTACTGTTCAGAGTAGATTTGTGCAAACCAGCAGTGATCGACGATGATTGAGGGGTCAATATTGATTGAGATGATCGATGATCGATGATTGTTTGCTTGCATGATGATGAGGTACGATGTTGTACTTCATGATGATGGCTACGGTTACTTTGTGACATGATGCAGTACATATTATTGTATAATCGTCTATGTCTCTGGAGATGGTGATAGTTTTTAAATTAAGATAGAATACGGTGTTGCGATCACTTTTGTGCAGTTCACAACATGATAGGTGATTGTGAATACTCATGTGGTCCAGGTGTTTTGACCAAGGTGGAGCACGGTATAGCGATTATGAGCATTGGTAAAGAGTGTGGTGTAGTAATTGTGAGTGTTCAAGCGAGTACGGTTCAATGATCATGAATATTTAGAGAAGAGCATGATTTAGTGATTATTAGTGTTCAAGTATGGAGACGGTAATGATATATAAGTTGTTCCTGGTAGGTAGAGCATGGCGATCATGCAGTAAATATCTGTGAAGTGGATGTATACGAGCCAAGGTAGAGATTGTTGAGTTTGTATCACGCATCCGTTGAATATTCAGATGTGATCAAAGGATCACGATAAATCTCATTGGACTTGGGTCAGAAGACCAGTATCCTAATTGGATTAGAACACCAATAGATGATTATAGTACTATTCTAATAGGATTAGGATATAAATACTGTATATATCTCTTGTATGTAATATGAGAGAGGTGAACAATAGATAAGAGAGATAACTTTCATTATTATAAGAGATGAGAGATGTAGAGATGATTGGATATATTTTTGTAAGCTTTTCCTTATAATGAATCTCTCTTGTTGTTCCCATGGACATAGGTCGAACTTGATTGGTCGAATCACGTTAATTCTTGCTATTATTCTTTTAATGTATTATTTTCTTTGTCTCTATAATCTTGATGGGGATTTGATCCCCCAACAAATTTGTTATCAATTTTTTATATTTATTTAAACAACTATTTGCTTTGTTATAAATATTTATTGAAGATCAAATAAAATTAAATAAGTCGAATCGAATATGATTATTTTGCCAAAGTAATCGAGGGAACATAGTAAATAATAGTTAGACAAAGATTCATTGAATACGTGAGGCAAATCAAATATGAATGGGTTTGAAATTTGATATTTTAATTATTTTTTTGTTAATACAATTAAAATATCAAAATCTGAAGAGATCAATGGATTACGAAATGTAACCTTTTTCTTAATTGTGGTTAATCCTTTTTTGATTAATCAAATCACTTTTAATTTGATCCACAATTACCTATTCAGCATTAACAAAAAAAAAATGGAGTCATCCTAAGAATCAGATCTCCGGCAAAAAAGAATCGCCATGAAAATAGATAAAAAATGATCAAGAATCAGAAACTTCGATGAAGAATCAAAATTAATTCAAGAACAGATTGTTCAAGAATTTTGTTGGAACTAAGGAATCTGATCTCAAATGCCAAAACTATCTTCAAGAATAGTCTAGATTAAGATTGATTCGAGAAATAAGGTTGTTTTAGAGATCAAATCAAAATCAAGATGATTACAATCTTCAAAAGAATTAAAAGCAACCAGATGAAATTTCTACCAAAGGAATATAATTAGCAGCAACCAAATTACTAACCTTCAAAAGAATTGATAATAACCAGAAAAAGGAAGGATCAAAGCTTAATCTTAGACCGTTATCATCAACTATAGTCAAGAATAGATCACCAAAAATGATCACCAAACATTAAAAACTACCAAGAAATCACATCAAATCATCTGCCATCATCAACATTAAGATCTAGGGAATGATCCTTTCAGAAAAGAATCAGAAACCTAGAATCTTAAAAAGAACTATGAATCGAATCAAAAAATTGCCATGGCGGAGATTAGGGTTTTAATTAGATTTGGGGAATGGTGGAGCTCAAAATCACCTCACAAAACTTTTTCGTTTGTATTTCTATTCAATTCTAAATGTCATTAATCAGTGATCAATTAATCAGTGATTTGGCTATCACTTATATAATTTGGAGTTATGCATCTATATGTAAAGGTTTGAGAGGTATATATCTGAAAATATGAGGTCTAGAGTATGTGCGGATATACTCCTCTTGGGGCATTCCTATTGTCTATGGTAGAAATCAAACTCATGATGACTTGTCAGTTTAATGGGCATCTAATGTCTTGGCTAGCCTAAGTAGTTGTTGTGGCTAAATATATATTTGATTTGAATAATTCAAAATGTGATCCGAAAAGTCCATGTGATCATATAAGTAATTCGTACGTGTAACTTACAAACCTTCTGTGCTTCTAAGGGCACCCACCAATGTAGGTGGTGCTCTTGTTGCCTCAGGTTCATCATCATCAGCGCAGGAGGGGGGGGGGGTGCTCTGATTGTCTCAGGTTCAACATCATCGGCTGAGTCCAAGGGGCAAGTTAGGAGGCCGGTTACTCGACCTTCAACCACTCACCTCACTAATGGATTTTGGATGGAGTTGGCTGGACAAGGGCAAAACCCATGATGATAACTCCAGTGAGGAGGAGAAGAATCCCAAGTATAGGAGGAAGAGTTGGTTGGAGGTGGTGAGGGATGCGCCGGTGAAGGGGGAACTTCCCCCTTCCTCCACGGTGATCCCTCCCACTAAAACCATTGACTGCAAGACCTCATACTCCGGGGAAGAGGCGTTGGCACTCCTTGCAACAGCTAGGGGTGAGACCCCGCATGATGGCGAGAAAGAAAAGGAGCAACAAGGGAAATGTAAGTTAGTTAAATTCAGGAATACAATGAAGAAGGAACCAACTAACGGGCATCAACACACACTAGAGGGAATAGAAAGAGAAAATATTCTCCGACGAGAAAACCATCTCCGAGGAGTCTAGAAACCTGTTGGATTTGTGGGAAAACTAGGCACTTTAAGGATGAATGTCCATTCATTATGTGTATATTTTGCAAGGTACTAGGTTATCGGATTGGAGACTGTCCAGTAATACCAACAAGGAAGGAGGGAGCACATAGTAGAATTCCTCACATTATGGCAAAAGGGAAGGAGGGAACACATAGCAAAACTTCTTAAACTATGGAGAAAGAGAAACAGAAAATACAACTTTCTCCCACAACTCAGAATCCTCCCGAGTACTGCAAACAAAATCAACAATCCAAACCGGTTCAACATTCCAAACCAATGGCTTTTATCCCATCATCAGAAATGGCTATTGAAGAACAACAATGCCTTTTTAGAACCATGGGGGTCATATACCCAAGGCACGACAACTCGACGACGAACAAAATGATAGAAGCATTGAGAGCCATATCCGTGGAGTTCGCAAATCATTCCTGGAGACTGGACAAAAATGGGGATAAGTTTCTCACCTATTTCCCTTCAAGAGAGGGACTGGCCTCCATTGCATGCAAACCAGTGATTGAATGCCGGAGTTTAGAGGCGGACTTCAGAGTCCGCGGCTGGAGAGGGGACGAGAGTAGTAAGGCATACCTTTTTACAGTAACAGCTTGGATCTCTATCCATGGTGTGCCACTACATCATTGGAATAGAAACGAAATAAGCAAAATGTTAGTAAAATTTGCTCATGTTTTGGACATCAGTGAACAAACAAGCAAGAAAACATCCCTAAACTTTGCCATAGTCACCTTGCAACGATCCTCTGACAGTTCTTTGCGATCATGGGAGACCAACTTTCTCAATCAAAATTGAAATTACCCGCAAGTTTAACATGATAGAGAATACCTCACCAGAGAAGAACTTACCGATCAAATTCGACACCGCACTCTCGGTGGAGGAAGGAGGGACACCCACTGTCGACAAGATCGGTGCTTCCGATCGGCCGTCGTATGGCGTCACTCTCCACCCCGTCGGAGCACGGAGGAGTTACACGTGGAGGAGGATTGATCTCCATCATGGGACTAATGGTCAAAAGGAACCTGACAAACATAGGCTCTCGACCAACGCGGACAGGAGGCAAGCAGTACGGAAAGCAAGTAACTTCGAACTAGGAGCAAGCGCGTCCATGGGGAAAGGGAAGGAACCCGAGAGGACTTTTGAAGAACAACCACAAAAACCACAAATCGGGAAAGAGAACCCAAATAACCGAGAGTCAACAAACTTACCAATCCGAACGACCCACAGATCCTCTCTAGAGAGGCTTCTTCCCAAAAACCTTTCCCCCGTGGTGGGAAGGGTGGATCATCATAAGAGGAAAGAGAGAGAAGTCAACATAACCACCCTCCTGACATAGATCAGAGAGGTTCGAACCTTGGATTTATACGAAGAGACTCAAAGGGGAGACTAGTTCTGGACCTTTCGAACCGGGGGAGGATAGAGGGGAGTGAACTCGGAAAGGTTGGTATGGAGATCTCGGAAGAGGAAAAGGCAAGTAGACGACGAAAAGAGGGAACACCAATTTGGGGAAGGGAGCAGCTGTGTTGGGGAAGGAGAAAATGTCAGTGTGCTTTTATTGCGCGCGGGGTGAGAGGACCTTCTCGGGCAACCCGAAAATGCTTTGTATTCCTGTGGGCCCCACCATAGGGGGAAGTAGGTCAAAGGCGAAAGAGAAAGAGGGCATTCAAGTGGGCCCCACCACAGGGAGAGATGGGTTAATCGGAGATAGTTGGCTTTGAAATGTGAAGGGGGCCCAGCGGAAATCCAATTGGAGAAGGAGGAAGGGCATGCAATTATCAAAACTCCAAAGAATAAAAATTCACCTGAGAGGAGGGGGTAAATATGGAAACTGCAGATATTGCAAGATGCTTCAAGAATTCTAACTCCTATAATGACTATTTGGGACTGCTTACAATACTTAAAAGTATGGATAAAGACTTTGCTAGTGATACGATCGCTAAACTACTGGAGAATGTAATGAAGGGGAATCAAACAGAATTGGTTAAGAAGCCTCATTGGCTTCCAGACTACCAAAAAGAATACGGGACAGAAATAGACTTCAAATCATGGCAAGAGATAGACCTGATACTCAAGATCTGGAGGCAAGAACAAAGGAACAGACAGTGTTACCCCCGTTAGACAACTTGATACCTATGGAGACAGAGACTAAAAAGACCCCAGCAGAAGAAGATCCCGTGACTGCAATACAGAAGGATTCTCTTACAGAGAAGGAGACCCCCTGAAGACAAATAGAAGATTCCGATTATTACTCCTAGCAGACGGAGTAGAAGATTGGAGGAAAGAAGGGGGGACAACAATATCAATTAGGACAGACTGCAATCTCAGCTTCCAAGCGCAAAGCTTTTCTCTCGAAACTTGCTCTAGGTACTTCTCATTTAAATATTAATGTACTTAATTTAATTCCTGATGTTATGTTATTATCCTTAGCTGAGCTTTGTGATATTGATATGGGTATAGATGATACATAAACCAATAGCATTTTGGCACAACTTAGAAAACTTGATGTCGCTAAGTTCGAAGAGGGGGATAAAACGGGAAACTAGTGGGACCCGTTGTTGGAAGTGAAAATTTCTAAGTAAAAAGGAGTTTTCTACACAGAACGCGGAGCTAACTCCGTAGCTCCACATTTTTGCTATTTTAGCCTCGCGTTTGAGTAAAACGCGGAGCTAATCCATAGCTCCGCGTTCTGATGACTTTAACTCCGCGTGAGCAGATTTCATTAGAATTCTAAATTGATTGAGATTGAGATTTGAGCTTATCCAATATCCGAATTAAGTCCAATCAGAATTCATATTCAAGAGATTTAAATCAACATTAAGATATTTGATTAGAATCCTTGATGAACACAACTACTTTCCAATTCTATTCAATTGAAAACTCTCATATTGCTCAAGGCTATAAATACCCTCTGGAGGAAGCGCTAGAGAATCTTTTTGCATCTGGAGAGAATTCGAGTTACGCGTGAGTGCCTTGAATTCGTGAAAACCAGTAGAGAAGATCCTGGGCCGGCCATTTTCTTCATCAAGAAAGAAGACTTCCATGTCAAGATCATCAAAAGAAACTATTCGATAGATCTCATCGCTGCATAGAGCCCACTTTTTATTGTAAAAGAGAGTGATAAGTTATAAATTCTCTCGTTTTTCTCTTTTGTTTATTTTCATTATAATTAAGCATTTCAATGGAAGGAAGTAAAAGTTTGCGATCAAACTGGCGACCATAGTGGGAGATGTCTCTTTTACTAAAAAAAGATTGTGGTGCAATCTGACGTGGAAAAGATCGGATCCAACGTTAATATGCTCATTGTAGAGATCAACCAGTAGAAATACGAGGAGTACCTCTCCTCTGAATCAGGTAATCTGACCGAAACGCAGTGCTATCGCCGCGTGTGCTCCAATATCTGTAAATCGGGAATCCAGCGTTAAACGGGGACCCTTGGAGACCGCGGCTATGGAGCCGTCGTTTGGGTAGAAAACCTAACAGAGGATGACCTCTATACTGCCGAAAAAGGCCTGAAAACTGGTTTAACCAGAACCCAACTCCGCAATCATCAGAGAGCAAGGCGAAAAGCCCTCAAAGCCTGCGTTAAACTCGAGGCTAATGAAATAGCCTAACGCGAGGCTACTGCACCTCGCGAACTGGCTTGCGTCAATTGCAAGACCAGTCAATATCGCGTTAAGTGCGAAAATATGACTAAGCCAGCGTGTGATGGAGCCTCTCCACGCGAGGCTAAAACTGAGCTTAGCGTAAATTGCGAAGCCAGTAAAACTTGCATTAATCGCAAGATTCCTGACCATCGTGTAAATTATGAGGATAAACTTCTGATAGAGCCAGCGTGTGATAGAGACTCTCCACGCGAGGCTATTGAATTTAAAAAGAAAATTGAGCCAAGCGTTAATCGCGAAACCAAGGATTCTTGCGTTAATCGCAAAGCTAAGCCAGCGTGTGATGAAGACTCTCCACGCGAGGCTATTGAATTTAAAACTGAGCTAAGCGTGAATCGCGAAGCCAGAAAAACTTGTGTTAATCGCAAGGTTTGTTACAATCGCGTTAATTGTGAAGATAACCATGCATATGATATACCACGCGAAGTTATCAACTTTAAACTTGAGCCAAGCGTAAATCGCGAAGCCAATAAAACTTGCATTAATCGCAAGGTTTGTTACAATCGCGTTAATCGCGAAGATAACCACGCGTATAATTTACCACGCAAAATTATCAACCTTAAACCTGAGCCAAGCGTTAAGTCGAAGCCAAGGATTCTTGCGTAAAACGCAAAGCGGTGCCAGCGTGTGATTCTCCACGCGAGGCTAAGCAAAAAGCAGAAGATGAATTTTCTCAGAAACGCCAAGCCAGCGTAAAACACGAGGCTGGCGTAAATCGCGAAGTTAATGAAACTTACGTTAAACGCGAAGATAAAACTTCCGTAAATCGCATGAATAAGCCAGCGTGCGAAAATTCCTCTCCACGCGAGGCTAAGATACCAGAAGTTAAACTTCTGCAAAAACGCCAAGCCAGCGTAAAACGCGAGGTTAGCGTAAAATGCGAAGCTATTGCCCAGCCTTGCGTAAATGATCTAAAATGTGAAGTTACGGTCCATCCTCGCATAAATAGTTCAAAACATGAAGCTAACTACCAGCTTTGCGTGAACCAGCCAAAATACATAGTTAAGGCTGATAATCAGGGTGTTAAACACCAATTCAACACCAATTCAACACCACCACTTTTAAGAAGTTTCAGCAAGCTCCCGGACTCTTCCGACTTCTAAGTGGGCCTCACGTCCAAAATTCTTCATCTAAAGTTCTTGATCTCAGAGATTACGTGACAGATAAAAGGAGCATGACTCAAGCTCAACCACACTCAACATGCCATTGTGAGCAACTCATTACAGTTGTATTTGCTGTATTGGATAATTATTGTTGTACCAAGAAGAGAGTATCTGTATTTAACAGAATAACTGAGTCTCGTCAAGATACTCCAAAGAGGAGAACGAATGATCTGAGATACAAAATTAAAGAAAAAGAATTAAACGCAGTGACCTCAAATATGGTCGGCAAAGGCAAAAAAATCATGGAGAAAGAATATGAGTCAGATGCAGACGATGAAGAAGCTCATCATTTCACCCAGCTTAAATCAGGCGTTGTCGCTCCTCGAAATTATAAGAAACTTGCAAAATGTTCTTATGATAATGACAGCGACAATTCGGCCATAACTTCCCTACAATCTTGTGCATCCTCCTGACCACTGAAATCACACTCGCACGCAGTGGACAGGTCCGATGAAATTGACCAGAGGATAGAATCCCAAGAGCAGATTATTTGAGGTCAGTAAAAGGCTATTAATGACCTCAAACTAATTCTTCTAAAACTGGTTGAAAATCCTTAGAAAATAATCGAAGATAAGTGATGTGATAAACTGCAAGCGCACAGTATCGTTGTAGCGCTGTACAGGTCGTCCCACAGGAATCTAGGGTGCTTTTGCGATTCTTACTTTCCTCAGTCTAACGGACTAACCAAAGATTTTAGTTTGAAGTCGGATTAATCTAAATAGTCTAGGATCTAAAATCCATTAGTTTCCAACCATGTTTTTACTTCTATTATATTCTTCTATCATAAAAATTTGATCTTTTTAGTTTAATCTTTACTTTAAGTGCTCTAAGTATGAGCTATCAAGTTGTGTGCAAGTATAACTCATCAAAGATACTACTTTTCATAAAGACAAACTAAATCCATAGATAATTCCATGAAAAAGATAAAATCAACAACCCCAAACTCCAACTATGCATAGGCTATCAAGAAATCTAATTCAAGTATAACCTATCAAAATCCTAATCTTCGAGTCCTTGTATTTTAATCTTTTTATTGAAAAATTATATTTTTATTAATTTTATTTAAGAAGAAAAATATTAGAAAATAATTACATGGTGGATCTTAGCTTCATCTACATCCTAGAGCTAAACTAATTAGCTACTCATATTTTTAATAAGCAAGATAAATTTTTTATTCATGAATATGATAAACCCTAATCTAGAAAGCAGTAAAACCTAAACTAGAAAGCGATTTAATCTATCTAGAAAGCAAGTAAAAATCTCAAGAACAATGGTTTACCTCTGGAACACGGTGTTGTGACCGTCAACTTTCAGCAAAACCCTAATTTTATTAAATTCAAAATGAGTACAAAAGTTCTGGATTCTCCTTAGAATACAAAGATACGGCCAATATATAGGCTTTGGAAATCAAAACCTAATTCTAGCAGAACTGAGAAACTACAAAATTACAAAGAAGCCACGGGAGAAATCTCGGATTTTTAGGCCCACATTGGGCAACTAAATAGCCGTAAAAACCGCTAAATAGCTGCAAATTTATTGATAAATTCAGGAAATTTTTGCCACGTGAAGATCTTGTCTTGTACGTTTAGGTTTCCTGATTGTATTTGATTTTAAATTTAAATCTCTGCAGCATCATAGTCTCTTAGTCTTGCCCACTTTAGTAACTTTTCGGACTCTGATTTCCTACTCCAACTCTAATTTCATGCCATCTCCTTGTATAAATCGGATTACCTGAAGAAGACACTAAAAATACCCAAGTAGCATTTATTTATATACAAAAATAGATAAAGTATGGGAGGAAAAATACAATATATGATACTTATCACACCCCCACACCTATCTTTTGCTAGTTCTCGAGCAAAACCTAAATCTAAAAAGAAAAAAAATCCTAACTCACTTTCGCAGGAATCGCGATTGCACTTAGCACGTGCAACAAGCCTTTAAACCACTAGGTTACCCTAGTGGACGAGTTGTGTCTCGTGAGGGTTTACAGTGAATATACCCACAAAATTCAAGATGAAAATAGATTAAAGAATAAAGAAAAGAAAAATAAGGATAACCGAAAATCAAGAAAAATAGAAATTTTATACAAAATAAAGAAAAATCTTTTTTATAATATTTTTATCAATTAATCTCACTAATATACAAACTCAAGAACACATTTAGATTATCAATTTTCAAATCGAGCGTCATATCAGATACACTTATCATTTTAATCAAAAATTTAAATCCTATTTTTCAATACTTACTAACAGATAATCCATTGGCTCCTATATATCTACGTGCACGTGTGATCGTTTATTTCGGTCTTAAACTCCAACTCTAACTCATGATTCATCTCCTCTCTCATAACAAATTTTTCTTTTTTTTTCTTTTTTTTAAAGAATATTTTACCTTTAATGCTAATAATTACGCTTGCTTAGGCGCAACTTACCCGATTACTCGGTTCATACTCTTTTTTTTAAAAGAATATTTCACTTTTCATGCGAATAATTACGCTTACTTAGGCGCAAAGTACCCGATTACTTGGATCATACTCTTTTTTCACTCTTGAGGCTATTGTCTTAATACCAGGCTCATCCCATTATTTTATCACTTTCGAGGCTATTGCCTTAATACCAGGCTCACCCATTATTTTATTCTCACTTTTTTTTCTTTTTTTCTAGAGAGAGAAGACTTACTCAATTATTATCATCTTTGTCCTTAACCTAATAAACTATTGTGAAGTGAAAAAATAGATGTATACTTGCCTCAAAACTACTGTTAGCGATATTTATTTTTCGGATTTTAATCTTTTTTTATAAAATTCAAAATGTATCATCCAATCTACTCTCCTATCCAATTTCAAATCTAAATTTGTTCTTTTATCTGTAATTAGTTTGATATATTGATGAAAACATATAAATGTTTTTTCATTCATTTTTTTTCAGTTTTTTTAATTTTTTTTTTTAGTTTTTATTTTTTTTATTAGTTAGTTACCCTAAAAACTACCCTAAGTGTAAAATAAAGAAACCTAAAAATCTAAAAAAGAAAATCTTGCAAATAAAAATAAAATCCTAAAAATCCTAAAAAAAAATAAAAATCTCCTAAAAATTACTCCCCCACACCTAAATTGTGTATGCCCTCATACACAAACTAAGTGTGGTAAAATAAATATGAAAACTATTATACAAATATTATACACTTATTAGAAAATTCAAGCGGTTACGACCTCTTGATTGCTTCCCACTCTCATAATGTGTCCTTTTATATTTTGATATGGATGAACTTAACCTTTTTGTCAATTTTGCATTTAATCTCTCCATCTTGTTTTTGATTTTTCTCAATTTATTTCTACCTTTCTTTTTTTTATTCAATAATAAAATTTTGAAGTTGGAAAGCGTACCTTTACCATCGTTTATATTTCATCCACGAGCATCTTTCATATTAGTAAGTATTTTGGTTTTATCAACTTGTGAAATAACATACTCACTTTGGTATTGTAGAATCATGAGCTCGATTTTGGAGGGCTCTTTTAAATCATCAGGTACCATGACCTCTTCTTTATGAGGCTCTTTCCATACTTCTAATGTTTTGGCCTCGTCATGCAAATTTTCTTCAAACCTGTCATAAAAATTCTCAAAAGAAAATGCCATACTAGTGGACTTATCATTAGTCAAGTTATTATGAAGGGATAATAATTCTTCTTCACAAATTTCTTCACAATTTCCATCAAAAGAATCAAATGATAATGTGTCACTAGCAAGCTCACCATGAGATAAATCATCAAGAAAAATATTTTCTTTATCACCAGTTTCATTATAATTATTTTCACAATGGTCTAAAATAGATTGATCACAATGTTGAATTATAGACTCATCATGCACAAAATTATTTAACTCATTTTGAATCATATCTACTTCAAAAGATGACTGGAGTGATTGCTCGTTGGAGTCAGATATGTTCAAACTATTAGATGGTTGATTTACAAAAAGTTTAGCTTGAAAAATCGTTTTAAGAAGATCTTCCATACAAGATTCAATTTGAGAGGATGATTTTTGAGATGATAATTTTAGCAAAACTTCCATATTTTCCTCTATTTTACGTCTTCGTTCCTCAGACTCATGATCATAATTTTCCTTAGTTTTCTCAAATAATTACATCTCGAGATCATGAGTGAAATTTGAAGAATGATATGATGGATCCATGTACATATTTGATGACAGATATGAAGTGGTTGGAGGTAGATTCTCATGATATGCATATCTCGCTTCTAATCATTTTAATCTTTCATCTAACATGTTCAATTGAATATCTTGTTCATGATTAATTGTAGAACATGAAGATGAATAGCCCATAAAGAAAGGATCAGATGGAGGACTCTCTTGGTATGCCTCTTGATTATATGCAAAATTAGAATTATTCATCCATTCATAATTATAATTTTGTGTATAAGAGCGCTCGTAGGTTCATTATATGTGTTGTGAATTTGATTATGACCTAGTCCTAACGAACTTCCTATCTATGGACACTGATAATAATTATGATATGGATCACGACAATGATAGCAACCAGTTTGATTTTGAAACATTTTTTTTAATTTTTTTTTTTTTGAAAAAGGTGGAGAGGGAGAGAGATGGAAAAAAAATAAAAAAAAGATTGACTGCACACTCAACACACACTGTTAACCCGTAAAACGTTAGAATAAGCAAGAAAAATACCGTCGATCCCCGGCAACGGCGCCAAAAACTTGATGTGATAAACTGCAAGCACAGTATCGTTGTAGCGCTGTACAGGTAGTCCCACAGGGATCTAGGGTGTTTTTGCGATTCTTACTTTTTTCTCAGTCTAACGGACTAACCAAAGATTTTAGTTTGAAGTCGGATTAATCTAAATAGCCTAGGATCTAGAATCCACTAGTTTGCAACCATGTTTTTACTTCTATTATTTTCTTCTATCATAAAAATTTGATTTTTTTAGTTTAATCTTTACTTTAAGTGCCCTAAGTATGAGCTATCAATTTGTGTGCAAGCATAACTCATCAAAGATACTACTTTTCGTAAAGACAAACTAAATCCATAGATAATTCCATGAAAAAGATAAAATCAATAACCCCAAACCCTAACTAAGCATAGGCTATCAAGAAATCTAATTCAAGTATAACCTATCAAAGTCCTAATCTTCGATTCCTTGTATTTTAATCTTTTTATTGAAAAATCATGTCTTTATTAATTTTATTTAAGAAGAAAAATATTAGAAAATAATTACATGGTGGATCTTATCTTCATCTACATCTTAGAGCTAAACTAATTAGCTACTCATATTTTTAATAAGCAAGATAAAATTTTTATTCATGAATATGATAAACCCTAATCTAGAAAGCAGTAAAACCTAAACTAGAAAGCGATTAAATCTATCTAGAAAGCAAGTAAAAATCTCAAGAGCAATGGTTTACCTCTGGAACACGGTGTTGTGGACGTCAACCTTCAGCAAAACCCTAATTTTATTAAATTCAAAACGAGTACAAAAGTTCTGGATTCTCCTTAGAATTAAAAGATACGGCTAATATATAGGCTTCGGAAATTAAAACCTAATTCTAGCAGAACTGAGAAACTACAAAATTACAACGAAGTTACGGGAGAAATCTCGGATTTTTACGCCCACATTGAGCAGCCTAATAGCGGTAAAAACCGCTAAATAGCGGCCCATTTATTTGATAAATTCATGAAATTGTTGCCACGTGAAGATATTGTCTTTTACGTTTAGGTTTCCTGACTGTATTTGACTTTAAATCTCTGTAGCATCGTAGTCTCTTAGTCTTGACTAATTTAGTAACTTTTCGGATTCTGATTTCCTACTCCAACTCTAATTTCATGCCATCTCCTTGTATAAATCGGATTACCTGAAAAAGACACTAAAAATACCCAAGTAGTATTTATTTATATACAAAAATAGATAAAGTATAGGAGGAAAAATACAATCTATGATACTTATCAATAAGGCTAAAACATCCTCCTCGGAACCGCCACCTAAGACAAACGAATAAAAAGAAGATAAAGAAGAAAAAAACTTATTCAGTGCATGAAGAAGACGATAAGTTTTCCTTCCATGATCTTCATGAAGAGAGGATGGAGAAACAGCAGAGCCAACTTGATGCGCTGATGCTGAAAAAAGAGCTAAAGGAGTCGGAGGTTTCAAGACCATATCCGCTTGAATGAAACTTCGCCCCCTATCTAGAAAAATACAAACCCCTCAAATTGGAGTCATATGACAGGAAGGGGTCCCCAAACTAGCACATATATTACTTCTTATCGCATGTGGGTCATCTAATGGGAAATGATCTCATAATGACCAAAGTATTTGTGAGCACCCTACGAGGATCTGCTTTTCATGGTTTATGCAGTTGCCTTTGGGAATCATTAATACTTGGTATGATGCGGAGAAGCAGTTCTTGGCATATTTCTTTGAGGATGATACCGAAATATCGGTTTATTCACTCCTTACGACGAAACAAGGGGAAGAAGAAACGGTCAAAATCTTCATTAAACGCTTCAGGGAAAAATTTATGTATTGTCGACACGGTATGACCTAGAAAATCCTAGTGGAAAAAGCATAATTTCAGGACCGGTATACTGATAAGAATATGAGCTGTAGAGTCTAAAACTTGGAAAGATCTGCTGAAATAGGGAGAGCAGACAAAAAATATAATTTGTCGGATTGAGCAATCTTGTGGCACGAGAAACTCTATGAATAACAGACCATATCCACATAATCCTAAAAATAAAGGGAAGGCTGTGCTGGCGTCAGTTGCAGATCCGAAGCTAAGACCTCAGAATCCGAGAGGTGCAGCTCAAAATAGGCCTCGACAAGATAAAACTTATACATTCAAGACTGAGCAGACAGATACTTTGTTCCATCTCCTTCTCAGAAAAGGCATGCTAAACTTCCAGAAAATAAAAAACTGGAAGACGCTGATAAAACCAACGACCCTAACTATTGTCGTACCATCGGAACGTCAAGCACCCAACTAAGGATTGCTATTCTCTTAAAAACCGAATTCATAGAAGCCGGAATTCTCACACTTAAAGAGGAACAAAAGAAAGTTTCTGCGAATATGGCAACTTTGGTGGTAGGAACTAATGAGTTCTCTGCCAGAGCAACTCTTGTACCAGTAGGGAAGCCAATATCGACACCAAGCACGGGTAGCCCGCACTTGCAAGCTGACCCCTTGGGTATGCTCCGAACTACAGCTGCGACCGAGTCGTCCTCATTGGCTAGCAGCCGGATTGGATTGGGGGTGTCGAAAATATTGACGTTGATAAACATCATGTTGCTTCTACTACTTTTGTTAGCCATTGGAATGGCTAATTGAGTGCTATAGATAAAAAAAAATTGCCCAATGCTGTTAAAGCGGTAGGAAGAGGAGATCAAGTTACTCGCCAACCTTATTATACTAGGGGTAAAAGTATTAATCAACTACTCAATGTTGTTAAAGGCGAAGGGGAGAGAAAATCAATTTCTCAACAACTCATCATGCTGAGAGAAATAGCATGGCTGTCCAACGCAAACGGCGATTGGTAAAGGCACACCAAATTCATTTATACCTATAGTTTGCTAAAAATCCCATAAACTCTATCATGTTAAGATCCTACCTCTGATAGTGAGATGTAGTTTAAGTTACGCGAGAGAGCCTTGAACCGTCTCCACCAAAATATCAGGCATATGCAATTGGGCGCCGCTGCCAAAGATCGATGATCCTGACCCGATCATCTTGGTGTATTCAATTAAACACCTTCGCCAAACTATCAGCATGCTCTATTGAAGAGCTTTACTAAGGTCAATGATCCTGACCCGATCATTCTGATATCAGCAATCTAAGTTACGTAAATGAGCCTTGGACTGTCTTTACCAAAATTATAAACTACTTACATCATCAATAGTTGTGCAAGAAAAGTTTGTAGCCAACAGATAGAAGAATCAAAGAATTATCTTTACTTATGAAAAAAAAAATTAATATGAATAAAATTACAAAAGAATTAAAAAATTGTTGGGTTCCTTTATTACAATAAATAAACAAAATATATATGTATAGAAAAGAAAAGAAGAAAACAAGGGAGTTAAGGTTCTCCCAGAAGCTTCAACTTATTCGTCGTTTCATCAATGACTCGACGACGGGTTTCTTCTACAGAGTGTTGAGCCTGCCGACACAATTTATCGTCATTTATAGCAAGTTGCTGGGACAACCGTTGACGAGCTTCTTCAATAGAATGACTCCTCATCATGCCTTCTTGTTCAAGTTGTCTCTGTTAAAGGATAGCTCTTCTCGTTTCTTCACAGACTCCCCTAGCCGAGACTCGCTAGTTTCTAAAATAGCCTGAGCTTTGGCAATAGTCTCTTGGGCTCTAAAGATGGCTGCCTAACTCCCTTTAATCTCGAAGTCCACAATTTCTAGCCCTCTAAGGACTGATTCTTGACTGGCTCGTAGTTCTGATAACTCCTGAGACCAGTCGTCTTCTTGACGCTTCAACTCCTCTTGACGAGCTGTCAGCTCCACTCGAAGCCGCACCAATTCGATTTCGGTGATTGCTTCAACATCCGCTTGGCGTACTGTGTTCAGTGTTTGCACCTGCTCTTCCAAAGCCTCTAGGTGGGTTCGATAATGAGCTGCTCAGTTGCGTCCTCCAATCCTTTTAATGTTGTCCAGATAACTGGTCAACATTGGGCGTCCAAGCTCGAGGAAGTCCCTCCCGCTCAAAATCATTCCAATGCATCTCCTTAGCAGCCACATAAAATCGTTAACACTGTGGTTGAAGAATTATTCAAGAGGATCAGCAGTGTCTAAGTTAAGCACAGGCAATGCTAAGGAGGATGTGATTGGAGGAGTTGAAGTTTCCGCGGAAGTAGAAGAGGAGGAAGCTCATCCTTGCACTAGATCCATGATATGTGGGGCCAGCTAAGCCAGTAAGGAACTGGCTGAACTAGGAACCTGAGAAGAAGTGTCACTGGTACCAGTCATTCGAGCAGCTTCACCAACGTGATTAGATTCCGATGGAGTATCTCCGCCTGAAGCCCCTCCCGTAGCAGAAGTAACCTCAAAAGAGAACTTCAAATTATCTTCATCCCCCGCTGGCAAGCGAGCTAGAGCAGGAGGAGCGGATGGAGTCTCTACAGCTATAACTGTTGAAGGTGTTAGTATAGCTGGTTGAGGAGCAGATGGCACGCCAACGACGACCGGGAAGGTATCTTCAGAACAAACAGCCGGTGTCGATGACGGTAGGCTTGGAGATGGGGGAGCTCCTCTTGCCACAACGACCTCTGTCCTATCATCACTCCCGAGCTCATCAACTACAGGAGTCGAAGTAGGAACAGAGTGAGGGGCTTGTGTAAAGTAGTCTACATCGAATTCCTCTGCAGAACTACCCAGTCTGCCCACCGAGGCAGTGGTCTTTGAGTAATCAACTAACTCTTCGGACTCCACTCTGGTATTTGAATGCATTGGCGAATGAAGTTGACTACCTGGGTCTCAAAAAACAGACAAAAGTGTCACACATATAATTTCATACATATATAAAAGAATAAAAAGTTAAAATATAAAGTTAAAGATTAGAATCATACCAGTAGATACAAGTCCTATAGTTGGACTTGAGGGAGGAGCTGCGGCCGTTTCTAGAAGCACGCCCATTTCGCTACCTTGAGGTTGCGTCGTGGTGTGTTCGGCAGATTCCATAGCCGGCGGGATCGGGGCCTCAGTAGCACTTGAAGCTTCAGTGGGCCTGTTTTCCTCTGCCGGTGCTGTTGGCAGAGTTGAAGCAAGAAGGTCCATGGCAAACTGGACCACTACTTGAAGCTTCAGGAATCTCCAACATCTCCTCGGCCAGCTTCTTCTTCTTTCGGAGCTCGCCTCTGGATATCCGGCGATGCTTTATTGTGGGGCTTCATGGATGAGAGCTATCATCCCTGAGGGGTTGAGGAGCCTCCCCAGCACCAGTATTATCATCATCGCCGATATTGTCATCAGCATCATTATCGTCAACATCAGAATCTCCATTGTCTAAGGGAGCAGCCGATACATCAAGAAATTCGTCCATCCCTTTGACTCTAACTCTCTTAGCCCCTTTGCAACAAGAGTAGAACGCTTCAATCTCCTTGCAACAGTTGTGGTTGATGGAGAAATTGGGTACATCAGTATTAGCAACACTGTACCATATACAGAAGTTGAGTGCCATGCTTAAGTCTGGTGATTTCTGGGACAGCGTGAATTCAGCTCCAGCTCCTCCAGCAACAAAATGGAACCAGCCTCGCACTCCCACGTAAAAGTTTCCTTTGTACACCAGCCTCTTATTTGGATTCCCTACATAGAGTTGCGTATATCTGAATTGACGAGCAAAACGGCTTGGTGTATATGGCTCTATGTAGCACATGGTGTTTTGACGGTACACCAAGTGCCCAGGACGAATATTCAGCAACCACCAAAATACCCCCGAAGATAAGTTGGTGAAGTTGTTTGCTCCCAAAATATCTTTAAATTTGGATCCATAGTCTCCACCGGGAAAATCTGGGAAGTAACGGAAGATTTCATAATTTTGATGATGGCGGAGTGTCTTCTGGATAATCGACATATAATGACTCTTCCAAGTGGAGCGTTCGTATATCTCCACCAAGAATGGCTTGTTAATTGGACTATATTCTGCAGCACTCATTAGAGAGGGGCAGTGCATGACAAGCCACGCCATCAGATAGGTGTAGGACATCTCCACCCTTAGACTTGGCGTCTTCACTGTGGCTGCTTCCTTTATGGCTTTCCCATTGGCACCTTTCCCCTTACCCTTCTCCGTGGGGATGAATCCGTTTCAGAGAGCCCGAAGCCCACTATGGAAGTTGCTTACCATGGCAGGTAGGAGTCCAAAGGGACGTCCATACGCCAGTAGTACTGCAGGGTAGACTACGTTTATTGCAATTGCTTCTTTGGGTAGCGAGGGAACGACGCACCTCTTCAACCATAACATCAGGAAGCCAGCAAGTAAACCCTTGTCTGAAATAGGGAACTGGGCCTGGAAGTGGAAGCTCTGGAAGACTGTGTCAAGGTTGAATCCTCCTTCGTTCGATTCAGTAGTATATATCGTAGCCTCCAGTTCTGCAACACGCCGCTTAATTTCATCAACACTGACAGGCTTGAGTCCGCGAACCATGGGCAAACTCTCCTTCAGATTCAAGAAAAGGTAGTCGCCCCATATCTTGTAGCCAATACCTTGATTACGCACACCTGCCAAGTCAGTACAGATGCGGTAATGACACATCATTTCCCAATAAGTTTGGTTTATGCGCTCATCCCTCGCCTTCAACATGTTCAACTCTTCGGGAGTAGGGATATATTCTTCGTAAGGGACCTCGCTCATGGATAACCCTGACACTTCGAACATCTCATGGAGAGCAAGTCCTAACTCACCCACTGGCTTACAGAAGGTGTCGATTTCAGGGTTATACATCTCCAGAAGACTAAAGAGATGGTATGAGCTCTGTGGTAATCCAAATTGGACGTTCCGAATGGCCTTATAGAGGCCAATCTCCTTCAGGGTTTGCTCATGGGAGTCCAGCATGTATTTGACAAGTTGGAACCACCACATGTTGCCCGAGGAATGAATCCATCTGGGTATCCTGAAGTCCTTCGCGGGGTACTGACCACCCTTAGTCATAAACTCACTGAGAAAGGTCTTGGCTCGAGTTGGGACCTCCCCAACTGGGTGCTCCTTGGTAACTCACCTGGTGGGACCATCTTGGTAAGCCCCACCTGCACTAAATTTACCAGTCGCAACTCCATCATAATCCTTAGTTAGTTCCCAGTCTAACTCACGTCAGAAAGATAACCTCTGAAGGTACACCAAAGGGTAGCTGCATTTCATTTCAAGTAGGAACATCAACAAATCGCCAGTCTGGTAGAGCCATTTGCTCTCTTCCTCAAATAGGATCTCATCCGAGTGCTCCATTGCGTCACCAAAGAGGAACGCTGGTTTCTCCAACGCTTTTTAGTTCATTGCTTCGAAGGGAGCATCGGTGATGATCTCCCTTTCAGTTGTTGGGCTGTATCTAATCAGCTTCTCCCTGCGCTCCCTTAAACCTGGTTTGTATGCAGGAAGAATGGTGGTGAAGCGAAACTGGGTTGCTAAGTCTGCACCCCCAGCGAAGCCGAAGTGGTGCCTATGGGAAAGAGGGTCTACTGAATAGTCAACTACAAAAGAAGAATCAGAGTTAGAAAATATTTTGAGAAAAATTCAAAAAATTTCCTAAGTATGGAAGCGTGGATCTAAAAATAGCTTCGCGCGAGGTTAACCAATAGCTTCGCATTTTGTTAAAATGCGAAGTTAACAAGCTAAAAAAATGCGAAGCTAAGATAATAATTTCGCGTTCAGATAAAATGCGAAGTTAAACCTATAACTTAGTGTAGAAAACGCGACAATCAGGATAACCCCGCGTAATGCATTAAACTGCAAAAACGCAAGGCTAACGCGATAACTTCGCGTAGAAAAAGACCAGAGGTCCTTTCTTCTTCTCCAAGCCACTGGCCGAAGTATGGCAATAATTTCGCCGGTGAAGGAGGCGATTGGCCGGTCAAAACCGAGCCAAATCACTCCAAAATCACTCCAAAAAGTCCAAGGATAGAGGATTTCACCTCCAATTGGCTCAGCGAAGACCGGGCCACCGCCACGGCCGCTGCCACGGCCGCTGCCGCCGCTACTTGCACCGGCCGCTGACGGCAAGGAGGCGCAAGAGGAGGCACTCTTCTTGAGTGCCATTTGCCTCGAAATCTAGAGAAAAATCGACGAAAATCGACAAGGAATCCAGTCGAGTAGGAGCTCCGATCGCCTGAGTTCTTGAGATTTCTCGAAAATTCTTCGAATGAGTGAAGAAGAAGAAGAATAAGAGACTCTATTTAAATGAAAAAACCCGCCACTTGGTATTTGGCACGAGAATCGGAGCGGTTGCTGAGCAAAACGCGAGGATATATAGCTTCGCGTATTACACTTGTTCAACTCAAAATGCGAAAATAACTTGGTGTTTATTAACTCTGCGTTTAAGTTTGAAAATCCAAAGTTTTTCAAAATTTGCTAAATTCTAAGCCATTTTGAAAACTTTGGAGGGAGTTCTGTTGGAAGTGAAAATTTCTAAGTAAAAAAGAGTTTCCACATAGAATGCAAAGCTAACTCCGTAGCTCCGCATTTTTGCTGTTTTAGCCTCGCGTTTGAGTAAAACGCGGAGCTAATCCATAACTCTGCGTTCTGATAACTTTAACTCCGAGTGAGCAGATTTCATTAGTATTCCAAATTAATTGAGATTGAGATTTGGGCTTATCCAATACCAGAATTGAGTCCAATCAGAATTCATATTTAAGAGATTTAAATCAAAACTAAGATATTTGATTAGAATCCTTGATGAATATAACTACTTTCCAATTCTATTCAATTGGAAACTCTCATACTGACTCAAGGCTATAAATACCCTCTGGAGGAAGCCTTAGAGAATCTTTTTGCATCTGGAGAGAATTCAAGTTACATGTGAGAGCCTTGAATTCGTGAAGACCAGCAGAGAAGATCCAGGGCCGACCATTTTCTTCATCAAGAAAGAAGACTTCCACGTCAAGATCGTCAAAAGGAGCTATTCAATAGATCCCATTGCTGCATAGAGCCCACTTTTTATTATAAAAGAGAGCGATAAGTTATAAATCCTCTCGTTTGTTCTCTTTTATTCACTTTTATTGTAATTAAACTATTTCAATGGAAGGAAGCAAGAAGCTTGCGACGAACACCCATTATAGGTGGAGAAGCTAACAGAACATTATGAATTGCATGTTTTAGAATGTTAGGGGATTGGGTAATCCCATCAAACGACGCATGGTTGCAGAAACCATTCGGATAAATGGAATTGATATTATTTGTTTAGAGGAGACCAAGCTCACAAACCCCTCACACCAACTACTCAAAACAATTGGACCTAATAATTCTTTTTCCTTCCATTATAAGAGTGCTTGGGGGCTTCGGGAGGTATAATTATAGGGTTCAATCATAAATTTGACCTAATAGAGGCTTGGGAAGGGGAATTCTCACTTTCGGTGAGACTGAGGAGATTGACTGATAGTTGGGTGCAAACAATTACAATAGTCTATGGTCCCAATGATACTCATTCATGTCTGCTTTTTTGGGACGAGATTAAGAGTATAAAGATCAGATGAGGCTCTCTCTGGATCATTGGAGGGGACTTTAATATAACTAGATTTGCTAATGAAAGAAGTGTGGATCATCATCCCCGGAGTAGAGAAGCTTTCAATTATATTATCACCCAACTTAGACTTACAGACATACCTCTTAACAATCGAATGTTCACTTGGTCTGATCTAAGAGAAAATCCAAATCTAGCTAGATTAGACAGAGTTCTAATCTGTGATGGTTGGAATTCCAAATTTCCTCTCGCTGATCTCAGACCCGTGGAGAGAACCACCTCAGATCATATACCTATTTGTCTTGATTTTAGAGAGAATCAAATCATACACAGAAGATTTCACTTTGAAAAGTGGTGGCTAGAGCATAACGAGATACACGAGATTGTGGGGGAAAGTTGGTCCCAAGAGACCTCGATAGAAGATGCTATTGGGAATATTTGTATTAAGTTGCGATGCCTTCGCAAGGCATTATGGCGATGGAAAAAAGAGATATCGCTATCTGTCTCGAGAACAAAATACTGATATTTTGGAGGAGGTAAATACAATTGAGAAACACTAAGAGATAAGGGCTCTCAATATGGAGGATAATGCGATACTACTTGACCTACGAAAATCAATAGAGGAAATCTATAGAAGAGAGGAAACAATGTGGAAACAAAGAGCCTGATGCAAATGGTTGAAGGAGGGTGATGCAAGTACAGTCTTCTTCCATAGATCTACCATCATACACAGAAAAGCTAACAAAAACCATACACTCAAGTCTAGGGGATATTTAGTTTAGGGACCTAAATAACAAAAACACGTATTTCAGCACTTCAAGAGGTTATTCGGAGTAAAAAGTAAATTCAGATTGAGGATAAGGACAGTGCATGGTCCCCAGTTTAGATTTGGAAGACTTGAAGCTTGAATTCTAGGAAGAGGAAATCAAACGAGTAGTACGGGAACTAGGTTTTGATAAAGCCCCTAGACCGGATGGTTTCCCTCTGTTCTTTTATAGGACATTTTGGCCGGAGGTAAAGGGGGATTTGAAAAGGATGATTGATGAGGTCTACAAGGTGAGGCTAGATTAGATAGAATCAACTATTCTGTAATCACCCTTATCCCCAAGAGGGAGCAAGCAGAAAGTATTGGGGACTATTGACCAATTACCTGATTGAATTATTCAGTTAAAATCATCACAAAGATACTAGCAAATCGGCTTGCCCCTAAGCTCCAAAACATGATTGGAGACTACCAGACGGGTTTTATATCAGGCAAAAATATTCTGGAAGGGTTGGCTTCAGCTTATGAGATTATCCACCATTGCAAGAAAACCAAGTCAAATAGATACATACTTAAATTAGACTTTGAAAAAGCCTACGACATGGTAGAATGTGACTGTTTACTAGAAGTCTTACACTTACAAGGCTTCGATGAGAGATGGATTTCCTAGATAAGGAGTTGGCTAAGTTCAACTAAAACACAAATTATGGTTAATGGAGAAAGGAGGAAGGAAATAATGCTCAAAAGAGGGTTGAGGCAGGGAGACCCACTCTCTCCCCTCCTATTTGTCCTCGTTGTGGATGGACTGAATACCTTGTTTAGGAAAATGGGAAATACGGGCCTAATACATGGTTTGGCAGGATCTTCCTCGACATCATATATCAATCTCCAATATGCAGATGACACACTCATCTTTGGAAATGATAGTTTCAAGAAAGCAGTCCACATCAACTGGGTTCTTTGTTGTTTTAAAGCCTGGTCGGGCTTGAGAATTAATTTCTCTAAGAGCTCCTTCATTTGTTTGGGACAGAAGAACTTGGCTATTAACCTCATTCTTGAGATCTTCAGATGTAATGGAGGACATTTTCGTATGAAATACCTAGGTATTCCCATCAAATTAAACTCTCCAAAGAGAACTAAAACTCACTACTAGACTGTTTTGAAAAGAGATTGGAGAGCTAGAGGGGGAATCTGCTCTCGTTAGGAAGAATGGTGGTCATGCTCAATGCGGTGTTATCCACACTACCGTTATACTACATGTCCTTCTCTATACTACCATGTTGGGTTAGGAACAAAATAGATTGTAACAGAAAATATTTGCTGTCGAGTGGCAAATTGGATTCTAATAAATATCATTTAATCTCCTAGGGACAGGTGTGTAGATCCAAAAACGCAGGGGGTTTGGGGGTTCTGGAGCTGAGAACCTTCAATCTGTCCCTAATGGCCAAATGGTGGTGGCATCTGATCTCACGTCCTTAGGGCACCTTTCAAAAACTTGTGAACTCAAAATACTGCTCTAGAAATGGCTCATGGTGTACGGCCTGTAGAAATTCACAAAATTCTTCGGGATTTTGGAAAGGGGTGATTATGAGCAAGCATATATTGTGGCCAAGCTTGGAATACAAATTGGGTGATGGTCGGAGAATTGCGTTTTGGCATGATCAATGGCGCACACAGATACCCCTTAAAATCCTATTTCCTACGGCTTTTGAACGCTCCTTAAATAAGGATGCATTAGTTAACTCTCTATGGGGAAGGGCGAGATGGCAACTGAATCTATCTCAACCCCTCTCAATACTGGAGAAAACACAGATCCAGGATTTGAAGTTACTGCTAAAAGAAATTGCTCCATCACAAGTAAGGGAGAATCAACCTATCTGGAGATGGAATAAGAATGGAGAATTTTTGGTGAAAAATATATACCACCACTTTATAGATAGTGGAGTTAATTCTGTAGATTCGACCTGAATCTGAAATACTAAATACCCTCCTAAAGTTAGAATTTTTCTCTGGTTGGTACACAAAAAATCACTTCTCATCTGGCCGGTATTACAAAACGGGGATGGTCAGGGCCTAATTTCTGTGTCTTATGCAGTTAAGGATGGGGAATCCATAGGACATCTGATACTAAAATGCAAATTTACGGAGAAACTTTGGGCTTATTGTGCAAATAGACTTAGGCTCAACTCAACTTGGTGGAAAAATAATATTTGGAGTAGGCTATATGCTAGTGATCGGGTTTTATGTCGGACTAGGACATTGGCTGCAGCAATTTACTGGAATGTTTGGTTAGAAATGAATAAAAAAGTTTTTAATTCTACTGCGCATTCATTTCATATTTGTATTAGACATATCTTACGTAATTTCTCCATTTGGACAGATATTCCTTTAGATGAGGAGCGAGTGCAGATTTCTGGAGGTTCGTCAGATGATGATTTGGACTCCCAACATGACTAGGAGCCTCCACATTGGAGTAGGAAGATTGTCATAGAATACTGGGAGAAGAACCCGAGCCTTATCTTATTTTATTTTGCTTACTGTTTTACTTTTGTTTCACTTATAATTTATGTAAGGACTAATGTATTTTGAGAACTGCTCGTATGAATAGTTATACTCTTTAACTTTGTTGTTCTATTATCTACTTTCTAATGGAACGCGGAGGGTTCCCCACTCGCCGCTTTGATTCAAAAAAAAAAAAAATGGTAAGGCATTCAGAAAAATAACTTTAAAAAACTTACCAGGTTAGCTTATGTTTAAATTGTTGAGAGATTGAAGATTGTGAAGTGTGATCAAAATTCCTGACGATAGGAATGTATCTCATACAGTTGATCTAGTATGACCTGAGAGTTTTCTTTTTTTGGAGTTAGTAGCTTAATTTACTACCCAAATAAAATCTAATCCATGATCAACATTTGACTTTTCCCTTAACAGAGGGTGTTACTGATATGCGAACTCGCATGTGAGTTGAGTGTCTAGAAAAGACATAATACCTAACCTGGTCATCATAAGATTAGAGATCATACGGTACTTTTATTTTAAAACATTGTATCAATGGTTACTATAGTCATATTGTAACCTAGTGTCTCCACAAGATAACATGCATAAATAAAGAAAAACCATCAAGAAATTTAGGGATAAGATTGATAATCTATATCGGAGACTGTTGAATTATGTTGCGTGCTGTGAGGCTGAGCCAAGCTCAAGCTGAGTCCATGCGGGACTCAAGGCCAGGCCAGCCTTTGACCTTGGGCAAATCTGAAGCGCCTGGACTGATCCTACTCATCCTTGGAATGAGATCGTCTTGATCTAAGCTCTCCCCAAACAATAATTCCTCTTGGATTACCTCCGCTATATAATGGACATCTTCTTCCTTGGAAGAATATATTTCTAGAGGCACCTCTTTAAAAATCACATATATATTTCCAGGTTGGCTTTCATCAGTACTTGAAGGTGGCTACATGATCGTGGTTTGAGAGGAGCACTCTCGTAGAAATCCTCATTGTCAGGGAAATAATTTATACAGAATGACATTTTCGTTTCGATGGATTTTATGGAAATATCCGATTCTAGTTTATATGGACTGATACTAGTTCATTTAATGCTCATCAACTAGTTCTGTATGTACGATCCATCATAAGTTTCCCATGCTTCTGAGCACCTGAAATCTAGACTGTATTGGCTATAAATATATTTAAAAACTACACGGATACAAAATCATCTAAAGAAAAGCAAGGATACGCTACTAACTTTTAGATGTATAAACATCCATTTGTGCAAAATGTACACAGATACAATTTTCTTAAGCACACAATAACATAATCTTGTGGCGCTTGTGAGATGTTTGACTTATTCTTATGCTTTAATGACAAGCATAAAGCATGGAAATTTCAAAGTTCGTCTCAAGTTAGTGTCTGGCGTATACCAAAGACAGACTCTTGCTCCACACTTCTCATACACTCTAGAGCCATATTATTGAGAAAATAAGTAGTTTCTTTACGAGGAGAGCAGCACCGTGGCAGATCATCGTAGCATTCATGGGCAGACCCACGTACAACGGAGGGGGATAGCTGCCACCCCTAAATTATTTTAACAGAGTATATTTTAATCTACTATACTTTAATTTTCGACCCCCCTCCCCCCCCAAAAAAAAAAAAATCCTCAATTTTATAATTTTGTTACCCTCGAATTTTTTTATTTTCAATTATAAATGTATGATTATGAGAGACGAATGGCTTCATGATGATATCTCATTTTTTGAGCTAAATAAAATACTTTTTATTTTATTTTAAATTTCAAAAATCAATAACAAAAATGTCTAAAGATGATATTTTCATTGTAATGTGAGTTATAAAAACGAGTTATAAAATAGAAACATTTATTTTAATAGAAATATGAGTTATAAAATAGAAACATCTATTTTATATAATAGAAATATGAGTAATAAAATAGAAATAGAAATATGAGTTAAGATATTTGCATGATATCTTAACTTCTTATATAATAGAAATATGAGTTATAAAATAGAAACATCTATTTTAATGCTATAAATTTATATGTGAATTATAAATAGAAACGTGATGTTTTTTGGTCAGATCCTGATAGGGGTATTTCAGTGCCTACACCCGCAACAAGCTATCCAGGAAGCTCAGTTCATGAATAACTCTTCCTCCCTAGTTCGGATGTTTGGGTCCGCCCTTGGTAGCAATAGAGGTGGTTGTCTTGTGGGCGACTTTGGAAGCCATTGATGCCATATTCACAAGTGAAAGACCAAAAAAAAAAAAAAAAAAATTAAGTGGAAGGAAAAAGGAAGAAGTATAATGGGCTGTACAAATCCCACCATACAGACCGTACCCTTCATTCAAATATCCTATGGTGTATCTAAACAAATCACATTGGAGGTCCCTCCTCTTTCTCTTTCTTTTAAAGCCCTAACTTGTTCTCTTTCTTCAAACACCAAAATTGTAAATGCTTCTATGTGTCCTTTTTTATATTCAGTTTTTAGTTTTTGAATCTTTCTTAATTCTTATTAGAGGGCCTACGTTCTCTCACTTATGTGAACCTTGTTTCCCCTGAACCCAACTAAAAGATTACGTTGGTGTTATGGGAAACATATAAACTCACAAAGCTAGTAATTTAATGGCGGTCTCTGATGAAAGTTACAATATTGTCTTATGTAACCCTTGTATACTTTTGTACACTAGTTAATCTGCCGGCTGAGAAGAATTCCTATACAGATAACGTTGGCCTCTCAAATATTCATTTTCAGATTGTTATTGGTCGATAGTTTCTCATATCTCTTCCTATTGGGGTCATCGAACTGCTTGAAAAGGACCACCTTGTCTTTAGCACCCACTAATGTCAGGTTTGAGGAAGAACGGTAGTGTCTTGTTCCCCTTCTTCATAACAAAAGAATGATGCTGCGGGTAATTATATAAGCACTGGATTGGTTATGAGTTTATATACGGAGCATTCTTATTGGTCATATACCTTGAAAAGTTCCCCTGAAATAACTTCCCTATAGAAAACAGAGGGTAAGACAATTTACAGCAGGGCGTGCATGTCCTGTTCTTGATTTATATATGTCAGCATGACTAGTGTATTACATCAACTTGACTATTGCATTTGAAATTTGTTATAGAAAATGCCACCGAATGCTTAGAACTAGTTCTAGAGGGGGTAAGAAATCACTGAAGGCAAGTCTACGGTTTGATTTCTGAAAGAGGCACTCCCTTTATTTCTCAGAAGTTTGTTCACAGGAAATATTGGAGCTCTTTGAAGGCATACCATAATTATTAGATTATATGTTTAGAACTTCGCATTCGGGACATTTGAGTTTTCATCTGGTTATATGCATATCCATTGTTTTTAAGACGGTTAGTCATTCTTTAGGCAATCCAACTGTTCCTTAATTATTGTAGCACGTAACAGGCATAGGTTCCAGACTGACTTGCAATTACTTCTGTAGATTTTAAACAAAGACCTGACCTCCCATTACAGGACAAACATGACTGGTTGATTATGATCTCATCCTACCATCTAGTTGCATTGGAAAAATATTATAAGTAAAGACGCAACTGTGAGCTCCCACTCATCCATAATTTTAATCAGAGGACCAACATTGCTATTCTTTACAGTCGTCAGTAAATGGCAATTAAAAGATGCACGGAGTTTTCATTTTGTAGTCTTGTCGTACCCAAAATACGTTGGATCCCAGGTGTCAGTACTAGAGTCGATAATCTTTCCTTGTGTTAGAGGATAATTGTAGTCGCTGCCGCATCAGAATATCCAATGTTTTTGCAGTTGCCCAGTTGCACGCGGCTTCCCTTTGTTTCCTCCAAATCCAAAGGCACTTGAATATGACCCGAGAAATTTGGATTGTCCCAATTTCTCCCAACACCACCTTGCTAGTTATTTTTCCGACAGCCTGCCATCCAAATTGCTCTATAAAAGGCTCCTTAGTGCTCGGTGTATTCCCCACTTGCCAGACTCCAATACCTCTTCCACCTCCTCTTCCTCCTTTGTGTGAAACATAACTAATTTTTCTGAGATGGGGAGTTTCGCGGCGGGTGGCTCTCAATTCCCTCCAGGGTTCCGATTCCACCCGACGGACGAGGAGCTCATAATCCATTACTTAAGAAACAAGGTCACCTCTTCCGTGTCTCCAGTTACCTGTATAATTGCCGACGTTGACATCTACAAGTTCAATCCATGGGAACTTCCAGGTAATTAACTCTTCTTCTTCCCTCCTCCTAAACCTTTACCTACTTTTTCCATCCCTTCCCCGAACCGAGAACTCCTTTTTCGAAGAAATACTGTGATATTTTCTTTTTTTCAAATTTACCTTTAATCATGCTAAAGATTTTAAACTTCTTTTGATCAGACAACAGGGAATATCAATCATATAATCAATAATCACGGGTTGATAACTGTTTTCATTAAAACTGTTGATGGTGATTGAGTAGGGCTGGGCGCAACCATATGTTTGAATTTCTTTTTAGTTTGTCTAGTCAAATTCTAGCTGGAAGCATATATCATTGAGATGTTATAACAATTTTTTTTTAAAATAAAACTTGACATCAGGCTAATTGTATAAATATTATGTTTCAAGCTGCTCGAAGTGTTTTCTTGTTGTTAACGATATATATTGGGTTCATCTTTGACCAGACAAAGCCTGCTTTGGGGAAGGCGAATGGTTCTTCTTCAGCCCACGGGATCGGAAATATCCAAATGGATCACGACCCAATAGGGCGGCTGGGTCCGGATACTGGAAGGCGACCGGTACAGACAGGCCAATCCTCGCGACTGGTGGGTCCCAGTGCCTGGGTGTGAAGAAGGCCCTTGTGTTCTACGAAGGCCGGCCGCCAAAGGGAATCAAGACCGACTGGGTGATGCACGAGTACCGCCTCCTGGAAGAAGCCAACCCTTGTTTATTGCCGAAACACAAGGGGGGTTCCATGCGAGTAAGAACCCTGCTGTCTTTATCAATTTCCATCTTTCCTTCCTCCTTGCTGAGAAGGCTTTGTCGTTATCTTGTTCTCAGTTGGATGACTGGGTTCTTTGTCGTGTGCGACAAAAGGGCAGCATCCCTGCACAGGCCGAAGAAAGGTCTGATATCTCAGACCTCAGCAATCACTTCACAAAAGAAAATATGGACGACTCGAGCAAAAGCAATAACAGCTCGTCTGAATGGAGCGACTACAAGCTTCTGGCACAGTTGCTTAATTCTCAAGAGGAGGGCAGCTATAGTGGTTCCGAGAACTCGGACTTGGACTGCAGCAGATCCTCTGGGCTCAACAGTACGGGTCTCAGTGGTTGTGCTGCTGATCAGTCCCAACCATCGCACCTCATCTCTTCGATGCTCAACTCAATCAAGAGAACGCTATCGTTTGGGGCAATGGATGAGCTCATGTTGTTGCCTCCGAACAAAAGAACTCATTACTGGAGTAGTGATTGTGACCGATTGTCATCGAGCTCTGCTGCGCAAACGTTTCCCGAGTTCTTTATATGATGTTGTATCAGGCTTTTGCTTTTATGAATCTAAGTTCCTACTCAATGTTTATAGAGCTATATTAGAATTTTGTACAGATGAATGTAGGAATGTTTCATCTGGGAATGTACTGAGGCACATGTACTAGTGAATCAGCGTCAGTATGCAGTGTATGAAAAATTTGTTCTATTTGGTAGTCTCCGTGAAAATTTTGGAGATGAATTTTTACTGTTTTAAACTCAGTTTTGGCTCTTTAGTTTACTCTAGATTTTTAGGGGATATAGGTACAAACCAAATTTCATCTTGAATCTCTGTTTCTGGCAGAGACCAAGTGATATCTGTAACAAAGCCTGCTCCTACAGTGGTCCTAATGTCATTTAGCAAGACAAGCCTAGCGCACACCTTATTCGAGCCACCAAAGTTAAGTTTAAATCAGCCACTAGGGGAAGCTCTAATGATTTCCGATTCAAACACAGTAATACAAGTTATAACAACTTCTATTACTAAAATTTTACTGGTAATATTCTAAATTGCAACTAGCAATACTACTTGCACACATCTAAGCCAATATGGGTCGACTATAGCACAATTTCAGTTTTATGTAGTGCCATATCCATATTTTTTATGGATGGCAAAAGTCTTAGATTTTTTAATTATTAGGAGAAATATTGCAATTTGAAATTCCTAACAACTTAGAATAAGACTAAAAGGTACTAAAGATTCATTAATTATTAATTATTCAAACCCATATTTTTTCGAGAGGTCAAAGTCTTAGCTTTATTCATTATTATAAGGAGCAGGTATTGCAATATGAAGTTCTTAACACCTCTGCGAGGTTGTAAGGTAATTTTAACAAAAAAAATTAAATTATTGTATGCTTGATGACACATATGTATGTAACATTCCAAATTATTCTTAAAATGTTTGGTGATATATCTCATTTTTGGGAAAGATATTACTGGCTGCTCCAAAAGTGGGTATACGAGACCTTTTATTAAAGAATTAAGCAATCAAAATGCAAAACTAAAAGCATCTGTTCTTGCTTAATGTATAACATAAAATAAAATTATTCATGTAACAAAGATCAAATGGAAATACAAGCATAGACATTTAGCAGTAACAAATAGCTTGGTTGGACGTAGATATAAGCACTCAGTTAGGTACAAAAGAGCAATTCACTGTATAAAAGATTCCAAACTAATGTTGAGTGCAGCACCTAAGAGGCAAAAAGTATTTACAACAAAAAATGGTGAAGCTCCATTAACTTCTAGATGTTGGCTTGATCTTGGAAGTAGATATTATTGATAGATAGGGCAACCTTGTCCTTAGTTGTATAGTCTTTGATACTTGGGCGTGTAGTGGTAACATAGGAGTCATAATCATCAAGAAATAATTTGAGTATGTGGATAGACAACATGAATATAAATCAATAGTTGTGGAAAAGAAACTTTAAATGTAAAACCAAGTTAGTACAAGTATACAAGTGTTCACAAGTATTTAGTATGGGAGTTAGGTTATTCAGAGTTAGCCTGGGTACCGTACAGTGAATGAATTCATTAGTTACATATCTTAATTTGAAACTGACTAAAAAATTTGACACACATATTCTAAAAGTGTACCACACATATTTGGTACTACGGTCACAATACTGGTGAACCAACCACGTCACTAGATACTAATCACATGTTGGTTTTCCAATCACACTGCAAAGTCTATTAAGCGTACCTATCTTAATGTACGAATTATAATTACTGCAAGCATATAGTTTTCAATTGTAATACTATGCAGGTTAATCCATAGGAAAATTGTTTTTTCTAGTTTTAATTTATCTAGTTTTAATTTATAAGAGAAAGAGAGTTGACGAGATGATATTTTTGAACTATTGAATTGAGAAATAGATATTTAAGATAAAATCCACTAGATTGATTTACAAATATATTTATTAGCTTCCTCTTTTCATAATCAATTATTAATCTTAATAAAACAAAATAAGTTATACAAAAATTGACAAAATCTATCAATTTAGAAATAAATTAATAGAGTTGATTTCATATATCAAGATCTTCCAAATCAAACTAAATAATAATAATAATAAATTATTTCCAATTAAATATAGTTATTATTTAATTGAACATACAACCTAATAAATTATGAATTATTATAATGAGATTTAGAGAACTTAATTCAAATATTAAGAATGAGAGAGAAAATAGTATATCTAATTATAAACTAATCTAGTTTTATCATCATAAGTTTCCTACGAAATTTAGTTATCAATGAACAATAAAAAAAACAAAAAAAAGTATTGAAATATAATCATAAATAATGAAAGAAATAAATCTTATACCAAAATAAAAATGTATCTTACAAAGACGAGAATTTTGATCTTTATATTATTATTGGTTGAAGAATACCAACATACATGAAAAATGTAGAGTTTTTAAAAGAAATAAAATATCAATTGATGTGTCCCTTGTAGTGAAAATTCTTTTCTATTTATAGATGATAAGAGTGGTTATATTTGTTAAAAACTAATTAAGAAGAATCAAAATAAATAATTGACTTGATATGTCTCCAATAGTTTGATTTGAAAAGATCTTTACTTTAATAACTTAATTTGCTAAAATTTTTGAGTTGACATATTTCTAACAACTCGATTTGTCAAGATCTTTTCCATAACAACTTGATTTGCTAAATCTTTGATGTGATTTGCCTCTAATATTTTGATTTGTTAAAAATCTTGTCCATAATAAATTGAATCTTCTTGATTTTTGACTTGATCTACTCGATTTTCTTCAAAACAATTTAATCTTTTTTCTAATTGTTTTGATCTTGATTGATATTTTCCCTTGATCCTTGACTTTATTTTGTATATTGTAATAGGATCTTGGGTTTTTGGGTTTTGAACTTGAAATAATTGTCTTTTAGACTTCTTTTTTTATTCTTTATTAAAAACATATTTTCATGTAAATAATACTAAAATACCCAAATAACACATTTATATCTATAAACATAAATAAATAGTACCATAAAAAGGTCAGAACATCATGTTCTTCATACCTAGACCATAACCACGATATTTGTCTCCCTTTAACTAATCAAACAGTTAGGTGCTACAAAAAGATGTACATTATGAACAAAAGATGACTTCTATAATACTTGTTTCCATCAGTTAGTTTTTTAAATTCCGAATACTTTAACTATGATCGAACATGCAAAAATCACTTACCAGCAAACAAGAGTCATAACGAGACCAGTATCAGTACATGACAAGTAAACTTATGTCTTATGTGGATAATAATTGTCATGCATTTTGGTGTCTAGGCAAGAATGCAAGGGTTAGGGTAATTGAATTGTAAAAATGAGTAAGATTTAGAAAATTATAAAATTTAAATTGTAGATCATTTAATTATCTTTCTAACGAGTCTGAGATCTGCTCAAACAGAGTTTAGGAACAAAAGTTATGGGGTTTTAATAGACTATGATGATGTCTTGTCAGTGAGCAAGTAGTGTCGGCAATGCAAGTGACCCAAGCACAAAAGAGCAGTGTTGGAACTGCTAATTATCCCGATGCAAAAGAGTAGTGCCAGCATGAAGTGTCGCATCGGCACAAAGTGTTGTGAGCAGCATAGCTAAGTGTCTTGGTGCAGCGGTGCAAAAAAGAAGTGTTGGTGCAGCATGATGCCCTGATAGTCTCTCTCTCTCTCTCTCAACTAAAGTAGAGTTTGGAATGGAGGAGAAAAGGATATAGAAAAAGAAAGAGGAGAAAAATGGAAAGAAAGAAGGGGCGTATATAGACTAGAACGAACTTATGCAGGGAGTTTTGGCCTTATTGGGTGGTGCATGCGGTTATAAGCTGCTTATTGGCTGGAGCAGGGCTAGCGCAATTTGCTTTTGTCCAAGGCTTCATGTTAACAAGTGCAGAAAGAAAGGTTTTTTGCCACCGGGTACTTTATCCCATATATAGTTCTAGATCTAGGATACTCTCATAAGTGGTATGGTAGGTTAGCTAGTGGAAGAGCTTCGAACTTCGATCTGGTCTCAAAGACTAGAAATTTAGAAGTACACTACTGTCTCGAAGGCCTTTGAACTATATTGATTTGACCCTTGCCTGACATTTTGAGTGGGCGTAGGTTCATGTTATCAAAATTAGATTTGATAAGTGGATACGATCATGTTAGTTTTCAAGTGGAGAGATGAATGGAAGATGTATAAAAATGTGGTTGGGTTTGAAAGGAAAGGATCATTGGATAAAAATAGATAAATAAATAAATATGTAAATAAATAAATAAATAAATAATAAAAATATGAGCCTCGCGCCCAAATAAACGAGAGAAAAAATAAAAATAAATGAGCCTCCCGCGAGGCTGGGAAGATAGAAGGAGCCTCGCGGAGATAAAAAAAAATAAAAATAAAATAAGTGAGCCTCGCGTTCCCGCGATCGCAGGCGCGAGGCTCAGAAGAAGAAGCGGCCGAACAGAAAAAAAAAATCTGCAGAAAAAAAATCTGCAGTGGGCAGGTACTTGTTTACCATGACTTGTTGCAGATGCTGCAACACCCTCGTCATGCCAAGGTCACTCCTAAATTCTGTAAACAATTTGGCCATGTGGCTGACATCATCAATAAGGCTCTTTTCAGAGTTCAAAGATGAAGTGGAAAGCAAATTATTTCCATATCCAAATCACATCCCGTATAAAATTAGTGAAGCTAATGTCCCTAACCTTGTGGGACCATGAGGCCGGTCGCCCGGCCTCATGCATAGTGAATCCGACCTCGGTCTCATGCACAATAATTTGAATTCGCCACCTCAGGCTATTTTTTGTATTCTACAAATTCTAATCAAACTCTAATTAATTTTTAGGTGCAGGATTATAAATTAATTCTATTTGAATTTGATGCAAATTCTAATTTTAGTTTAATTGATTTTTGGATATAGAAACAGGATCGGATACAATGAATTTGGAGTAAATCTAATCAAAAGATTATTCAAATTTTTATCAAGATTATATCAACATCTTATTTTTATCTATAAGGAAACTCCTTCAACAACTTGGGGCCTATAAATATCCCTCAAGTGGGACTCAAAAAAGTACACTTGCCAATTTAAGTTACGCGCGAGAGCCTTGAAGGCTTGAAACCAGCAGAAAAAGGGACTTTTGGTCAGATATCTCTCACGCAAGAGTTCGAGCTTTCTTCAAGATTAGAAGAAAAGAAGAACGAGCTCAAGAAATTTCCACCGCCTCCAATTATCAATGTCGGATTATCAACGAGAAAAGGACCAATACTCATAGCTGCCTCGATCTCACGATCTTCTGATAAAAGAGAGCGACGTGTTTTATAAGGCCTCTCGTCTATTTTTTTTTTAATTTCTTTTATTGTAATTAAAAAAAAGAAATTTTTATAATCTGTAATTTTTCTCTGAATGGCAACGGAAATATCTCCAATTTTCACCAAAAACAGTTACACTATATTCTGATGTAATCTGGTGGATTTGCCATATTACCCTTTTATCTTCTACCCACTAACTTAGTTGACCCAAATGAGGAATTGCTACCGAGTTCGGTTAACTTTGAACATAATCGTTCTGCTACTGTTCAAAATTTACATAGATAAGGTGTTATGGGAGTTTACATTCATTTACAACTTGTTAATTTTAATCGGTGATCTTTTACAGTTAGGCCATTAAACCTTGTTAAGTTTCTAGCCTCCTTGTAAGCATTAGGTCCTCTCTGCCCTTTCTCGAGCCTCTATGAATCATTGTTCCGTTTCCAGAATCTGATCTAGGCATCAGGGGTGGGTAGATCTGCCCAACAAATAGTATCTGCAGAAAGTCAGATATTTTTGTAGATATTCAAGTGATATCTTTCAAGCATAGATTCATTATGTCGTGTTCGTTATTCTGGCACATTTTCCAACTGTCACCTATCCGATGGCCTTTTGTTTTTAATAGAAATCGTATCACATATAGGTTTTCTTATCGTCTGATCAGCCAAGGGATCATTCTCTTCTCTCCTTGGAGCATTTCATGTTTGTCTTACGTGAAACATTAAAGCTTTCTGATTAATTGCCAAAGCATATGATTTAAAAACCAGCTGCAATGATTCTTAATTTCAAATCCCATATCATATTACTATTTGCTTTGGTCAACATCCAAAGAAATTTCACACTTGTACAGTTTTAACTGCCATTTTACTTTCACCACTAGCTATTGGCACGGCGCATAAGCAGAAGTATCTGTGGAATCAGATATTCAATTGATATTATATGCGACCTTTCTGAAGCACACGACATACATAAAGTTTGGTATTCTGGTACAGTCATTGCCTACTGGCCGATATTTATCCTTCATAAGAACCAATAATTACGTAATGAATGAAAGATACATTCACAACTACAGCCAAATAAAATCTCATAGTTTTTCTAATCCTCTCATCGATTCAGACATCGTACCCTTGTTCCCTTGGAACACTTCATGTTGGTACTTGGTACACAGGAAACATAACGACTAATCCATTAACTGCCAAAGCCAGTCATTTTCACGTAGTCTGCCTTCTTAGCTTCTCGTCTTTTTTAATCATGCAAGTTAACCAGCCGGTTGAAAGGATTCTATCGTCGTGTTCAAGTCCAATTTTAGAGGCTCATGCTATCGTAGCCATCGACGCAACTGAAAAGGATGGCCACCAGCCCTTGTCCATTCGTGCACGCTTCGTATCTTGGACTTAATGCTTGTTATGAAGAGGGCAGGTAGCCTCTTGTTCCTTGCCTGCAAAATAAAGCCATCCAATTGTTCTTGTAATTAGTTCAGTATATATCAGCTAGCTGTTATAGTGACGGTATGCCAGTTATAATGTGAGACGGGGGGCAATATAAACCCAGGATAAGGTTCCATATAGCACGTGTTCCTTGGTCTGGATATCCTGGAAGAACTCTGAAAGTAACTCAAAAGACAACTACGGAAAATGCAGCGTACTGCTTCTTGTGCTGTAGAACTATGTAATTGCAGTTAAGCTAAGGATACGCTCAGGCTCTTGATCTGACCCGAGTAGGGCTTGCACACGCGATCCCCATCATTCAAAAAATTGTTCCCCTTGAAAGAAACATTGACAAGCCTAAACCATTGTTTCTGTAATATCCGGCAACAACATTTTATTACATAGCAAGGATCAGAATATCATGTCTTTTAGCTCTCTGACTAATCTCGAAAGGAAACTAAAGAATAGTTGACCTGGTCTCTTGAGCACAGACAGATATTTCTTGATTATTAGGAAGGTAACTGACGCAGGACCAAATCGATTTAGGGTTTGCAGTGGAAAATTGGGAAAGAACTTAGAATTTTGGGGATAAAATTAGGGTCTGGAGCTCATGCCCAGATGAATTACACACCCACTCTCTCACGAATCACTCGAGAAAAGATTTAATAAAGCAAATCACATGCTCTCAAAAGAAATCATATTTTACTCTATATTTCAAATTAGAATTTTATATGCTATATATATAGAGAATTCTAAAATAACAAAATAATACCAAAACTATCCAAATCTCTAATCAAATCCTAATATAATAAGATAATACCAAATCCAACAAAATTCTAATCAACTATCTATCAATTCTCCCCCACTTGAAACATTCACCATCGGTGAATGAATGCTGGAAGAAAGACAAACACAGGGGATGATGGTGAATATGTATCTCGATATCCAGTAAACCTTTCTACCATACCAAATATGTGTAAATCAAACACATTTGGAACCATATCAACTTTCGTGCTTGTCCATAGCGGAACTCGTGAATATGGATGAAGTGGAGCGAGCTGAAAATCTGACGTTGTAAAGAATGTCGGGCATAAAGTAGAAGTTCGATGATCATCTGGAGTAGAGAATCAAGGCACATGTGAAACAATTACGATCGAGCGAATATCAGGGGCTGGTAGAATATCCGACTCCAAAAGAAGCGTAACAAACTCTCGCAAAAATCTGAAAAGGGTTCATACATTGGGTGTGAAAAGTCTCTACATTCCCAAAAGGGGACCTCATTGGTGGAATCCTAATCAGCACGGATTCGGTTAGAAATACCTGCACTCTATCAAGTATATATGCATTAAACTTGTAAATATCATTATTAAATATAATTTGCCTATAGAGATTCACACACAAATAATGCACAAGTGGTACAAGTGAATCTATAGGTGGATAAGACTTGTCAAGAAATATGAATCTAAACTCGATAGGTTCATGATTCTTATGCACAAAATGGAGCAGTTTATCACCTCGAGTTAGTGTTATTAACCCATTCTTTTTATTTTTAGATAGACTCTTGGGTGGAGAAAAAGTCAACCCAATTTTCTTTCCATTACAAACAAATGTGTAGGTGTTGGGCTTTCCATAATTCTTAATATCTATGTCAAATAACGAGGGTCTATCGAGCAAAATATGTACAGTATCCATGTGTAAAACATCACACCAAATATGATCACTATAACTTGAAAATTGAATAGACACAAGACAATGCTGAATAATAGCATAAAAACTTTTATCAACTCAAATGACATTGTATGGTTGAGAGTGTGATTTAGTTTTGAGGCCCATCTTATCAACAACCGATTTAGAAATGATATTAACATAACTACCTCCATCTATCATGACTTTATAACTCTTACCGTTGTGTGTGATATAGGTGTGAAATACATTAAATCTACGTCAATCCTCATTACTTGATATAGAATGCAAACACCTAACAACGTGTAAAGGTGTATTTATTAGGTCATTTTCAACATCACTAAAATTTCCTTGAGCTTCGTAAATTTCTTTTTCAGTCTCACTATCATCTGTATTATGAAGATATTTATTAATAAATTTCGTGTAGGACATTGATAAGTAAAGTGACCAAAACCACGATATTTGAAACAATCGGTTTGTTTTGTAGCTGGTTTTGATGACTCACTAGCGACTGATTTACCTTTTGTATCCTTAGGGACAGTATTAGTATTTGTAGTTTTAGTGTCAGATTGTCGCTTGGGATACTCCGCGGTTCTAAAAGTGGACTTTTATCAAAGGATGTGCGTAAATATATCTCATAGTTAAGAGCGCACTAAAATGCATCCTCAACAGAATCTAAAGAATGTGTAAGCACTTTACGTCTGAGTTTGGATTTAAGTCCAGTGTGAAATCGTGAAAGAGTTAAACGACTGTCTTTTTTAATATCACATCGTACTAAGAGCTCATCGAATTCATGCATGTATTCAGTCACACTCATACTCTCCTGTTTTAGATTAGACAGTTGGTCAAGAAAGCGATCCCTAAAATTTGGAGAAAGATATTTCTTTCTAATTTCTTCTTTCATTTCAAATCATATTTCAGTTGGTTCTTGTCGCTCTCTTACTAATCGTCTCTCAACTGACATCCAATACACTTTAGCTAATGCTTATAATTTTAATTTAGCGAAACAAATTCTTTGGCTTTCTGATATCCCATACCACTCAAAAAAATGATCCATATCCGCTAACCAATCACAAAAATGTTGGGGGGTCATAAGTGCCATCAAAAGAGGGCATATCTACTTTGACTTTACGTGTGTTTCATCATGTAGATGTTCATCCTCAAAATTATTATTTCTTCCAATACTATAATATTTTCTTTGTCTATTTCATTCCTTTAATTATTTTCAGCAGGTTTTTGCTCGTTGACTTGTGTTTCTAGATTATCTAATCGTGTATTGATCACATCTAAACCAGTTTGAAGTTTTTTATTAGTGTCCATTATTTCATTTAATTTATTCAAAATTTCAATAAGATCCATGACTTCTCTAAAATTTTTGCCACTACGAAGCATACAATAGTTATCTAGTATGCAGTTGCAATAAAGCAAGAAGATGAATATTCAAAATTGTAAATATAAAACTAAATGCGTGACTAAATAATTAAATAAAATACCCTAACGGCTGAAAGTTGCTATATATAGAAAATGCAATTTTTTATTATGCAATATATACGACACACCAATAAATCTTGTGGCATATTATAAGTAACAATAAAATTTTCAAATCTATGCAAATAACAAGAATAGAATGCAAAATAATCCTGACTAAATAGTGTAATTAGAAATGACCTCAATGTAGATTAAATCGCACTTAAGTACGAATTCTTTCGAAGAGTGTTGGGAATTTTGCACAAACTCTGGAGTAGAAATCTCACGAAACTCCTCAAGAATAGCTCTAAATTATTCCTGCATTAATCCGGCTCTAATTGCGAAGGGCGTGACAAGTGGAGGCGAGAACGGTGTAACTGGTGGTGGCGGCTGCTGTTAGTTGCCGCTGTTGTTGTTACTGCGGGGCTGCTGCTTGTTGCTGTTGTTGTTGCTTGCTGCACTGCTGCTTGTTGTTGTGCTGCTACTGCCTCTTGTTGCTGCTGCTCCTGCTTGTTGTTGCTGCTGTTGTTGGAGTGGATTCGCCGAAGAAGGGAGAGGGAGAAGAAGAAGATGCAGAAGAGGAGATGGGGTCAGGGAAAAGGGACTGAACTTGGGGGAGTTTGGGTTGGATTTGTTCTGGGGGAGAGGTTGTTCAGGTGGGGAGTTTGGGTTGAGTTGGGGGAAAACGGGTTGGGGAGAAGAAGAAGATAGGAAAAAGAAAGGTTTTCTCTCTCTCTCTCTCTCTGATCTGATCTGAGCTAAACCTTTTTTTTTTTTGTTCTGATTTCTCTCTCTTTTTTTTTGTTCACAGATCTGATCTGTCTCTTTTTTTTCACAGATCTGATCTTTTTTTTTTAAAAAAAAATAAAATAAAAAGCAAAAAAATAAAATAAAAAAAAGATGGAAGTAGATGGAAGAAGATGGAGATGTGATGAAAATATAGGCTCTGATACCAGACGATGCGGATCTTGAGCTCTGATACCAATTTGACACAGGACGAAAGCGATTTAGGATTTGTGGTGGGAAATTGGAGAAGAACTTAGGGTTTTGGGGATAAAATTAGGGTTTGGATCACACGCCCAGACAAATCACACGCCCACTCTCTCACGAATCACTCGAGAAAAAGATTTGATAAAGTAAATCACATGCTCTAAAAAAAAAAATCATATTTCAATCTATATTTCAAATTAGGATTTTACAAGCTATATATATAGAGAATTCTAAAGCAACAAAATAATACCCAATCTACCTAAATCTCTAATCAAATCCTAATACAACAAGATAATACTAAATCTAACCAAATCCTAATCAAATCTCTATCACTAACCTATCAACTAATGAATCAAAAAGAATTTATTAGCATATAATTTATAGATTTAATTGTTATCTAATCCGTATCGGTAATCTTTTAACATCAAATCCACGGTAATCTCCCTCAAAATTTAGAGGGTTTTTTTTTTTTTTGTTTAATATGGCTGACATGCATGATAATCATGGTGTTTATCAGAGAGTTCAGTAGAAGTAATAAATAAGTTATACATTTTGATCAGAAGAAATTGTTGTTACACCTAATGTATGGCTATGTCGGAAAACCCAATTCTTAAATGTGTCATTTTGTGCATCAACTTCTCTATTTACACAAGTAAAAACCAAGAAATAAAGGTTGTCACCACTTCAACAAACATGCCTTGCTGGTTTTCTCAAAGACAGGCCCATTATCCTCAGTTCACCTTAAAAGAGACCACATTGGCTTCTTCAGTTCTGCAACAGACTACTCATTTCTCCTCTTGCCTCTTATTCTTTGAAAGATACATTGCTTGGGTTAGAAGTTCATATGTGAATATAGTTCCATATTGGATATAACAAGAAAACTTTATTAGTTTAAATACAAAGTTTGGGCTATCTATCAATTTAATCTTTTGGGTCAAACCAACTCAGTTCAAGTATTTGTTTGGCTATGAAGTCACCTCTTATATGTTGATGAGGTTCCTATATAGCATATTACTTCCAATTTTTTTTTTTTCACACACTTTGTCTTAGAAGAACTCTAGCAAGTAGAGGATCAAAGTAAGAAATTTATTTTTTATTTACATGTCAGAATTATCATTCAATGGTTATATTTTTATGCATAAAAACTAATAAAATATTATATTATTATTTTATTTAATTAATTAAATAATATTATCTTCATTTCTTAATACACTTTCATATTCTAAAAATTATCAAACAAAGATAAGAAGTTCCTTCTTCTGCTTCTATTTTCAAAGTAACTTCATAATTTCTTTATTCACTTCTTATATTTCCAATGAGCCAAACATAACTTAGTTTGCTTGAATGTCAAAACATTTTTTTTTTAGTTATTTCATCTATTCTAGATTTTTTTTATAATCAGACCATCCAATAAGGAAATAAATTTAAGTAGGCGCTGAGAGTAGAAAATAAAGCTGAAAAAGCTAGGTAAGTACATTCAACTTTATGAATTTTCTCCACTCTTTCCCTTCAAATGATTAAGTTCTAAACGAACAACATGACACCCCCCGCACTGTAGTCTGAACGAAGGCTTGAGAACCAAAATTGGCGTAGCTGTGAACTTAGATTTGTTTCAGAGGTACTGTTTCTATCTTAACTTCAAGTAATTGCTCGAAGTGAGCTAGGAAAATGAACCATGCAGAATTAAGCAACAAACAGAGAAATTCAAGGAACTAGAGATAGCAAGAAACTACATATGGTTTCATTTGCCAAAAAGTTTCCAGTAAAAGCAATCTGACTGAAAATTTATGATACATACTTCCCACAAACGGTACACAAAATGAAGGAAAAGGGGGGAAATACTCGAATGAGTAATCAATTGACAAGCTACGAAGCGAGGATAGTTGTGAGAATTTCTTCTTTTTCCTTTCCCCTTTTATGCCTGAACTCCTGTAAGGCCTTGCAAGCCTCTCCTAGCTCCGGCATCAAATCTTCGATCTGCTGCCCAACTCATCAAGAGCTGCAACTGAATATTTCTTTTGCTCAAGCATACTCTTGCGGCAACACATGCTATGCCTAAGATACCGTCACATGATCAAATTATAAATTGTGGATACAACTGATCAACAGACGAGAATGAACTAGGCTGTGATGACTGCTCACATATGCTAGTATAGTGTAATCTCTTGCTTGGAGGTTGTAACATGAGCTCATCCATGGCCCCAAATGATAAAGTCCGTTTTATTGAATCGAGCATGGAGGAAACTTGCTGTGGTGGCTGTGTTAAATCAGTGCCATATTCCCAGGAACCGACTGAGCCGTCCTGGCTGAAGGAATTGGCGGGGTCCAGGACATCTGACGTGCTCTCCCCACCTTCCTCTTGGGAACCCATGAGGTAAGCTAGGAGTTGGTGGTCACTCCATTCATTTATGCTTTTCTTGCTCTGTGTAAAAGTTTCACGTTTTTCCTGTGAAGATTGAGGTTTTTTGTTTCTCATCAGGTTCTTCGGTTGTGCTGCCTTCCCAGTTGAGTTAAAGGATGAGGGATTGGTTAACACTGAAGCTTCTTGCTTCTCGTCAGCTTCGTTGGGTATGATGCCTCTCTGACGGACCCGGCAGAGAACCCAGTCATCTAACTGCAGCAAGTAAATACAAACTATAAGACATCAGTTGAAGGGGAGACTCGAAATAAAGGAGTGCAGAAACACAAACTTGTTCTTACTCGCATAGAATTAGGCTTATGCTGCCAAGAAGAAGAGTTGCCATCAAGGAGGCGGTACTCATGCATGACCCAGTCAGTCTTGGTGCCCTTTGGTGGCCGGCCTTGGTAGAAGACAAGGGCCTTCTTCACACCCAGGCACTTGGATCCACCAGTTGTGATGATTGGCTTGTCTGTGCCTGTAGCTTTCCAGTAGCCAGATGCTGCTCCCCTGTTGGGCCGTGATCCATTAGGATATTTCCGATCCCTTGGGGTGAAAAAGAACCATTCACTTTCCCCGAAGAAGGCCTTGTCTGATAAGAACCATAGTAGTTATTAATGTAACAATAAAAATTTAGCTTGAAATGCAAGCGTAGTGCCAAAGTTAGATGATATCATAGTTCACCAAATTTGCTTAGTTTAACTTTATAGTCTCATTGTATCAATAAAATAATATTAGTTTAAGCTATCATCCTCATCACCATTACATGACTACAATCAGGATATGGGACAAGATGCACAAGACAAACCTCGAAATAATTTCTCAATCATGAACAGACAAGTAATTTAATCAACATAATTCCGCATCATCAGGCTGTTAATTCTAATTTTTCCAAGTAATTTGAAATCCAATAGTCCATTTAACATCTGTTCACCCTTCTGGGCCCTCATCCTTCTTTTCAAGCTTAACAGGCTTTGGTTATTAGCAAGTTCAAAAATTTGAGAAGTCCTTTATTTTGCCTTCTTGAAGAATATTTCTAAATAACTCAGAACAAAGTAGAGGATTAAAAAGTTTGAAGAGGTGAAAGAGCAGTTAGAAATTTTTATACCAGGAAGTTCCCAGGGGTTAAACTTGTATAGATCTATCTCGGCGATTATAGATGTTGCTGGAGTCAGGGAAGACATGACCCTCTTCATCAAATAGTGAATGATGAGTTCTTGATCAGTTGGATGGAAACGGAATCCCGGTGGCAATTGGGAGCCTAGTAACCCTAAGCCTTCCATTAGAGATGATCTCAGAAGATAACTTACTAAGAAGAAAACTACAAAGGAGATGGAGTAGAAAGATGAACAATGGGAGAGGATAGGTTTTAGTGGAGTATGGTAACTCCCACTAAGGTTCTTTTTATAGGGAAATTTGGTTAGGGTTTGTTGCAAAGATCCCAGACAAAGGGATGTCCGGAGAAGTTGTGACAATCTCAATTTCTCGGCTCCCTTTCAAGTCCATAGTATTTGAAAAAACCAAGGCAACTGACACAGAAGATGACATATGCAAAGATGATAAAGATTAAGGCTCTATACGAAGATAGGTGGCAGCTAATGAATCTTTAATTTAATCATAGAAATCAACCTGCCAAGTTTAACGGCAGGGTGCTGGCCGAATTAGTTGACATGTAGGCTGTCGAGATCTGGGAGGCAGGGCCGTGGCTATTCAATATATCACGAGATGAGTCATGAGATGATGAATAGTCTTTAAATAGTATGACAAGATCTATAACATAAAAATAAATCGGCTGTTCTAGTTGATGAAGCCTCCAAGGAACTGACAAAATTTGATGACGGCCTCTCCAATAAGGCCTGGCTGGATTACACGATGGAAATTTTAAAAAACATAGCCCACTTTTCCTATGATGCTCCCGCTGCCAGAAACTGTTGGGAGAAAGGAGACAAGATCAGGTATGGCCTTTTCATAGCAAAAGACTATACTCCAGTACTCATACTGTTCACCAATCGTGACTAGCACCCCATAGGATTTGAGATACAACATTTGATGTGGTCACCTACATTCACACCTTAGAGAAAAAAATAATTTTAACAAGTACATAACACAACTATAACAAGAAAAGTCGAAGCATATGGCTTAACAGATTACATAATTCTTACATGCTGTAGATTAAACAAACTAGCAAAACTACCTAATTGTCCTATGCTATTTGTTGGCTATTGCCATGTAGTTTTCAGCAAACTCTTCCAGGGTACTGAATCGTTGAAATCCAATAAATAAACTTTGTTATATGTTAATCCTCATCATAATCCAATAATCTTCTAGCCGTAAAAGCTACGTATCTATTGTTCTTCAACTCAAATTGATTCAAAAGACGGGAACAAGATAAGATCTCACCTCCCAAAATCCGACAGACATTTTATAATGCCAATCAAGACTAGGTCATCTAAATAGGTTCTGCTGGGACATCAATAAAAATATCATCAAATAACCAACTTAAGAGATGACATGCTTTGGTTGTTTGTAAGAAGTTTCTGTGTTTCCCAGGCCACAAACATAAAGTTTTCTGGCACAGTTCCAAGGGAACAGGATTGCAATTTTTGAGTACATGAAAGATGTTACAACATCACACGGGATTTTGTAACAGGTTGAAGACAAAAGTAAGGAGTACAGTGCAGGTTCCGAAGAATTTATGCTTGAATAAAAAATAGCAAACATGGCAATCAGAGGGCTTAAAGAAAATTGAGGACTCAAGAGATGTAACCATAAGATGTATGATACGTATAACCCTCAACAAGTTGGTATGTCCTACACGCTTAGACATGATAAACATGTCCATTGGGACCTACATTTAAAATATGTAATCTACTATTCAACCTTAGCAATCATATGTAAGATGTGGTATATTTTGCCGCTTTTAGCAGTGGTAGGGCATAGCTGTGTCTTTCAGGTAGGGCACAACACAAAAGCTACTTCTTGTTAATTCTATCATTTTATTAAACTTAGATTCTTTCACAAGTGAACAGAAACAAATACACGTATTTATGAGTCAAACACACATATAATTCAGAAGAAATACACACATATTGCTGACTACTTATTTCCATGTCAGACGTGCTTGAGTAGAAGAATGATATTCGTGTCTGAATACTTATTTAACATCATACATTCAGAAACTAATCAGACTAAAGGGTTTATTTTGTGTGATGATGATCAGATTAGCTGTGGGTACTTATTTTACCCATATGTAAATCCAAGGATCATTACGAATATCTGTAGCTGACCAAAACCTAATAAGCGTAAGGGTCATTATGGGCCAACAATGAATATCAAACAAACCTGATACTTAAAGCCCCCTTTATGTGCTTGTTGGCCACCTTCAAAGGCCTCAAGCGATAAGAAGACTTGCATGGATATGCATATATTGACACAAATCATATCTATTACTTTATTTGAGGTCATTGCTTTGGTTCATAGCTTTATAGGTAATAAATATATATTGCTTATTTTTTTCTTTGCCCTCTCTTATTTTTAGTAAGGGTTTTAGTCACATATCCCCCCAATCTCATATATTTTGATATATGCTTTCAATTCTTAGTATTTTAGAAATATGTCCTGCCAAAATCATATGATTGACACTTAAAATGCCTTTCATATTACTATGGTTAAATAAGCCGTTTTACCCCTTTCTTTCTCTTGTATTTCCCAAAAATCCTCACATTCTTGTTTTTCTTTTTCCATATATTTTCCTCTCTTCCCTTAAATAAAGAATTAACTTGAACATTTTTCTATTTTTCTCCATTTCTTCCCCTTCAGTGATGCTTCTTACTCACTCTATTTTATCTCCTTTATAGAGATAAAATAAGAGTAATTTGTTTTTAGAGAGAGGAGGCTAGCTATTTATTTGGGGAGTAGGGGTATGATTGAAATTAAAGGGAGATACATGATCTTCATATAATGCAATATAGGAGAATATTTCATTTTTACTCCACTTGTTTATAGAAAGAGTTATTTTAAGTCATTTATTAGATTTGGGGATATATATATATATCTGAAATTGAGATTTGGAAAGCATATATCTAAAATATGAGTTTGGAAATATGTGACTAAAAAACAATTTTTGTCATTTGTAGAATTATGTTAAATCACGAAATTATATAAAGCTAGACCTTTGTGCAGGTGCAATTCAATATATATATATATATATATATATATATATATATATATATATATAATAACTTAATAGACTATAAAGAAATGAATTTTGTGAAGTCAAAAAGTTACATAAAGCATTTAATACATGGACATTACATTTAATTATAAAAAAAAATTCTTTATGTAGTGAGCTTCACAAACAAGTTCACCTCTTCCTCTTGTGTTATGACAGTAGAGATATAAGTATAATATTATATTTCATCAAAAAATATAACATATTAATAAATATGTGTGTGCATTGTATGGTGCCAATTTGTTTATGTTGACAGAAAGTTGGCTATGAAGTATCAAATACTTGTGAACAAAGGAAAAAATACATAAGAACTACCATATAACATAATTTAGTAGAACTAAATCCTTGATTAGCAATAATGTTTTTTAATGATATAGAAATATATACTATGTATGCCAATTTTTTGATTAGCAATAATTTCTTCCTCTTGTGTTATGCCAATTTTTTTTTTTTTAATGACATAGAAATATATACTATAACTCCGCCAGTACCATGTTTAAAAATTTATTCTTTCACTGTCTGTTCTAAGGCAGGATAGAGGAGGGTTATGGTAGGCCACTGACAGCCCACGTAAAACATTGTCACATATTATGACATGAGCTAAAATATGAATTTCGTTGGGTCGTTCTCTACTGAATCGAACCAGCATGATTCTCTTTTGGTTCATATAGCCTACCCCAAGTACTTGGGATAAAAAACTTAGTTGTTGTTGTATAGAAATATATACTATCATAAAAATAGGCCAAGGTCTAAAATATCATAATTGGTACAATATTGCAGATGATTTATAGTATCAAAATTGCCAATATTGGGCATATCGTATCAACAAAATCAGAAGTATTGACAAAAATTGGAGTGACAATCTACAGTATATTGCATATCAGGTACCTTAACTCCCCATGTGATATATTGGCATTGGCTTATTTAAAATCTTGGTATAGACGTACAAGCACACGGAAGAAATAATGATAAAAATATAATTAGATACCAATTTTTATTTTTTTTTTGGTAATCTTGAGCTAGCTTTGTCTATATAGCTACAATATACTTAATAAAGGAGAGGGAAGGAAGAACCTGATTAATGGAACTACAAATGCTTTGTTTGTAGCTCATCTTAACAAGTAATTTCCCATCCAACAGTGAACCTCTAAATAAAATTAAACAAATCATGCATGAGATTATGTCAACTCTTCACTATAAAGGATCAAAAAACAAAAGTGAAAACATTGCAAATAGCTACCTAACCTGGGAGGGAGTGAGGGAAGGAAGAGGTCACGTCAAATGCAAGAACCTTCCTATGAGATAGATGTCAAACATAACAAGAAAAATGTATTAAAGATTTACATTAAGAAATAAGACTAACACAACTTCTCAAAAATGAGAGTATCTAAACTGCAAGTTCAAGGGACAGACTAACAGGAATTTAGTATACCAACCAAGTTCAAGAGGACTAGAGAATTTTTTTTTTTTTTAAAAAAAAAAAAAAAGACAGCCAACTGCCTCGTTCACTCCCTAAGCTCCTCCCGTTGTGATATAAAAGCATGATTACATATTTTTCAAATCTCAAGCCTCATAATCACCAATACTTCTTCCCAAAGAGATTGGATTTCAAGCCTCTCAAATACACAAATGCATCCGTTTTCCTATAATGGTAAAAAATCAATAAAGCTCACAAAAAACACTAACAAAAAAGGTATAATAATGAATTTGGATTGACTTTAGAAGGAATAAATTTACACAAGTTTCTAAGATAATTGCAATTAACATTATTTACTGAGAATTAGGACTAGAATACCCCAATCATACCTAGTACTAAACAAAAATGGTAAGCTGGTAACCAATATAATATAAATTTAACCATATAATAATTGCAAATTTGACCACATAATAATTGTGAATATCTTCATAAGAATATAATTAGTATTAATAGACCAAAACCATCCCAGAGGTTTTTAAAATAAATAAATTAATCCACATATAAAGTTTGTGCTATAAATCGATCGAATGAGGCAACTAATATTAACCAGATTTTTTATGTTTTGAAATCAAAATGCTTATCACCATTTTGGTAGGAACTATATTGGAATAAAGGTATATAATCTGGTCAAAATTCAAATGCTACAAATAGAACATCGCATCAATTGGATAGTATGAAAAGAGTAGTAGCAGTCGGCTAAAATATTCATGGTTGCACCTATTAGTTGAAAATTACCAAACCTATATAGATATAGACAACTGTGATTGTTTTAGTTTGAATTTTAAGGTGTGAAGGAAAAACGAATACCACCCTGATCCCTACCCCTACCTCACCCCCCACCATGATCCCTACCCCTACCTCAGCCCCTACCTCCCACCCCAGTAGAGCCCCAAACATAAAAAGCCTCCAAAGTATAGAATTATAGTTTATACAGAATTTATCTTTAGAAGTATATAGTAAATAAAATATTTAAGGTCTTAACTGGGACTTTCGGATAACTTTGGAGGGTAGGAAAAGAAATATCAACCTATGGTCTTGCTAGAAGCCTATATTTGTTTCCTAGCAGTTGGAGACTATCTAATAAATATCCAGAATGGACCAAATTATTTAAATTTAACATTTCTATCTACGTTTGTATGTTTTTCGCTGATCGAAAAATATATCATCTCTATGGTTTAAATTATGGCTGATAGCAAAACATACCAACAAATTTTCCAACCATTGATGCATATGTTGTCAATGTTGGTTGCACTGGCAATGATGGCAATTTGCATTGTTATGGATGCACCTACTAAATCGATGGTGGGTGTTTAGACATGTCATGTATTAAGAAAATGATGATTTGAATTGTCCATGCAAAACAGAGCAATTTGGACCTTTGGTGATTGTCTCACCAACTGATAAGGTAATTATATATTAAAATCATTTAGAAATATTTTAATACTTTTTTTCTTGGATTTCCTGGATTATGTAGAAATGATACCAATAAAACTACAATAAACTATACATGAAAATGTCTAAAAAATATTAGAAGGTATACAACAATATTTAGAAACAAATGGCAACCCTCCATAGCTTCTGAAGTTCCATAGCTTCTAAAATCAAATGGCAACCCTCCAAAACATAGATGTATTCAAAACCCAAGATATTTAGAAACAAAAATCGCTTATAATACAACTATAACTCCATGGCCCTACTACAAGAAGGGTTTAAGCACAACACTGACCCAAGTCATCCATATGATCTCCTAGGCTCCCTTTGTGATAACTTAAAGGCTTCCTAGGATCCATCCTGAAGTTGCTCATGCTCGAGTAAAATTAAACATGTAGCTTTATATCTTCCTCCAAATAATCTAGTTATATTTTAGTTAATGAGATTTATTTTAAAGTACACATTTTCTTAACTTCCACCTAATATGGGATTGTCCATAATCATTACTAGGAGAATTATGAACTCCCCTAGTTTAAAATAGGATGCCGTCTGAGGGGCAATTCTTTGTGAAAGTTACACAATAAAGAGATATTTTAATGGATACTTCAAAAGCACCAATTACTAGAGAAGTGCCCCCAGCATGGTGTGATAATATATCATTAGGCTTCCTACATATTTTTCTTCAAAAAAACAAGCTACGATTACTTTTTGAGTTCGAAGAATTACTAAAAATTAGGAGTATGTTAGGTTATATCCATTTGGGACCATTCCTACTCACTCCTCATAGTGTTATATACAACCTTTGTTTAGGACATGTCTTTGCCAGATGATGAACAATTCACCAAGAAATTTTAGGTTCTAGAGTTGGCCCCTACTCTCCGAGTGTGGCACTCATGTTGTAGAGGTGGCCTTCACCACATCTCTATGTGGCAAGGTACTTTACTCCATGTAGCACACAAACCAATGTGACACTTAGTTCTACATATTTTTCCTTGATACTATGTTTTGATACACTTCATGACGGAGGAGTAGAGGCTTTCCACGAAAGTTACCCATCTTGATATTGTTTCCAACTGAGTACACCTATTTACGTACTTTATATTTGTTTTTAACCATGAATTCCTCTCGTAAAGGCTCACTATAAGTACTTTGTGTTTTCATGAAATTATTGTAAAGTACAAATCTCTTTAACTTGTACCCGATCCAAGATGCCCACTCTTTGGTTGTTACACCCTTTCTTCCATCCAATTTGCTCAAGTTACCATACTTATCCTTAGGGACTACTCACTCCTTCCCACTCATCTAGCTACTACAACAATTCTCTTCCATATATTGATGCCAGACAACTTCAATAACAAAAATGGTAGGGCTCAAGTATCATTTCTTAATTTAAATAAGAAATGATACTTCCTACTAAATTAATTATCTTAAACGGACAAACTTCATATGTAAGTGTATATCATAATCATAACTTGACCTTATATATATTTAATGCAATCCTGATTTGTATATCCTAATCATTTTACACATCACAATACTTTAACATCCTTTATGCCCATTTGAATTCTAGCCATCCCATCCCAAGTACTAGGTATTATTCCTACTAGACTCTCTTTACTTGTCACCTAAGCTAATCCAAATCTAAGTGCTCAACTGGAACCTTGACCTTTTAACTTTAAACATAAATGCTACTCTCAATCCTAGGCATATACTTAGCCCCTTCTCTATATCCTACCATAAAAAATTTACCTATTCTATGTTGGACATTTTTAGACTTATACATGATGTTTTTCCATGATAGTTGACTTAAATTTGAGTTCATTCCCATATTCTATTATAGTGCATAATTTTGTATCCATATTCATTTTATTGTTTATGGAATATGTCATATCAACACCTTGTCATTTTCTTAGGGTATATATCGAACCAATGTAATACTTAAAGTAATGGATCAAGATCATCAACTTATAAAGCTCCTGTCAAGTTTAAAGATTAGCCCATTTCCATGGAAAGATGTTTAATAAGGCAATCAACTTCAAGAATTGAAAATATTCAATCTTTGTCATGAAAAATGCAAAGGTCATCTTTTGCAAAACCACAATTTAAATTATGAACGCCTCCTGGGAGTATGGATGGTAATGGACGCGTCAACGTTTAGCCCTCCATATGCAAAATTTTGAATTAGAAAAATAAAATTTTTATTTTTAATTTAAAATTTCGTATTAGGTTGGCCAAAAATTAACCCATGGACATGTCCATTACCATCCCTACCAGGGGTACAAACCACACCTCTGGGGATTTTTCAAAACCCTCCTCGCCCACATGTAACCAGCTCAAAAGCGAAGGGCCATTCTTTACCACTGGGGTTGAGAAAAGCACAACCGGAATAGCCGAAACAAATATACTGAACTTGGGTATGGTCTTCGGTGAAAATGGAACAGCGTTGCTGATGGAGATCAGGATTAGATCAGGATTAGATTAGATTTGATTTGATTTGATTAGGATTTGGATTGTACTAGATATTTAATTTGATTAGGAGTTTGGATTTTATTAAGATTCTGTTTGTTAGAGTTTCCCTATATATAGGGGTTGTATGAAGTATTGAGAGATAAATAATATTTTGAGAAAAATTCTTGAGAAATTTCTGGCGTGGATTTCGCTGAATTAAATCTTTCCTCGTGGATTCGTGGAGAGTGGGCGTGGGACTGGGTGGATTCCCAAATCCCAAAAGTTTCCCCAATCTATTATTTCTTCCCCAATTCCTCTAGAAAACCCTAGTTTTCAAAACCCTAACCCTAATCCCGCTTCCGTCCTGCGCCAAATTGGTATCAGAGCCTAAAATTATTTTCTCCTCCTCCACCTGATCCTCCTCCACCTGACCTAACCACCCTCATCCTCACCCTCTATCAACCAACAAGAGAGAGAGAGAAAAAAAAAAAATCTGATCTGTAGAAAAAAGAAAGAAAAAAAAAAATTCTCTTTCTCCCTCAAATCCTCCCGACCCTCTCCCTCTTCCTTCTTTTCCACCCGACCAAAAACCCCCCAAAATTCAAGAAACCCAAAATCCTAAAACCCCAAATCCAACAACTCCCACCATCTCCCAGCAAACCCACCCTCATCTAACCACCCTTACCTCCCCAATAGCTCCACCCGATCCCCTAGCCGCCACCCAGCCCGACGCCGTCCTCCACCGCAGCCGCCGACGTCCTCCACTTTTGTCCGCCGACGTCCTCCACCTCCGTCCGCCGACATCCATCCACAGCGGCCCCGCCGACGTCCTCTGCTCCGCCCGCCGCCGACATCCAGCGACGCCGCCGACATCCGTCGCCCGCCGCCCACTGCTTCCCTGCCAGCAACTCCACTGTCTCCGCCCGCCAGCGCCGCCCGCCGCCTGCCTCCGCCGCCTCCGCCCGCTGTCCGCCGCCCGCCTCCCGCCAGCAACCCCGCCTCCGCCGCCGTCCTGCCTTCACTTCGACAGCGACCAACCCCTCTTCTTCCCCTCCTCAACGGCAGCGAGAAAGAAAGAAGGACAGAAAGTTATTGGGTTTGATTTGGTTAAAGTTTGGGTTTGCATTGAATCAGATCCAACCCGCAGATCCAGATCCATTCTACTTTTGGTTCAGATCAGTACAGCAGTACCCGCAGATCCGAACTGCAGATCTCACTAACAGTGCAAACCCACACCCGCTGACAGTGCAGACCCGTTAAGAAAAAAAAAAGTGGTGATTCAAAGTTTATTTGGACGTGAACTACTCATCTCTCCAGGTGATACTTAACTTGAACTGAATTTCAACTACTAAATTCTTTGCAAATATTATTGGATTGCAATAATTTGTGACGGAATGGTTAATTGTTTCTCTCTAGTGATCTCATATTCATTTGCATTTAGCAATTAATTTATTGGGAGAAATTAATTTAATGCATGCATTTGGGTTGTCTGAGTCTTAGATTTTGCACTATCATCTGTACACTTGACTAATTTGCATTGCATGATCAATTCCTTATATTAAGCATGTCTCATTTTACAACACGATCTAGTCGCCACTCGGAGTCAAAAAGATCCCATTATATTTATGATCTGCGTGCTGTTAGAGAAATAATAGATAAAAAATTCTGGTATAAAGATCCTGTATTTGATGGGTATTCCTCTACTCATGACTTTATTGATTGGTTAGTGAATATGGAATGTTACTTTGACTGTTATGAAATATCTAGCAAACGTAAATTTCAATTTGCTAAGAGACGAATAGTGGGACAAGCCAAAAATTTTTGGATTTCGGTAGAGATAGATCATGAGGAACGTTATAGGAATCCTATAAACTCGTGGAAAGAGATGAAAGATATTCTTATTGAGGAGTATCTTCCTACGTATTATAGGACTCGTCTTTTAGATAAATTGGAAAATAGATTCACTCTAAAAGTTAGAACACAGTGTCCTAAATGCGACAAATATGGACACTCTGCCTTTCAATGTACCATGACCAAGTGTTCTAAGTGTCGCATATCTTGGCATTACGATTATGAGTGTCCCCTCAAAAGTGTACCCATAGATATCATGCCCCCTAATCACGTTGACGATTCAGAAGTTATTGAGGTTCATGTTTATAAGAAAAGTACTGTAGTTGAATCACAATTGGAATCGAACATATCTATTCTTATTACCGATACTCATATTCCTTTTATACTTAATGATGATATTATTAATGAGGCACAAGAGTCTAATATACAGATTCATATTCCTATTTAAATCCATACTACTATAGAGAATACTACTGATACTACTGATACTCAGAATGTTTTGGTAGAGTCTAGTACACCCCCACATGATACTGGATCTTCAATTTTGGAGTCAAATGTAGATGAAGAGACCGAGTATGAAATAGTTGACACTAATATTGCTACCGGTAAGCCTTTGAGCATCATTCTCATATTTTGGCAGATTAATCCTAATATATTATTTTCTAGAGATCGTTTGGAGTTTCCTTTCAAGATTCATCAAATTCCTACACAGTGTAGTGATGTTATATCATTTGCGGTGATTGATGTATGTCATTTTAGGGAACCAACATATCTATTTTTTGGAGTTGTACCACTTGAGTCTGTTGCATTGCATTTGCCTGATATGCATGTTATGCATGATGAGATCTCTAGACAGATAGCAATTTGCAATGATTAGTACAAATTTGTTGTATATCTACGTAATATTTTGCAGGAATTTGTACTTGATAATGAAGTGAAAGTTTTGGTTCCTCCTGAGAGATGTAATGCACGAGCTATGGTTTCTCGACCACCACCATGGCCTAATTGGGATAATTCGTGGATGCCGATCAGTTCAACCCGGACGTGTTTATCATTACTTATCTCCACATTCATCGGGGATGAATGCTTTGAAACCGGAGAGAATTGATGGAGATCAGGATTAGATCAGGATTAGATTTGATTTGATTTGATTTGATTAGGATTTGGATTGTACTAGATATTTAATTTGATTAGGAGTTTGGATTTTATTAAGATTCTATTTGTTAGGGTTTCCCTATATATAGGGGTTGTATGAAGTATTGAGAGATAAATAATATTTTTTTAAAAATTCTTGAGAAATTTCTGGTGTGGATTTCGCTGAATTAAATCTTTCCTCGTGGATTCGTGGAGAGTGGGCGTGGAACTGGGTGGATTCCCAAATCCCAAAAGTTTCCCCAATCTATTATTTCTTCCCCAATTCCTCTAGAAAACCCTAGTTTTCAAAACCCTAACCCTAATAACGCTTCCGTCCTGCATCAGTTGCTTTATTTTCTTTTCTTTTTTCCTTTTTTTTTCCGTACGCTTGATAAATTGGATTCAAGACGCGCTTACTCTAATTAGCCTCGTACAAAAATTTTGAACTAATGGTTTTTTATTTAGCAAAATAACGTGAGAAGGAGAGAACCTGAGATGTTGACCGATGCGGCTTTGGCGCTTCCAACAAATGCTGAAGCAGGGGAGAAATTGATGCAATGTTGGAAATCCTTGGCCTTTGATTTCCTGGTGGAATTGATTTCATGGTGAAGAGATTTAGGGGATTAGGGTTTTTATAATTTGACGGCAGCGAAGGCACCGCCACGGGAGTGGGGATCGCCGGAGAGAGTGTGGTCCGGGCTTCATGAAATTGGGCAATTGAAAATTCTACATAGAGATTTCACTTTGAGAGTTACTGGATGCGCCCCATGTTTTTCTCGGTGAGCAAAAGTTAGATTCTATATAGAGATTTCACTTTGAGAGTTACTTGATGCGCGAGTTACTAGAGGCGCCCTATATTTTTCTCGGTGAACAGAAGTTATAGAAAAAATAATTTTTCCTCCTAAATTTTATAGCTTATTGAGAAAACCATGGAGCGACATTGGTAACTCTCTTTCACTTTATAGGATAATTAACTTACATTGTGCCATAAATACAATTTTCTGTTTGTTACTGAAATATGGAAATTTATTTAAAAGTATTTACTTTATTAATCCAATAAAAAAGAAAAATACAGGAAAATCGAAATAAAGAGAACTTAAAAGTAGATTAACTCTCTTTACTAGATGAGAATGGTACAGAGAGAGTGTTGTAATTGATTGGTGGTTGTATGGATCTTTTTGGAGGTCTCCATTGTCGGAGAGAAAAGCTTTAGTGGGGAACTTCTATTTAAGCACACCATTTTGCTCAGTAAGCCCACCTTTCACGAACAATTGTTCAATGGTTTTCACACCATTTGGTACTTAGTTTCGGATGGATTTAATATCGTTAAAAAATTAATCCCCAATTCAGGAAAAAAAACGACAAACTTGTATTTTTTTTGTAACTTTAGCACATGGGCTCATTAAGCAAAGAGGTGTACTCAAACAGAATTTCCAGTTTTAAATAATGGAAAGTAGCTAATAGCTCATATAAGTTATCCGAACTGTAGTTTATTTCCGCTATCTCTAATAAATTTTTTTTAAAAAAAAATATTTCGATTTATGATCTTAACTATTTAGGGTTCACTCATACTCAATTTCTTACACTTGATTTGGCCATCCATCAAGTTGATACAAAAATTATAATTTTCGATGAATAAAATATTTTGTACCCATTTATGAAAAGGTAAATAAACTCCAAACTTCATGAAATTTAATTTTAAAAAAAATTAAGGAGGTAAAAATCCTAATTCAGGAAAAAAAAATTGAAGAAAAATAGTTAAATTATTGTACTTTTACTACTAGCTCACGTAAGTTTCCCTAAACTAGCGGCTCACCTACAGTATCTATACACACACACGCTATATGTGTATATATATAGAGAGAGAGATATATAATAATGAAAATTAGCTGACAGCTGACGCAAAGTGCCTGAAATGTAGTTTATTTCCACTATCTCCAATAATTTTTTCTAAAATCTTTCTTAGAATTCACTCATACCCAATTTCTAAAATCCTAGCTAATTCCAAGTCATTTTTGACTGTATTTAAGATTGATATGGATTTTATATTGTATTTTGACAATTTGTAACCAAAATAATTAGACAACATATCATTCACGATGATCATATTGATTGGGGAGGATTTGGAATGGATACAAGTTGAAGAACATTGTAAAAACCAAGTTTGTATGTAGTAATATCTAGATTTAGCAACTTCAACCCGCAATTTAATAAGGATAATGTCCAATTCAGAAACATTTGTATAGGAGAAAGTTGTAAAGAATTAAATTCTCTTTCTAACGGTAATGAATTAACTCAATCAGAGATTGAGGAAAAAGTTACACCTATTTTATTGAAGTAGGGACATTATCAGTGATCCCCCCCCGGTATGTCACCAATGACTAGAAAACTTGGGATCTTTATATATGACTCTAATTTGACTTTAAAGTATGCTTTTGGGTCAAATTTGGTTTACAATTTCTCCCTAATAAACTTAGTTTCAAAAGCATTCTTTTGGAATTAGTTCGAAAAGTTATTTTGGAGGTTTTGAATATTCAAAGAAAAGGTGGTAGTGGATCGAAAGATTTGTGGAGAATTTCTAAGTTTTCATTTCAGAAACTTCGTTGTTGTTCATTGAGTATTAGAGGTTATCCTTCATCTACATCTCCACCATCCAAATAAGAGTTTGAACTGTATCTTATCTATTATTTCTTGCATTATTCTTAAATATGTGATTGTGGGAGGCATCTATAATATCAGCAAGCTCTCTAAGCTAGTACACTCCGTACTGATTATATCAACCCATGAGCTCTAGGTATTGATAATGGTCTGATAATGGATGAACTAACTCTATTTTATATTTTTATATTTGTTTCTTGAATTGATCTTGCTAAAACTAGGGTTGCAGGAATCAATCAGTGCTTGATTCGACTTTCGGAGTATTGATCATGAATTCAGTAACTCCAAGTGATATTTTGTCTTCGGAGTTATTATTTTCAAAATTTCCGAGAAAGCAAAAAATAACTAAATACTACATATTAGAATAGTGATAAAAATTTCAATATTTCTATTTTCTATTATAAATCTCAGAAAAATGTAATAAATTTTTTTAGACTGTTCTCATCTATATCTATATTCTATATTAAGTAAGTAATTTTGGAGAACATCAAGCAGAGTCATAATTGATAAATTACTTAATAAATACTTTAACTAAAACTCTTACTTGGGGTATCCACATACTCACCAATTGATAGTTTTTTGTAAACACCAGTAGCTTGGTGCAGTGGTGCCACCACCAGATTAAGGTGGCAAAGATTAGAGAATGAGAAGGCTAATGAATTAGGATTGAGTGGGTTCTTAGGTGTAATTACATGAATCTGCATTAAAATATGCACGACTTTGGTTTTCATCCATTCTTCAAAGAAAAATTCCTCTCCATTTTCAATATTCACCCGTACATTACAGCAAGGGACCTGCGGCGTTGGACTAGGTAGACAAAGAGGCAAGATAGGAAACTACTCAAATAATGGCAAGTAGTAACACTTAATACGTGACACATGGTGGACATAATCATTAATAGGATAATGATGACTAGATTCAATTTGAAATATCTTGATTACATAGAAATATAGTATTCACAGGATACATGTATATAGGATCATGACCTTGGTTAATTTTTGCATTTCAGTTTCTCGTAATAATGGATATTTATATAGCATAACTTGATATACCATGATATTTCTAATAATTCATGTTCTTCGTGTATCATTGATGTATAGATTGGAAAAACTGTATATGATGGACAAAAGTCGTATCATATGAGGGTCTCGTTAGCCATTTCAAATTACGTTGAGGATTTATACTGTACCAATACCATGTAGTAAGTACTGTGCCATAGTTCAACAATTAAGTTTCCATAATAGATTATATCCGAACTAATTTATAGCATGGGTTCGTTGAGCAACACTTAATCATGCATTATTATTTAGTTCGCCGAGCAGCACGAGTAATAGCACGCTTCTTACCTCTCATTTTACTTTCATAATTGACTCGGAAGATGACTAAACATGTATATTCATGTTTACTTCTAATTACTTGCATAACTTTTACATGTTATATAATACTACTTGTTTCGGTTACCTATCATCTTTATATTCATGACTGACACTAACTTTTTATACAGACACCTTATGCTTGTATTGTGAAAGTACACCCTTTTTCCCTATACTTGCTATTTGTCGAGTTTAATCCTAGAGTTTCAAACCCTAGGCGATAGTCCAAGATGGAGTCTTCAACATCTAGTACATGATCCCTAGTGGTGTAAGTGATGCATGATGCTCAGGATGCAGTCTAATTGGATACATAGTTGATCAATACGAGTTTTATTTTAGCTAGATAGACCATAAGGAGTAGAAAAAAATCAAATTGACTGCGACACATAGGGATTTGTGGATGCAATCCACAATATGCATCATGCTAGTTTTATCCCACTTTCTCCCTGGACTTTGGACCTCAACAGATCAACAATATACATCATGCTTTTGCAATTAATCTATATTCACGCATTGATGAGTATTATATTTTGCATATTTCCTCCCATATTTTATCTAATTTTATATATAAATAATTGCTACTTGGGTATGTTTAGTGTGTTTTTATAGGTACTAAAAGATTTACAAAGAAGAGAAGGAAAAGGAGTTAATTTACTAAATATATGAGCAAAAGAAGTCGATTACTGTGAAGAAAGAAATTCATGTGGTGCAGCAACTTCAAGAGCATTTTCCGCAAAGGTAGAGTTTGAACTGGAAAAATTTGAGGAGAAATTTATAGAGCTCTAAATTACCTTTGAAATGCCACCAAGAATAGCTCAATCATATTTCGTATCTAAAAGTTATGGTCATTTTACTAAACTGCGGCATAATGGAAGATCCAATCTAGTAGTTACGGGTGTGCTGAAATTATTTTCGCATTTTGGCCTTGAAAAGTAGTACTTTGAGTTATATAGTCACAACCATTGATTTCTAATAACTATAGATTAGATTAGGATTATATATTTGTGTTGGATTAAAATTATATCTTTTATAGTAGAGTTCGAGTTGGAATAGGATTGTATTCGGATCATAAATACTCCAAGAATCCTTGTAAATTGATATGACTTTTTAGATGACTTTTTATACTTTTTATTAGCTTAATAAAAATAGAAAATTGAGATCTGGAGAGAGACGACCGCCATACCGAAATTTGATAGACCTCAAGTCTCTTTTTTTTGTAAGTTTTGTATATGTAATATTTTAATTGTTTTCATAGTTTAGAATTAATTTCTTTCAAAGTTAAGTTTTGATTGCTTTCATAATTAGGATTGATTTACTTTCTAAATTAATATTTTACTTGTTTTCTAGAAAAAAATTAGATTTTTAATAGCACTCATGCATAAAAATATCAATTTGATTAATAAAAATATGAGTAGCTAATTCTTCTTAGTTCTAAGATGTAGATAAAAGCAGGGATAAACTGTAGTATAACTTTTATTTATTTTCTTCCTAAATTAATTATAAAGATATGATTTTTTCTATGATAAGATTGAAAGACAATAATTTGTAGATTTAAGATTTTGATAGATTATGCTTAAGCTTCTTTTTGATAGACTACGCTTAGTTAGGGTTTGGAATGATCGCTTTTGATTTTATTCGCAGAAATCTCTATTGATATAATTTGCTTTAATAAAAAGTCATGAACTCTTATGACTTATACTTGCATAACATTTGATGATTCATGCTTAGTATGATTTGAATACAATTTGAATTAAAAAGATCATCTTTTGATATAATCTTAATGGTTTATGTTGGAAAGATAGGAGGAAGATAATAAAAAGAGTACTCGGTTGTGAACTAGTGGATTCAATTTCCTAGACTAATTTTAGAATAATAAAAAAACCATCTTGAACCTATTAGTTAAGCATCTGATCCTTTCTTCATAGACCAATTATCTACATATTCTAAATTCAATCATGAATAAGATGTTCAATTGGATATGTTAGATAAAAGATTAAAAAGACTAGAAGTGAGATATGAATGTCATGAGAATTTACCTACAATCACTTCACAAATGTCATTAAATTTGTATACAGATGCATCATATCCATTAAATTTTACCTATGATCTCGAGATGCAATCATTCGAGGAAAATGTGGAAGCTTACAATCATGAGACAGATGAACGAACACGTAGAATAGAGGAAGACACGAAAACTCTACTAAAATTATCCTCTCAAACTGCATCTTATCTAGAAGTTTTAATCAAAATATCCTCTCATAATGAGCATATTGAACATCAACCATTTAATTGTTTTAAAATATCTAACTCTAGTGAGCAATCACTTTAATCATTTTCTGAAATTGATATGATTCAAAAAGAGTCAAATAATCTTGTACATGATGAGTTCATGCTTTGATATTGAAATTAACCTTCTTTACACCATTGTGCAAATAATTATAGAGAAACTGGTGATAAAAAATAAGTTTTGTGTGATGATTTACCTATAGTGAGCTTACTAGTGATATACTATCACTTAATTCTTTTGATGAAAATTATGAAGAAATTTGCCAAGAAAATTTTTTATTCTTTCATAATAACTTGACTAATGATAAGTCCACTAGCATGACATTTTTTTGAGAATTTTGATGATAGATTTGAAGAAAAATTGCATGATGATTCGAATACACTAGAAGAGTTTATGGAACTACATAAGAAAAAGATTATGGTATTTAATGATTTGAAAGAGCCATCAAAAACCAAGCTCATAATTCCACCACTTCAAAATGAGTTTGTTATTTTACATATTGATGAGTCCAAAATGCTTACTAAAATAAAAGATGCTCATGAGTGGAATATAAATGATGACAAAGGTATAATTTCCAACTTCAAAATTTTATTGTTGAATAAAAGAAAAAATGGTAGGTATAAATTGAGAAAAAATAAAAACAAGATGGAATTGTTAAATGCAAAATTTATAGAATGACTAAGTTCATCCGTATTAAAATATAAAAGGACATACTATGAAAATGGGAAACGATAAAAAGATCGTAATCACTCAGTAAGTTCTATTACTTGTATATTATTTGTAAAATAGGTTTCATCTTTATTTTACCACTTTCATGTATGAGGGCATACACGAGTTTAGGTGTGGGGGAGGTGTTAGGAGTTTTTGTATTTTCTTTCTAAAATTTTTATTTTCTTCTTAGTTTTTAGGATTTATGGGTTTATTTATTTTTCACTTGGGGTTGTTTTTAGATTTTTTTTATTTTTTTAAAAAAGATTCAATTATAAAAAATATTAAAAATTTGAAAAATTATTTTCTACAAAAATCAAGCTAATCATAAATGAAATAATAAATTTAGATTTGAGACCTAATTGGAAAGTAGATTAGATAATATACTTGGAATTTTATAAAAAAATTAAACTAAAAATAGGTAACCCTAATAGTGATTTGGAGGTAGTTATATATTTGTTTTTGACTTCATAATTACTTATTATGTTAAGGATGAAAACAATAATAATTGAGTAGTCTTTACTCTCTAAAAAAAAGAAAAAAGTAAAAAATAAATGGTAAACCTGGTATTAATGCAATGATCATTTGTAAATAAATAAATTTCTTAATAATTACTAATTAGTTGGGTATTTACGCCTATGTAAGCGTGAATATTCACATAAATAGTATTTTTAAGAAATAGAGTATGATCCGAGTAATTAGGCATTTGCACCTAATCAAGCGTGAATATTCACATGAAAAGTGAAATATTTAAAAATAAAAAAAAAGGAAAAAGATTAATAAAATTTTGAGGGAACGATGAAATATGAGTTAGAGTTTGAATCCAAAATCGTAATAAACTCACACGTATACGTAAATGTATAGGAGCCAAAAAAAATTATTTATTAATGGTATTGAAAGATAGGATTTGAGTTTTTGATTAAAATGATAAATATATTTGATATGATGCTTGACTAAAAAAAATTAATAATCTAAATACGTTATTGAATTTGTAGATTGATAAGATTAATTGTAGAAAGTGCGAAAAAGATTTTTTTTCTTTCTTTTGTATATAAAATTTTGTTTTTTTATTTTTAGTTATCCTTATTTTTATTTTTTTTATTCCTTAATCTCCCTTCTTCACGTATTTTGTGGATATATTCACTGCAAAATCTCACGAGACACAACTCGACCATCAGAGTAACCTAGGAATTTAATAGATTCTTGAACATACTAAGTGCAATTGCGATTCTTGCAAGTTAGAATTTTTCTTTTTAGGTCAAGGTTTTGCTCGAGAACTAGTAAAATATAGATGTGTGGGTGTGATGAGTATTATATTGCATATTTCCTCCCATATTTTATCGATTTTTGTATAATTGACATTCAGATATGTTTAGTGTGTTTTTATAGGTACTAAAAGATGTGCAAAGAAGAGAGAGAAAATGAGCAACTTTAAGAGTATTTTCGGTAAAGATATAGTTTGAACTGGAAAAGTTGTAAAGGAGAAATTTGTAGAGCTCTAAATTAGTTTCAAAACACTACCAAAAATAGCTCAATCTAAATTCATAGGCAAAAGTCATGGTCGTTTTACTGAAGTACTATAGAATGGAAGATCCAATCCAGCGAACTACGGGTGTGCTAAAATTAATTTCGAATTTTGAACTTAAAAATTACTATTTTAATCCATCTAATCGCAATCATTGGTTTCTAATAACTAGGGATTAGATTAGAATTATATATTTTGAGATTAGTTTGCATTGAATTAGAATTATATCTTTTGTAGTAGAGTTCGAGTAGGAATAAGATTGTGTTCAAGTTATAAATACCCTATAAATTATTGTAAATTGATATAACTTTTTAAATGACTTTTTATTTTTTATTAACTTAATAAAATAGGAGGATTGAGATCTAGAGAGGGACGGTCACAATGCCGAAACTCGACAGATCTTAAATCTCTCTTTTTTTGTAAGTTTTGTGTAGATAATATTTTAATTGTTTTCATAGTTCAGATTTAATTGCTTTTATAGTTAGTATCTGATTGCTTTCTAAATTAGGATTTATTTTCTTTCTAAATTAGAATTTTAATTGCTTTTTAGAAAAGATAAGATTTTTAATAGCTTTCATACATAAAAATATCAATTTGATTAATTAAAATATTATTAGCTAACTTTTCTTAGTTTTAGGATATAGTTGAAGGCAGGCATCTACCGTAGTATGACTTTTATTTATTTTCTTACTAAAATAACTAAAAAGATATGATTTTTCTATGATAAGAGTGAAAGGCAACAATTTGTGGATATAAGATTTTGAGAGGTTATTACTTAAACATCCTTTCGATAGCCTATTTTTGTTAGGGTTTGAAATTATTACTTTTGATTTTATAATCAAGAGAGTCATTCATCTGATTCTTTTACTATAGACCAATCATCTTCGTATTCTAAATACACTCATGAACAAGAGATTCAATTGAACATAGTAAATGAAAGATTAAAATGACTAGAAATGAGGTATGCATGCAAAGAAAATCTTCCTATAACCACTTTGCAAATCAAATATGTATGCAGATCTATCATATCTACTTTCAAATTTCACCCATAATCTTGAGGTACAATCATTTGAGGAAAATATGAAAGAATACAATAATAAGACTGAGGAACGAATACGTAGAATAAAGAAAGACATGGAAACTCTGCTAAAATCATCCTCTCAAACTGTATTTTATCTAGAAGTTTTAATCAAAATATCCTCTCATAATGAGCCTATTTAAATCAACCATCTAATTGTCTGAACATATCTGACCCTAACAAGTAATCACTTCAATCATTTTCTGAAGTTGATATGATTTAAATAGAGTCAAATAATATTGTACATGATGAGTCCATGCTTCGATTTTATGATCAACCTTCTTCACTATTGTGTAAATAATTATAGGGAAACTTGTGATAAATAATAAATATTATTTAATGATTTGTCTCATAATGAGCTTGCTCGTGATATACTATCTTTCAATTAATTTGATGAGAATTGTGAAAAAATTTGCCAAGAAAATTTTTTATTCCTTTATAATAACTTGACTAATAATAAGTCCACTAGCATGGTATTTTCTTTTGAGAAACTTAATTACAGGCTTGAAGAAAATTTACATGACTATTCGAATACACTAGATGAGTTGATGGAACCATAGAAGAAATAGATCATGGTATTTGATGATTTGAAAGAACCATCCAAAATGGAGCATATAATTCCACGATATCAAAGTGAGTATATTATTTTATATGTTGATAAGACCAAAATTCTTATTGATATGAAAAATACTCGTTGATGGAATATAGATAATGATAAATGTATGATTTCCAACTTCAAAATTTAACCATTGATAAAAAGAACGATAGATAGAGACAAATTGAGAAAAACCAAAAATAAGATGGAAAGATTAAATGCGAAATTGACAAAACGGTTAAGTTCATCCATATCAAAACATAAAAAGATACACTATGAAAATGGGAAGTGATTAAGAGGTCGTAACTGTTCAGTATTTTCTATTACTTGTATATTATTTGCAAAATAATTTTAATCTTTATTTTTTCACCCTTGATTCGTATATAAGGGTATAAACGAGTTTAGGTGTAAGGGAGAATTAGGAGTTTTTGTATTTCCTTTCTAAAATTTTTATTTGGGTTAATTACACTCAAATCCCCTGTAGGATTGGGAGTGTATAATTTATCAACTCTAAAATTCAAAACTCGCACTAAGACTCTTGTAAAAGCTAACGGAGATAAGTGGGCATTCGGAGTTGGGTCATGTGACATGCATGTGTGATGAATTGTGCTTTTTTCCCCTGACTGAAGTGAGAGGAGAAAGAGGGTTGGGGCTCTTAAGTTCACTTTCCGGTAACTCCCTCCCCATCTCTTCCCGTACTCTTCACCCTCCGAGCTTGAAACTGATAACTCCCTCCAGTGGCACCATATCCTCAGCATTAGTAGAGCACACCAAGCAAATGGCCGCAGATGTGATGATGATGGCTGCTACGATGCTTATCACCGCAGCATTCGACAGCCGCTCCGTCACCTGGCTGGTGAATGCAGCACACAGGACTAGTGGCAGGCTGCAGAGATTGTTGCCAGAGAAAGAGCTCGCTGGAAAGCCCGAGAGACACTTGTTGGTCAGGTCAAGCACTACGACAGAAGTCAAATGAAAGAGGGGGGGGATGGTCCTAGTGAGCCTATTGTGAGAGAAGTTTGTGGCAGTGAGGTTCTTGAGATGGGATAGCGAGTTCGGGATAGGGCTTTCGGAGTGAATTGTTGTAGACAGTGAAGACTTTGAGCGCGGACAGTAGTCCGAAGGTGGATGGGATCGAACCTGAGAGCCTGTTATTGGCCAAGGCCAGATACTCAAGGCCACGACAGCTGCCTAAGCTCCCAGGATTAGGCCCCGATAGCTCATTCTGCCTCAACTGCAGCATGAAGAGATTCTTGAGCCTTCCGATTTCGCTAGGAATCTGGCCAGTGAAGTGATTGTCAAAAAAGTCCACCTCCTCCAAGCTTGAGCAGTTTGTGAGCTCGTCCAGGGTCGTTCCTGACATCTTGTTCTTGTACAAATGGAGTGTTGGGGATCGAATCCCCATCGAGATCGTAGAGACGAAAAAAATAATACATGAACAAGAAAAATACAAGAATTAATGTGGTTCGACCGTCCAAATTCGACCAATGTTTACAGGAACAATAAGAAAAATATCCACTATGAGAAAAATATGTTATAAGAAGAGATCTAAGTATCTTTTTACGTCTCACATCTCTCATAATAATCGAAGTATCTCTCTTATCAATTGCTCACCTCTCTTGTATCACATACAAGAAATATATATAGTGTTCCTATCCTAATCCTATTAGAATAGCACTATCACCATCTAATTGGCATTCCAATCTAATTAGAACTCTAATTTTCTAACCCAAGTTCAACTGAGACTTCTTGTGATTCTTGATCGCATTTGGATACTCAACGGATGCGAGACACAAACCCAACAATCTCCACCTTGGCTCGTATCCGATGAACTATGCATCTTGAAAAAATTCCGTTGTTCTCTCCATCCACTCTACAGACATCCACTGCACGATCACCATGCTCCACCGACCAGAAATAATTTGTATAATCATTGCCGTCTCCAACTTTAGCACATATGATCACTAAACCATGCTCTCTTCCGAGCACTCATGATCATTAAACTGTACTCTTTTGAACACTCATGATTACTACACCACGCTCTTCACCAAGCGCTCATAATCACTATACCGTGCTCCACCTCAGTCAAAACACCCGGACCTCCTGATTACTCATAATCACTTATCATCTTGTGCATTCCACAAAAGTGATTGATACACTGTACTCCATCTTGATTTAAAAACTATGACAAACTCTATAAACAAATGATTATATATTGCCATGTGCTTTATCATGTCACGAAGTAACTGTATCCATCAAAATAAAGTATCACTACGATCAACCAACCATCGACCATCAATCATTTTGGTCAATATCGACCCCTCGATCACTGTTGATCAGTGCTTGTCTGCACAAAATTTACTCTAAACAGTAGATTTTGCCCAATCCGCATCCACCACTTGCATTCAAAATACTGAAAAATATAGGATTCAACTTCTGAATCACTTTAATCAGACACTGATTCTTCGATCCATGCTCCGATCAACCATGGCCATCGATCTGTGCCTCAGAATCCGTCTCAGTTATCAGCCACTCTTTTTGGTACACATTGCTGAGTCTCCGGTTGTGCACATCACCGGTTGTATCTGGCTATTTTTTGTTTCTTTTCTTCTTCTTATTGTATTTTGTCTGATGCCTCTGCCAACCTCCTTATTGACTCGACATCAGATCCACCATCTCGCAATCTCAATTTCGAATTCATAACTATATCTCTGATACCACTTTTTGGGGATTGAATCCCCCATCGAGATCGTAGAGACGAAGAAAATAATACAACATGTACAAGAAGAACACAAGAATTAACGTGGTTCGGCTGACCAAGTTCGACCTACATCCACAGGAATAACGAGAAAAATATCCACTATGAGAAAATTAGATTACAAGAAGAGATTTAAGTATCTCTCTAGTCTCACATGTCTTATAATAATAGAAGCATCTCTCTCATCAATTGCTCACCTGTCTTGTATCCCAGACAAGAGATATATATAGTGTTCCTATCATAATCCTATTAGAATAGCACTATCACCATCTAATTGGTGTTCCAATCCAATTAGAACTCTGATTTTCTAATCCAAGTTCAACTGGAACTCCTTGTAATCCTTGATCGTATCTAAATACTCAACGGATGTGAAACACAAACCCAATATAGAGGAGAGTCAACTTCTGCATTCTCCCGATCTCTCCATGAATCCCACCCATGAGCTTATTGTGGTACAACTATAACATCTCGAGCTTGGTAAGTTTGCCAATCTAAGGCTGCGAGTTCTCATAAAGCTATTGTTGTGGGTTATCTGGATAAAAATGTATGGATTATTTGTTCTTGTATATGTAGCACGTGCATGCTGCCTTTGCTCAGAGAGAGAGAGAGACAGAGAGGGAGTGAGGGAGTGAGAGAGAGGACGGATGGGGAGAGAGAGTGAGGGAGTGAAACCCTTAAGTAGGAAGATGAGGGTAAAAAAATAATTAAATAAAAAGAGTGCATTTTTATTTAAAAGGGAGGGACATTATCTAACTGTTGATTAATATTAGTAACTGTACAGGGGGTTTAGTGCGGATTTCGAACTTCAAAGGTGATAAGATATACACCCCCATATTACAGGGGGTCTAAGCGTGATTAACCCTTTTTATTTCTATTTTTAGTTTTAGAATTTTTGGGTTTCTTCATTTTACACTTGGAGATATTTTTAAGGTATTTTAAAAAGTTAAAAATTTTAAAAAATATTTATTTAATAAATCGAGTAATTATAAATAAAATAATAAATTTAGATTTGAGATTCAATAGGAAAAACAGATTGGATAAAATACTTAGAATTTTATGAGAAATATTAAAATCCAAAAAAATAGCGCTAATGATAACTTTGAGGTAATTTATATTTATTTTCCACTTTACAATGGTTTATTATGATAAAATAATAATAATTGAGTAGTTTTTTTCTCTCTAAATAAAACAAGGAGATAAAAAAAAAAAAAAGAATAAAGAGATGAGTCTAGTATTAAGGCAATGATCATTTCTAAATAAATAAATTTATTAAGAATTACTAATTAGTTGGGTATTTTTACCTAAATAAGCGTGAATATCTGATGTGATAATTTAACTGCAAGAGCACAGTATCGGTGTAGCGCTATACAGGTCGTCCCACAGGGATCTAAGGTGTTTCTGCATTTCTTACTCTTTCCTTAGTCAAACAGAATAACTATGAATTTCTAGATCGAGAGAAGATTAGTTTTAAGTTCTAGAGGTTAGCCTAGGATCTCGAATCCATTAGAATAATAACCTAACAATGAATTATCTCTTTCTTCCTAACTTTTTAATGATGCACGGTTAAGTAACATATTAAAAAGGTGATCTTTTTAATTTGATTTTAATCAAGTGCCCCTAAATTTGACCTATTAAGTGATGTGTAAGTATAGACCATAAAAAATAACATAATTCTCAAAAACAAATCATATCAAGTAGAAAATCTTATAAACAAAAGAAAAGAAGTAAACTTTAAACCCTAATCTAAGTATAGGCTATCAAAAAACTAAAATTAAGTATAACCTATCAAAGAAATTAGATTTACAAGTTTATCCAATTCAATTTATTTATAGAAAAATCGTTATTGATAATTCTAAAAATAAATAAAGAATAAGAATTCCAAACTTCATCTAAGTATAAATTAAACCCTAATCATAATTTAAGCATGCGTTTAAATTATCAAAATATTAATTAAGCATAATTTATCAAAGAATTATGATTTGTGAACTCTATCTTTTATTTATTTATAGAAAAATCATAACTTTATTTGTTTTTAGGAAGAAGATGAGATAAATCCATATTAGATCTATTAAACTAACTTCATCTGCATCCTAGCGCTAAAGAAAATTAGCTACTCATATTCCTAATAAGTAAAATCAAATTTTTATTCATGAACACAATAAAATCTAATCTAGAAAGCAATAAAAGCTAAACTAGAAAGCAATTAACTCTATCTAGAAAGCAAATAAAGAACTAAAAGTAATGGCTTACCTCTGGAGCACGGTGTTGTGGCCGCCACCCCTTCAGCAAAACCCTAATTTTATTAATTTAAAACGAGTACAAAACTTTAGGATCCTTTCTAGAATACAAGGATACGACCAATATATAGGATTCGGAAATCAAACCCTAATTCTAGCAGAACTGAAAAACTACAAAATTACAAAGACGCCACGGGAGAAAACTCGGGTTGTGGGGCCCACATTGGGCCACCATTTAGCTGTATTTACCGCTACATAGCGGCTAAAATAAAGAAATAATTTATGAGTTTTCTTCACCAAGAGTATTTTCACCTTTTAAGTTTATTTTGATGACTTTATTGCACTTTGACTCTCTGAAGCATCGTGGTCTTGTAGTCTCGCCCATTTTAAAAACTTTTCGGACTTTGATTTTCTACTCTAACTCTGATTTCATGTCATTTTCTTGCATGAATCGGATTATCTGAAAAAGACCCTAAAAATATCCGAGTAGTATTTATTTATATACAAAAATAGAAAAGTATGGAAGGAAAAGTACAATATATGATATTCATCACACCCCCACACCTATCTTTTACTAGTTCTCGAGCAAAATCTAAACCTAAGAAGAAAAAGAAAAATCCTAACTCACTTTCGCAGGAATCGTGATTGTACTTAGCATGTGCAACAAGTCTTTAAACCCCTAGGTTACCCTAGTGGACGAGTGTTGTCTCGTGAGGGTTTGCATTGAATATAACCACAAAATTCATGAAGAAAATAGATTAAGAAATAAAGAAAAAAAATAAGGATAACCGAAAATCAAGAAAAAATAAAAATTTTATACAAAAGAAAAGAAACATATTTTTTTTAATGATATTTTCATCAATTAATCTCACTAATATACAAACTCAAGAACGCATTTAATTATCAATTTTCAAATCTAGCGTCACATCAGATACACTTATCATTTTAATCAAAAATTTAAATTCTATCTTTCAATACCCACTAAAAAATAATTTATTGGCTCCTATACAACTACGTGCACGTGTGATAATTTATTTCGGCCTTAGACTCCAACTCTAACTCATGATTCATCTCCTCTCTCATAACAAATTTTTTTTCTTTTTTTTCTTTATTTTTTTAAGAATATTCACTTTTCATGTGAATATTCACGCTTACTTAGGCGCAACATACCCGATTACTCGGGTCATACTTTTTTCTTTTACTTTTTCTTTTTTTTAGAATATTTCACTTTTCATGCGAATATTTACACTTACTTAGGCGCAAAATACCCGATTACTCAGATCATACTCTTTTTTTTTTTCTTACTCTTGAGGCTATTGCCTTAATACCAGGCGCACCCCATTATTTTATCACTCTCGAGACTATTGCCTTAATAGTAGGTTCACCCTCATTATTTTATTCTCACTTTTATTTCCTTTTTCTTTTTTTTATTTAGAGAGAGAAAACTTACTCAATCGTTATCATCTTTGTTCTTAATCTAATAAACTATTGTGAAGTAAAAAATAGATGTATACTTACCTCAAAACTACTGTTAGCAATATTTATTTTTTGGATTTTAATTGTTTTCATAAAATTCAAAGTGTATCGTCCAATCTACTCTCCTATCCAATTTTAAATCTAAATTTGTTCCTTTATCTGTGATTATATTGATCTATTGATAAAAATACATAAATTATTTTTTTAATTTTTTCAGTTTTTTTTCAGTTTTTTAATTATATTTTTCAGTTAGTTACCCTAAAAACTACCCAAAGTGTAAAATAAAGAAATCCAAAAATCTAAAAAAAATCCTAAAAATAAAAATAAAATCCTAAGAAATAAAAATCTCCTAATTCACTCCCTCACACCTAAACTTGTGTATGCCCTCATACACAAACTAAGTGTGGTAAAATATGAAAACTATTATACAAATACTATACAAATACTATACAAATAATGAGAGTCGTAAAAGTTACGATTTCAATATCATCACCCTATCAACGCATGGAAAGCAGTTACGACCTCTCGATCGCTTCCCACTTTCATAGTGTGTGCATTTTAAACGTGAAGTGGGTACATTATTATATCTCATCAATCTCCTACAAGTCACAAAATTACCTGTCTGTAGCTTATGTCGTCCTCGCTTTTTCTTTGTCCACATGTAATCATTAATAATTTGGTTAAAGAATTATTTATTATAAATCTACCAATCATCGTTAGTAACAAACATACATGTAGAAATATCATGAGGTGAGAAGAGTGCTATAGGATCAAGTAAATGTGGTGGTGGCTCTTCTAACTCACGACGTAATGCGAGCTCCTCTGCGAACAAATCCTCAAAAATTTGTTCATAATCCAATGGCACACTTGCATAAGTATCATCATTCATAGAATCAGTATGTGCCAATTCATCTAATAATATGAGCTCATCTTTAAAAATTTGCTCAAATGAGGGTCCATCATCAGTGCAAGAGGTCGAATGAGAGTGCAAATTATGAATCATGTTGACCTCAATGAGTAAGCTCGTTGCGTGCTCATCCATATTAAATATGTTCAATGCCACAGACATATTCCCAAACAATAGCTTCATGAGGCCACTCCTGCAATCAATTAATGCATTTGATGTTGTAAGGAATGGTCTACCCAACATAACGGGAATTTGATTCTGTGGATTGGAGATCGATTCAGTTTCTAAGACAATGAAGTCTACAGGAAAGATAAACTCACCGATCTTAATGAGCACATCTTCAACCATACCAAGTGGTCTCTTGATTGAACGATCAGTTAGCTGTAATGTGACCTTAGTAGGTTGAAGTTTTCCTAACCCTAATTGCTGATAAACAGTGTAAGGAAGCAAGTTGACACTTACCCCTAAATCAAGCAACGCCTTATCAAATGTAGTGTTCCCAATGATGCATGAGATTGTTGGGGAACCCGGATCTTTGTACTTAATAGGAAAGGAGTTAGAGATGATATGTGATATATTTGCAGTAAGAAATTTTTTTCAAGAACGTTTCTTACTCGTTTCTTAGTACACAAATCCTTGAGGAACTTAGCATAAGTAGAAACCTGTTGTATAATATCTAGGCGTGGAATATTAATCTTCACCTGCTGAAATATTTCAAGAATCTTTTCTACTTGTGGTGAAGGCTTCCAAGCCGATTGGGATATGGTGCTTTCGGCTTAGGAACAGCTTCTTCCAAATGATCATGTGACGATGGAAGTGATGGAGATGGTTGTGAAGAAAGGGATGGAAGAGATAGTAGGAGTGGGATCAGGGGGCATGGCTACATTATTATCCACTTGCTTATCAGATCTAAGCGTGTGAATGACATTGCATTGGTGAACCTGCGACTGATTGGAGTTTGAACAACTGGCATTAGAGTTCGTTATGGATTGACTTGGAAAGGTACCCTGGCCACGTTCACTCATTTGACTCGCTAATTGTCCAACCTGCTGCTCTATATTTTTTATAGATTGAGAGTTCACGAGCAGTTGCTGACCTGTACTTTGAATAAAATCAGTTGACACTTTCATAAGATTTTGCATGTGTGTGTCAAGGTTGGACATATGCGTGTCAAATTTGGAATGAGACTTGAGAAGATTTTCAATGTGCTTCTCAAGTGATTGAAGTCGCTTTTCTTATTTATAAACCCCTAATGTGGATGTGAGTGGTTTTGTGCATGTGGTCTATTCTGATTGTTTTCATAATTTGATGCATTTGGGTGTTGATAAGCACCCACATTTGGTTTTGAGAACTGACCATTGGCTGGAGGCTGCATGTTAGGGTTAGGGGCCCCTGATATTGCCCTTGACCCCATGATAGATTTGGATAGTTTTTCCAGCCAGAATTGCATGTAGGAGCGTAAGAATTATTCATGGGTTATTGATACATAGTGTTAGCCTGTTCAAGTGTGGGACCCATGAGATTCGTTAATAATGGACACTCCTCCATAACATTATTCAGAGTTCCGCAATTAAAACATGTGGGAACTTGAATTTGATTTACCTGACCCACTGGTGGAGCACTAGGAGTATCCAATGCCTCAATTCTCCTCATAAGGGCTGCAATCTTAGTTTCGGCAGCTATAGAGCTGTCGACGCTATGGATCCCACCCTTATGTGCAGAAGTTGATGCACTAGGTTTCTCAGTGGGACTCTCCCACTGCATAGTCTTCCACGATAGGTCCTCAAGAAAATCCCATGCTTCATCCTCATTCTTTCTCATGAACTCCCCTTGACACATGGACTTAAGAAGAGTTTTGGATGTGTAATCAAATCCTTCGTACATGCTTTGACACAACCGTCACTTTTCTATTGCATGGTGGGGGCACTGGGCTAATAAGTTCTTGAACCGTTCCAAATATTTCCAGAAGAGTTCTCCCGGTACTTGACAGAATTGATTAATTTGATTTCGTATCCTTACCATCTTATGCGTGGGATAATACTTCTTAAGAAACACCATAAGGAATTCATCCCAAGTAGTGATTGAATCAGTAGGTATATTGTACAACTACTTCTTGGCATTATCCTTAAGTGCAAAGGGGATGAAGCGGAGCTTAATTGCATCCTCGGATAAGTGTTGCAGTTTTATCATCACGCATACTTCTTGAAATTCACTGATAAAGAGATATGCGTCATCTGAATCAGAACCAGTGAATTTAGGAAGTATACTAATGTACTGCAGCTTCAACTCATAGTGATTACCCGCTGCGTGTGGAAGTTTTATGCAGGATGGAAGTGATGTGCGCAACGGGTAACATCGATCCTGAAGGATCGGGATTGGTTAGTCCATTTTGGCATTCTGAGCAAATCTGATCTCACTAGTCGACCAAATTGATCATGAGTCCAATGTGGCATGAACCAGCGACCGTGAGTGTATGCGTGAATTTCCTAAACTAATGCAAGAAGTGAGGTGTGGTGGAGAGATAAAACGGTGTAATAGATATGATTAAATAAAAATATAATTTCTACTGTTCCTAATTTTTTTATTTTGTTTATATTTTTTTACAGAACTAGGGAACCAAAATACATAATTGGAGAGACTTAGGACTCAGAAGTTACCAATTAGGCCGCTAAATAGCGGTTTTTGCCGCTAAATAGCGGCCAAACCAGAGAGTTTGACTCTCTGGTTTCTGGTGCACAGATATGAAGCTTTTACGATCCTTTTTGCCTTCTTGTATCTGCAGTTTCTATTCCTTGCATACTCAACATATACTATTAACCCATAAATGTTAGAAAAAGCAAGAAAAACACCGTCGATGCTCAACAACAGTGCCAAAAACTTGATGTGATAATTTAACTACAAGTGCACAGTGTTGGTGTAGCGCTGTACATGCCGTCCCACAGGGATCTAAGATGTTTCTGCGTTCCTTTTACTCTTTTCTTAGTCTAACAGATTAATTATGAGTTCTAGATCGAGAGAACATTAGTTTTAAGTTCTAGAGGTTAGCCTAGGATCTTGAATCCATTAGAATAATAGCCTAACAATGAATTATCTCTTTCTTCGTAACTTTTTAATGATGTACGGTTAAGTAACATATTAAAAAGGTGATCTTTTTAATTTGATTTTAATCAAGTGTCCCTAAGTATGACCTATCAATTGATGTGCAAGTATATACCATCAAAGATAATACCTTTCTCAAAAACAAATCATATCAAGTAGAAAATCTTATAAACAAAAGAAAAGAAATAAACTTTAAACCCTAATCTAAGCATAGGCTATCAAAAGACCGAACTTAAGTATAACCTATCTAAGAAATTAGATTTACAAGTTTATCCAATTCAATTTATTTATAGGAAAATCTTTATTGATAATTCTTAAAATAAATGTAGAATAAGAATTCCAAACTTCATCTAAGTATAGATTATCAAAATATTAATTAAGTATAATCTATCAAAGAATTATGATTTGTGAACTCTATCTTTTATTTATTTATAGAAAAATCATAACTTTATTTGTTTTTAGGAAGAAGATGAGATAAATCTATGTTAGATCTATTAAACTAACTTCATCTACATCCTAGGGCTAAAGAAAATTAGCTACTCATATTCCTAATAAGCAAAATCAAATTTTTATTCATGAACACAATAAAATTTAATCTAGAAAGCAATAAAACATAAACTAGAAAGCAATTAACTCTATCTAGAAAGCAAATAAAGAACTAAAATTAATGGCTTACCTCTGGAGCACGGTGTTGTGGCCGCCACCCCTTCAGCAAAATCCTAATTTTATTAATTTAAAACGAGTACAAAACTTTAGGATCCTTTCTAGAATACAAGGATACGACCAATATATAGGCTTCGGAAATCAAACCTTAATTCTAGCAGAACTGAAAAACTATAAAATTACAAAGAAGCCACGGGAGAAAACTCGGATTGTGGGGCCCACATTGGGCCGCCATTTAGCTAACTTACCACTAAATAGCGGCTAAAATAAAGAAATAATTTATGAATTTTCTTCACCGAGAGTATTTTCTCGTTTTAAGTTTATTTTGATGACTGTATTGCACTTTTACTCTCTGAAGCATCGTGGTCTTGTAGTCTCGCCCACTTTAGAAACTTTTCGGATTTTGATTTCCTACTCGAACTCTGATTTCATGCAATCTTCTTGTATGAATCGGATTATCTGAAAAAGACACTAAAAATACCCGAGTAGCATTTATTTATATACAAAAATAGATAAAGTATGGGAGAAAAAATACAATATATGATACTCATCAATATCCATACAAATATTATTTTTAAGAAATAGAGTATGATTTGAGTAATCGGGTATTTGCACCTAAATTAGCGTGAATATTCGAATGTAAGGTAAAATATTCACAAAAGAAAAAGATAAAAGTTTAAATCTATTTAAAAGGAAAGATGAATCATGAGTTAGAGTTTGAATCAAAAACCGAAATAAATCTTCACACATGCACGTAGATGTATGAGTCAAATAATTATTTATTAGTCATATAGAAGAAAGGATTTGAGTTTTTAATTAAAATGATAAGTGTATTTGACATTAAACTCAATTTGGAGAATTAATAATCTAAATTCATTCTTAAATTTGTAGATAAGTAAATTTAATTGCAGAAAATACCAAAAATATTTCTCTTTATTTAGTATATAAAATTTTGTTTCTCTTGATTTTTTAGTTATTCTTATTTTCTTTTCTTTATTACTTAAACTATTTTTTTTGTTAATTTTGTGGGTATATTCACTACAAACTCTCACTAGAAACAACTCATTTACTAGGGCAATCTAAGGGTTTAATAGTTTGTTATACGTGTTAAGTGCAATTGCGATTTCTGCAAAAGTGAGTTAGAATTTTTTTTCTTTTTAGATCTAAATTTTGCTCGAGAACTAGCAAAATATAGATATGGGGTGTGATAAGTATTATATTTTGCATATTTTCTCCTATATTTTTTTAATCTATTTTTGTATTTAAATAATTGTTACTTGGGTATGTTTAACGTGTTTTTATAGGTAACAAATAATTTGCAAGGAAGAGAACAAAAGAGCAAATTTATGATAAATACAAGCAAAAAAATTCAATCATGGTGAAGACAGAAATTCATATGCAGCAATAATAACTTCACGAGCATTTTCAGCAAAGATAAACCATGAACTGGAAAAAATTGTGAGAAATTTGTAAGGCTTTGAATTATCTTCAACATGGCACTAAGAACAAGTTTTACTGAAGTATTACAGAGTGGAAGAACCAATTCAGCAGATTACAGTTGTACTAAAATTATTTTCAGGTTTTGGCCTTGAAAAATAGTATTTTGAGCCTTGAAAAATAGTATTTTGAACCATCTAATCTCAACCATTGACTTCTAATGATTATGGATTAGATTGGATTATATATTTTGAGATTAGTTTGCATTGGATTAGGATTATATATTTTGTAGTAGAGTTTGAGTAGGAATATGATTATGTTTGGATTATAAATATCCCATAAATTCTTGTAAATTGATGTGACTTTTTAGATGGTTTTTTTATATGAATAAAATAGGGGATTGAGATCTGGAGAGGGATGACCACCATACCGAAACTCGACATAGCTCAAGTCTCTCTCTTTTTGTAAATTTTGTGTAGGTAATATTTTAATTGCTTTCATAGTTTAGATTTAATTCTTTCCATAGTTAGGATTTGATTACTTTCATAATTAGGATTTATTTGGTTTCTACATTAGGATTTTACGCACTTCATAGTAAAAATTAGATTTTTAATAGCTCTCATTATAAAAATATCAATTTGATTAACAAAAATATTAGTAACTAATTTTTCTTAGTTCTACGATGTACATGAAGTTAGGGATCAACCATAATGTAATTTTTATTTATCATTTTTCTAAAAGAATTAAAAAGATATGGTTTTTCTATGATAAGATTAAAAGACAATAATATGTAGATCTAAGACTTTAATAGGTTATATTTAAGCTTCCTTTTGATAGCCTATATTTCGTTAGGGTTTGAAATTATTGTTATTCATAGAAATCTCTATTGATATAATTTGCTATTATGAAAAATCACGAACTTTGTTGAGTTATGCTTGCACACCACTTGATAATTCTGCTTAGGATGATTTGAATAAAAGTTAAATTTAAAAGGTCATTTTTTGATATAATCGCAATGGTTTATGTTAAAAGGTTAGGAGGAAGACAATAAAAAAACACTTGGTTGTGAACTAGTCGATTCAATATCCTAAACTAATTTTAGAATAACTAAAAACATCTAAAATCTCGTAGTTAATTTGATAGGATTAAAGAATTTATAAAATTGCAAAATATCTTAGATCTCTGTGGGATGATATGTCTGCACTACAACAATACTGTGCACTTGAAGTTAGATTATCACATCAAACTTAAGCATAATCTAATTTTTCCTTAAAAAAAAAGTAAAATCCTAATCTAGAAAGTAAATAAATCCTAATTATGAAAGCAATCAAATTCTAATTATGAAATCAATCAAATCCTAATTATGAAAGCAATTAAACACAAAACTTTCAATAAAGAGAGACTTGAGGTCTATCGAGTTTCGATATGGCGGTCGTTCCTCTCTAGATCTCAATCCCCTATTTTAGATTAAAAATTAAAAGGATTAGAAATGAGCTATACATGTCATAAGAATTTACCTACAGCCACATCACAAATTTCATCAAATTTGTATACGGATCAAAAACTTGATATGAATTATATAACTGCAAGCATACAGTGAGTATATTTATTAAATTTTTATAAATATACAACTAATTAGTCATTTTTATTAAATATATTTATTTAGAAAGGACTATTGTCTTAATACCAGGCTCATCTCTTTATTCTTTTTTATTTTTTCTTTTTAGATTTAGAGAGAAAAGATTTCTTAGTTATTATTATTTTTATCTTTAACCTAATAAACTATTGTGAAGTAGAAAATAAATGTATAATTACCTCAAAATTTTCATTAGTCGTATTTATTTTTCAAATTTTATTTTTTATAAAATTCTAAGTATTTTATCCAATCTATTTTTCTTATCAAATCTCAAATATCAATTTAATCTTTTATTTGTAATTAACTCGGTTTATTGTAGAAATTAATTTTCAAATTTTCAACTTTTTCTCAAAATACCCAAAAAAACTACCACAATTGTAAAAAAAGAAACCCAAAAATCCTAAAACTAAAAATAAAAATAAAAATAAAATAAAAATCTTAGAAAGAAAATATAAAAACTCCTAATCCTCCCCACACCTAAACTCATGTATGCCCTCATACACGAATCAAGGCTGATAAATAATATATAAGTAATAGAAGATATTGAGCGGTTACGACCTCTTTATCACTTCCTACTTTCATAGTATATCTTTTTATGTCTTGATATTGATAAACTTAGCTGTTTTATTAATTTTATATTTAATCTTACCATCATATTTTTCTCAATTTATGTCTACCTTTCTTTCTTTTTATTACTGGTAAAATTTTGAAGTTGGAAATCGTACCTTGCATATTTATATCCCTTATCATTTTTGTAATTTGTAAAATATAACACTCATCATTGTGTGAATGCATAATCATTCATCACACCCGATATGCAGAAATCGCTAAAACCATCTGAGTTTGTATAAAAAATTGTGGTCATTTTACTGAAGTATTGCAGAATAGAAGATCCAATCTAGCATATTAGGGGTGTGCTGAAATTCTTTTAGGTTTAAGCCTTAAAAATAGTCTTTTGAGCTATCTAATCTCAATCATTGGCTTCTAATAACTATGGATTAGAATAGGATTATATATTTTGACATTAGTTTGTGTTGTATTATAATTAACTCTTTTGTAGTAAAGTTCGAGTAGGAATATGATTGTATTTAGATTATAAATACCCTATGAATATTTGTAAATTGATATGATTTTCCATATGGATTTTTGAAATGAATAAAATAGGGGATTGAGATCTGAGAGGGACGACTGCCATACCAAAACTCAACAGAGCTCAAGTCTCTTTTTTTGTAAGTTTGTGTAGGTAATATTTTAATTGCTTTCACACTTTAGATTTAATTGCTTTTATAGTTAGGATTTGATTGCTTTCATAATTAGGATTTATTTGCTTTATAGATTAGAATTTTACTTGTTTGTAGTAAAAAAAGATTTTGAATAGCTCTCATGTATAAAAATATCAATTTGATTAATAAAAACATGAGTATCTAATTTTTCTTTGTTATAGGATGTAGATGAATATGGGGATCAACCATAGTGTAATTTTTATTTATCTTCTTCCTAAAAAAAATAAAAGGACGTGAATTTTCTATGATAAGATTAAAAATAATAATTTATAGATCTAATTGATCTAGTTGTGCTTATGCTTTCTTCTGATAGCTTATACTTGGTTAGAGTTTGGAATTATTACTTTTGATTTTATTCGTAGAAATCTCTGTTGATATAATTTGCTCTTATGAAAAATCAAGAACTTTGATAAGTTATACTTGCACACCACTTGATAATTTATGCTTAGAGTAGTTTGAATAAAAGTTAAATTAAAAAGGTCATCTTTTTGGTATAATCGTAATAGTTTATGTTATAAAGATAGGAGAAAGGTAATAAAAAAAGTATTCGGTTATGAACTATTGGATTCGATGTCCTAAACTAACTTTAGAGTAACTAAAAAAATCTAGAATCTCATAGTAAATCAAGAATCTCATAGTTAACTTGTTAGGATTAAAAAATTAGTGAGATTATAAAACATCTTAGATTTCTGTGAGACGACTTGTTTGTGCTACAACAATACTATGCATTTATAGTTAGATTATCGCATTAAGTTTTTGGCATCGTTGCCAGGGATCGATGGTGTTTTCTTACTTTTTTTTTTTTTAAGTTTTACGAGTTAACAATGTGTATTGAGTGTGCATGAATACTAAAGTACAAGTACATGGAGGCAAAAAGGACCAAAAGAGTAACATGAATTAGCTGTAAAAATTAGGGAGCCAAATACTCCGGTTTTGCCTCCAATTTGATGCACTTGTCACCAGTTAGTGGCTGTGTTAAGCTTGCTTCTACCAATTTTTTTTTCTATTTGTAGCATTTAGTTTCATGATTTTTTTAAAATCCAAAATTTTTTTTTCTACTTTTTCTTTTTCTTTTCCATCACTTTCCCTCTCCACATTTTCTTCAAAAGAAGAAAATTTAAAAAAATATGCTTCCAAATCAATTATATATATATGGATTCATACTATGATTACTATGTCCATGGCTAAGGAGTTTGTTAGGACTAAGTCATGATCAAATTTACGCCATATATTATTAACCTACGAACATTTCCTATCTACCAAATAATAATTTTGAATGGATGAATTATTCTAACTCTACATACAATCAAGAGACATATCAAGAGAGTTCTCCATCTGATCGTTTCTTCGTAGACCAATTATCTCTATATTCTAAACATACTCATGAACTAGAGATTCAATTGAACATAGTAAATAAAAGATTAAAAAGAGTAGAAGCGAAGTATGCATGTAAAGAAAATATACTTATAATCACTTACAAATGTCATCAGATATGCACACAGATCCATTATATCTACCTTCAAATTTTACCCATGCTCTTGAAGTGCAATCATTCGAGGAAAATGTGAATGAATACAATAATGAGACCAAGGAATGAATACATAGAATAGAAAAGGCACGAAAGTTTTGCTAAAATTGTCCTCTCAAACTGCATCTTATCTAGAAGTTTTAATAAAATATACTTGAATAATGAGCCTATTGAAAATCCACTATTTAATTGTTTGAATATATCTAACCCTAACGAGGAATCACTTCAATCATTTTTTGAAGTTAATATAATTCAAAAAGAGTCGAATAATTCTGTACATGATGAGTCAACGCTTCAATATTGTGAACAACCTTCTTCACACTATTGTGCAAATAATTATAGAGAAACTAGTGATAAAGAACAAATATTGCTATATGATTTGCCCCATGATGAGCAGTGCTAGTGATATACAAATTTTCTGATTCTTTTGATGAAAATTGTGAATAAATTTGTTGAGAAGAATTTTTCTTTTTTCATAATGACTTGACTAATAATAAGTCCACTAACATAGCATTTTTTATAATAATTTTGATGACAGGTTTGAAGAAAAATTCTATGACGATTCAAATATACTAGAAGAATTGATGGAACTACAAAAATCGTGGTATTTATGATTTGAAAGAGCCATAAATAACCAAGTTTATAATTCCACCACATAAAAATGAGTATGTTATTTCATATATTGATAAGACTAAAATACTTATTAATATGAAAGATGCTCGTTGGTGGAATATAATTGATAACAAAAGTACTATTTTCAACTTCAAAGTTTTACTATTGAATAAAATAAAGAAGATAGGAATAAACTGAGAAAAACAAAAAACAATATGGAAAGATTAAATACGAAATTGATAAATGGCTAAGTTCATCCATATCAAGATATAAAAGGATACACTATGAAAGTGATAAGTGATGAAGAGGTCGTAACTGCTCGGCATTTTCTATTACTTGTATTATTTGTAAAATATGTTTCATCTTTATTTTTCCACCATGACTCGTGTATGAGAACATACACAAGTTTAAGTGTGGGGGAAGTGTTAGGACTTTGTATATTTTCTTCTAGGATTTTTATTTTCTTTTTAGATTTTTTTAGTTTTTAGGATTTTTTTTGGTTTATTTATTTGTCACTTGGGGTAGTTTTAGGATATTTGAAAATAGTTAAAAATTAGAAAAAATATTTATTGCAAAAAATTGAGCTACTTACAAATAAAAGAGTAAATTTAGATTTGAGATTTGATTGTAAAAGTAGATTGGATAGTACGCTTAGAATTTTTTGAAAAAAATTAAAATTCGAGAAATAAATGCCACTAATAATATTTTTGAGGTAATTAAATATTTATTTTCCACTTCACAATGGTTTATTAGGTTAAGAATAAAAATAATAACAATTGAATAGTCTTTTCTCTCTAAGCAAAAAAAATTAATAAGAAAAGGAAAGGAAGAAAGCATAATAAAGAGGTGAGTCTCATATTAAGCCAATGATTCTTTATAAATAAATATTTTTTTAAGAATTACTAATTAATTGGGTATTTGTGCCTAAGTAAGCGTAAATATCATACGAACAGTATTTTAAAAAAATAGAATATGATCCGAATAATGAGGTATTTGTACTTAAGCAATTGTGAATATTCGCAAGAAATGTGAAATATTTACAAAAGAAAAGGTGAAAAAAAGAAAAAATATATATGTAGAGATAAAGATGAATCATGAGTTAAAGTTTAAGTCCAAAACTGAAATAAACTATCACTCGTGCACGTAGATGTATAAGAGCCAAAAAAGATTATTTATTAGTGGCATTGAAAGATAGGATTTGTGTTTTTAATTAAAATAATAAGTGTATTTGATATGATGATCGACTTGAAAAATTAATAATCTAAATGTATTCTTGATTTTGTAAATTAGTAAGATTGTTGCATAAAATACCAAAATGATTTTTCTTTCTTTTGTACAAATTTTTTTCTTGATTTTATGTTACTATTAATTTTATTTTCTTTATTTCTTAATCACCCATTCTTCATGATATTTGTGGGTAATATTATTGGAAACTCTTACGAGACACGACTCGTCCACTATGGTAACTTAAGGGCTCAATGACTTGTTGCACATGTTAAGTGCAATCACGATTTCTGCGAAAATAAGTGATGACTTTTTCTTTTTAGATTTAGGATTTGCTCGAGAACTAGTAAAAGATAGGTATGGGGGTGGGAAGAGTATCATATTCTACATTTTTTTTTCCATATTTTATCTATTTTTGTATATAAAGAATTGCTATTTGGATATGTTTAGTGTGTTTTGACAGGTAGTAAAGATTTGTAAGGAAGAGAATGAAAAGGAGAAAATTTATGATAAATATGAGTAAAAAAAGTCAATAATGGTGAAGACAAAAATTCATATGCAGTAGCAACAACTTAAAGAGTATTTTCAGCGAAGATAAAACTTGAATTGGAAAAATTTGTGTAGGAGAAATTTATAGAGCTCTAAGAACAACTCAATGTGAGTTCGTATTATGACCGTTTTACTGAAGTGCTGCAGAATGGAAGGTATGTACAAAATGTTCGTATATTGCTTATTTATATAGTGTGAATATTTACATGATATAAATTTTTTGTCTATCCAACTCCAAAGTCCAGGTCGTTCCCACAATGTGATAATGAGTACAATACTGCAAAATAAAAGTATTTATATCACATCCAAAGTAAAAGTAACAGGAGAAATTTGTTAGGTCATTAAAAGTGCAAAGAATTTACATCATTGACTTTGTAGACAAAAATATATATAATATAACTATTATCACACTCTCACACCTATTTTTTCCTAATTCTTGAGTAAAACCTAAATCTAAAAAGATAAATGAAATTCTAATTTACTTTCGCATGAGTTACTATTGCACTGAGCACGTATAACAAGTCATTAAAATCCTATGTTATCCTAATGGATGAGTTGTGTTTTGTGAGGGTTTCGAGTGATGTTGCCCATAAACATCATGAAGATGGGTGACTAAGGAATAAAAAAAAATAAATAAGGATAATAAAAAATCAAGAAAAATAAAAATTTATAAAAAAGAAAGAAAAAATCTTTTTGGAATTTTCTACAATTAATCTTACTAATCTACAAAATTATGAACGGATTTTGATTATCAACTTTTCAAACCAAGTATCATGTCAAATAACTTATCATTTTAATCAGAAACTCAAATCTTATCTTTTAATACGACTAATAAATAATTTATTGGCTCATTTACATCTACATATACGTGCAATGGTTTATTTCGGTTTTGGAGTCAAACTCTAACTCTTGATTTATCTCTCTCTTAACATTTTTTCTCTTTTTCCATTTTTTTCTTTTGTAAATATTTTACCTTTTATGTGAATATTTAAACTTACTTAGGCCCAAATACCCAATTACTTGGTTTATAAACTATTTCTTAAAAATATCGTTCGTGTGAATATTCATGCTTACATATGTGCAAATACCTAACTAATTAGTAATTCTTAAGAAATTTATTTATATAGAAAGAATCATTGCCTTAATACCAGGGCTCCCCTTAAAAATATATTTCTTTTCTAATATATATTTTTTGTTTATATATTTTTATTTTGTGAGAATAGACTACTCATTTATCATTATTTTTATCTTTAACCTAATTAGCCATTGTGTAGGGGAAAAATAAATGTATAATTACCTCAAAATTATCATTAGTAGTATTTATTTTTTGGATTTTATTTTTCATAAAATTCTAAGTGTATTATCCAATCTACTTTTCCTATCAAATTTCAAATCTAAATTTATTCTTTTATTCGTAATTTACTAGATTTATTGCATAAAATTATTTTTCAGATTTTTCAACATTATTTTTTTAAATTACCCTAGAAACTACCCAAGTATAAAATAAAGAAATCCATAAATCCTAAAAACTAAAAAAAATAAAAAAATAAAAATCTTAGAAAGAAAATATAAAAACTCCTAATCCTCTCCCATACCTAAACTTGTGTACCTCATACACGAGTCAAGGGTGGTAAAATAAAGATAAAAACAAATAATATATGAGTAATAGAAAATACCGAGCTGTTATGACCTCTTCATCGCTTTCCGTTTTTATAGTGTGTCATTTTATATCATGATATGGATGAACTTAGCCATTTTGTTAATTTCACATTTAATCTTTCTATCTTGTTTTTAGTTTTTCTCAATTTATACCTATCCTTCTTTCTTTTATTAAATAGATAAATTTTAAAGTTGAAAATTATACTTTTGTCATCATCGATATTTCACCCACGAACATTTTTCATGTCAGTAAGCATTTTGATCTTATCAATATATGAAATAATATACACTTTTATGTGGTGGAATTATGAGCTTGATTTTGGATAGCTCTTTCAAATCATTAAATACCATAGTCTCTTTCTTCTGTGATTCCATCAACTCTTCTAGTGTATTCAAATCGTCATATAAATTTTCTTCAAACTTGTAATCAAGATTCTCAAAATAAAATACCATACTAGTGGACTTAAGTTTAAAAATTCTTCTTGATAAAATTCTTCACAATTTTTATCAAAAGAAACAAAGAATAGTATATCACTAGCATGCTCATGATGGAGCAAATCATTAAGCAATATTTATTCTTTATCACCAGTTTCTTTATAATTATTTGCACAATGGTGAGAAGAAGGCTGATCACAATATCGAAGCATGGACTCATCATGTATATGATTATTTAACTCTTTTTGAATCATATCAACTTCAGAAAATGATTGAAGTGATTGCTCGTTAGGGTTAAATATGTTCAAACAATTTGATGGTTAATTTTTAATAGGCTCATTATGTGAGGATATTCTGATTAAAATTCTAGATAAGATGCAGTTTGAGAGGATGATTTTAGCAGAGTTTTTGTGCCTTCCTCTATTCTACGTATTCATTCCTCAATCTCATTATTGTATTCTTCCATGTTTTCTCGAATGATTGCACCTCAAGATCATGGGTGAAATTTGAAGGTGGATATAATGGATCTGTGTACATATTTGTTGACATTTATAAAATGGTTATAAGTAATTTTTTTTTTTTGCATGCATACCTCACTTTTACTCTTTTTAATCTTTCAGTTATTATGTTCAATTAAATCTCATATTTATGAGTGAGTTTAGAATATAAAGATGATTGGTCCACGAATAAAGGATCAGATAGAGGACTTTCTTGATATGGCTGTTGATTGTATAAAATGTTAGAATAATTAATCCATTCAAAATTGTAATTTGGGTGGATAGAAAATGCCCGTAGGTGTAACACCACAAATTTCCATGCTACTCTAAATAACATTCACAAGTTTATTAAATAATAAATTAATAATATTAAATATTTCATTCTATACACCTCCAAACTTAACTAAGTTTCTAAAGGCACCCCCTCGAACTAAGTCAGTTGTGACTTGTAAAAAGAGACTGAGGTGGCACTCTAATTGGACCCATGTCTTAATATGAAAGAGCCTAGGGATAAGGCTAGATGACAAAGTTACCAAATTGCCCTTAGACATATATACAATCCCATTATCTCAAAAGAGAACTTTAAAAAGGGAACAAAACAAAAATCACCTTTTAATCTTGGTTCTTCTGGTTTGTTGAGAAAAGCGAGGAGAAAGGAGATTTTACTAAATCAAAGAAGATCAAAGGGAATTAGAGGCAAGTAACACATTATTTCTTTTATTCTGTCTTGAAATTTTTATTGGATTTGTATTGTGTGCATGTGATTCCTTTTTATAGATAATTCTAAATCATTTTAGATCTATTAGATTTGGGCATGTTAGGCTAAGGTTTTAAGAATTATTAATCTATATGGATAATTGAAGATTATGAAGTTTATAAGATGAAATTACATGGTCCACATATTGATTTTAGAAAATTATATAGTATTAATGCTAAAGTGTTAGCTAAATTTTTAAGGCTGAGAAAGAAATCTTTTAAAAGGGTTAATGCGGATATATGAGGGTTGCGTTTTATATTTTAAAACCTTGTGAGCACAAGGTTATTCCTTTTCATGACTAGACGCGGGTCTGAATAAGCAAGTGTCATTGCTATAGGGACAAAACAAAGATCTTATTCAAAAGAAATCTGCGCGAGCTATTTGGGTCGCATTTGAGAAATCCGTGAATGCTCTACAGAAGGTCGCGTTTTGGAAAAAACGTGAATCTCACTCTATTTCAAAATGAGGACACATTTAGAGAAATGTGGGGCAAGCCACACAAGTTCGCGCTGGGCCCATAAGGCTTTGGTAAAAAAATAGAAACCACGGGTCTAGTTACATGGAAGATGTCCCTAAGAATTCAAAACACGAATCTAATAAGGATCTAAGCACAAGGTCGCATTTAGGGAAAATGCGGATCTAGCTAGGATCAGCCACGTAGGACTATGTTGGGCAAATAAAAATGCGGATCTATATTATTAACTTAGAGTCACATATGAGTCCCAAAAACTTTTAATTTTGAGTCTAACTCCAAATAAATGGAAATGCGGATCAGCAGTCATGAGGGAATCCACGTTTTTCTTCTAAGCTCATAATTAGAGTTGATTACGACTAAATACAAGACCCAAAGGGTCGCGTTTCTAGTCTAGAATCCTAATGGATTATCATTCTTTCTATTGAAACCCAAATGTGGGTCTGAATATGTCACGCAAGCTGTTACCGGGTAAAACGCGAGTCTGATGTTACACGCGGATCTAATGCCACACGCAGATCCGATGCCACACGTAAATCTGATGTCACGTGCGACTATTAAGTCTAGTCGTAGATTTCAGTTCATTCAATTTTTGTTATATAATCTTCTATATGATATTACCCTCAAATTAAGAGCCTAATGTTTGGCAGGTCAAGATTTTTCTTAATATTGTTTATCTCATGGTAACATGATAATATTTATTCATTTCATGATAACATGACAAGTGAATATCAAACCTGATGCATGAAGGTATGATTATTTAAGAGAATATGATATCAAGTTTCTTATATCTAGATTTCGTGACATGAAATATCCTCGTGATACATGTACACATGGTCCTACATCTTGATTTCTAATTCTTATTTCTCGTGATAAGGACATGTACACAGCTTAACTTGATAAGCCACATATTTCTGTAAATTCATGAATATCGTGTATCACTAATATGGAAAAATTGGGAAAACTATATGATGGATAAGTACAGTATTGTACAAGGATCTTATTAGCTAACTTCTTGATTAGGTACTGAAGGCTTTTTACTAGCAGCACAGGATGGTACTAGGCCACCATCTCATACATGAGTCGCCATATGGGTGATGCCCGTATTTGTTTCATTGAACATAATTTAACTTGTAAGCACCTAGTGGTATACCATGGTTTAGTACCATTGATTTGAGGTTGGGTCTCGGGTATGCCGGACACTTATATAATATAAGAAACTGTGCGCAATCTTATCCATCATACAAACAGGGACTTGACCTAAACTTGTCATTTTTACATAAATAGTCTTGCTTATTCTATTTTCTTTATTCATATAACATGCTAGTACCATAATTTATTTGCATACTTTTACTATTATACTATAATAGCATCCATGTTTTTTCTCTTGTGTTACTTATTGGGCTTAATCCTCAGGTTTTTCTAAGCCCAGATCACGAAGGCGGAGAACAGGAGATTGCTCCAACCAACAATCCTTACTTCACTGAGCAGATTGAGTAGAAGTGATTAGCAAAGTATTTCTTGGACACTTTGTACTTCTTGTTTATACTTTTCTTGGAGGGCACTGTCTTAACTCTCTTATATTTTGATATTTTTGTGTAAGTACTCAAAGCAATGTGCCGTTTTATGTAATCAACTCTTTGTATAAATAAAATCCTTTTAGTTTCAGATATGTTATTTATTCATCTAGATGTGGTAGTAGTTATGGTTATTTCAAAATCTTGTGACTGTTGGATTGTATCGTAATAGTTAAGTAGCGTTCTCCATTTTGGAAAGTAACTGAAAAACGGGAGCGTTACAGTATGTTTATGATATACGATATGAATTTGATCATTACCTAGTCCTAACAAACTTCTTTTCCATGGACATTGATAGTAATCATGGTATGAACCACGACAATTATGACATCCAGATATGTAGAATTGATTTGGAAGCATATTTTTTAAAATTTTCTTTCTTTTTTTTTTTTTTTTGAAGAAAAGGTGGAGAGGGAAAGAGATGGATAGAGTAGAAAAGTTTTTTTTTTTGTTTTTTAGAAAACTCACGAAACTAAATGCTGGAAACATGAAAAAAATTGGCAGAAGTAGGCTTATCATAGCCGCTGATTGGTGGCAAGTGCTGCTAAATGGCGGTAAAACCAGGGCCTTTGGCTTCCTGATTCTTGCAACTAATTCCTGTTGCTTTTATTGTCCTTTTTGCCTCCATGTATCTATACTTTAGTATCCCTGCATACTTAATACACATTGTTAACTCGTAAAACTCAAGAAAAAGTATGAAAACACCATTGATCCCCAGCAGCGGTACTAAAAACTTGACATGATAAATTTAACTGCAAGCGCACAGTATTGTTATAGTGCAAATAGGTCATCCTACAGAGATCTAAGATATTATGTAATTTTGCTAATTTTTTAATCCTAACAAGTTAACTATAAGATTCTAGATAGTTTTTTAGTTATTCTAAAATTAGTTTAGGATATTAAATCCATTAGTTCATAATTGAGTACTCTTTTTATTATCTTCCTCCCATTTTTCAAATATAAACCATTACGATTATATAAACAAAGATGACTTTTTTAATTTAACTTTTATTCAGATCACTCTAAGCATAAATTATCAAGTGGTGAACAAGTATAACTCATCAAAATTTGTGTTTTTTCATAAGAGTAAATTATATCAATAGAGATTTCTATGAATAAAATCAAAAGCAATAATTCCAAACCCTAACCAAATATAGACTATCAAAAGGAAGTTTAAGCATAACCTATCAAAATCTTAAATCTACAAATTATTGTTGTTTAATTTTATCATAGAAAAATCATGTCTTTTTAGTTCTCTAGGGAGAAGATAAATAAAAACTACACTATGTTTGATCTCTAACTTTATCTACATTCTAAAACTAAGAAAAATTAGCTACTCATGTTTTAATTAATCAAATTGATATTTTTGTGCATGAGAGCGATTAAAAAAATCTAATATTTACTACAAAGCAAGTAAAACCCTAATCTAAAAAGCAAATAAATCCTAATTATGAAAGCAATCAAATCCTAACTATGAAAGCAATTAAATCTAAACTATGAAAGCAATTAAAATATTACCTATACAAAACTTACAAAAAAGAGAGAGTTGAGCTCTGTCGAGTTTAGGTATAGTAGTCGTCCCTCTCTAGATCTCAATCCCCTATTTTGTTCATATCAAAAAAAGCCATATAAGAAGTCATCACTTTACAAGGATTTATAGGGTATTTATAATCTGAACACAATCATATTCCTACTCGAACTCTACTACAAAAGATGTGATCCTAATCCAATACAAAGTAATATCAAAATATATAATCATAATTTAATTCATAATTATTAAAAACCAATGGTTGAGACTAGATAGCTCAAAATATTATTTTTCAAGGCCAAAAACCGAAATAATTTCAGCACACCCATAATCCAATGGATTAGATCTTATATTCTACAGTGCTTCAGTAAAACATTCATAACTTTTGCATACAAAGTTAGATTGAACTGTTCTTGATGCCTTTTCAAAGATAATTCAGATCTCTACAAATTTATCGTACACAAAATTTTCCAATTCAAGCTTTGTCTTTGCCAAAAATGCTCTTGAATTTGTTTCTACTGCACATGAATTTCTATCTTTACCATTATTGACATTCTTGTATCATAAATTTGCTCCTTTTTATTCTCTTCCTTGCAAATCCATTGTTACTTATAAAAACACATTAAGCATACCCAAATAGCAACTGTTTATATACAAAAATAGATAAAATATAGGAGAAAATATGTAAAATATAACACTCATCATTAGCGAATCAAGACTAGGCTCACACAAGCAGGGGTTCAGAAGGCCGGTTATAATTCGGGTTTTCCACAGGAGAAACTAGTGATCTAGTCACCAATCTCAAGTCTTCCTTTCATTAATTACTCTTCCTATTATTAAAAATACAAAATAATTTTGCTCAACTCTCACCACAAGTTTGGAATTTTGGTACAGTGGAAAGATCATTCAATATGGTATTAGAGCAACCCAGGTTCAATTCTTGCCGAACGCGTATTTAATTGCGGCTTTTAAAAAAAATTATACCGCTGCATAAAGCCCAGGTTTCTTTCCAAAATGGGCCTTCAACCTGCGGGAGCATATTAAAAATACAAAATAATTTTTCTCAACCCTCACTATAATTTTGGAGTTTTAGTGCAGTGGAATAGTCTTTCAACACCTATGTTTGACTGTGTAGTTCTTACACTATCTTCAATGTTATATTTTGTTCTTATTAGTATACTTGTTACTATTTTCTTATCTTGTATAAACTTTACGTTAATAAATAATGTAATATTTTCATGTATTTGTATGTGTAGCAATTATATTCATCTTGTTTATTATTGCCAAATCGGCTCTTGGTTCAAATTGTAATAAAATTTTGTCCTTGTGCATGTAATCGTTATTTCTTATAGCATGTCCACTAGTAACGCACTCCATTTTGAAAGCCACTGAAAAATGGAGTGTTACATTGACTTTCTAAGGTGTATAATAATTTGAGAGCTGAGACTCTTACTTTGGCTTTCCAATGGTAGAATTAGATTTCAAACTATTGCTAGTGTTAGTGACTGTCTAGCGATCTTGGGACAAATTTTATATAGATATTGATCATAATGCATTATCATTCATCATGTGATTCTTTTTTATCTTTTGAGGTTTTCTACTAATTTTTTTATCTGTATTTATTCTTTGATATTCTTTTCACGCTGTAATTGCCAGCCTTTGCAATGCTTCATTCATCTCTAGAAATCTTGTGGAAGAAGTTTAAAGTGTAGCTTAGTTAATGTCTCTATTCCTTATTACTCGATATCACGCATCAAGTAATGGCAAATTATGTTCTGATATCAATTGTCGCAAATTGAAAGCATTGTAAATTAGACTTTGACCTTATGTAGTGCGAAAACGATGAAGAAAATTGATACTCCAACTCCCAGCTGATTTCCTTGAAATCCACAAGAAAGTTCTCAAATCCCTACTAAGGAGAAGTCGGACTCCATGTTCTTGAATAACAAAATCGTTTGGAAATTTTGTTTGTTTCTAGAGCTTTTTCTCAAAATTGTACTAGTATCTTCAAATCCTGATACCTCTACATACAAATTTTGTTATCTGCATTTCTAAATGCTTCAGAATCATCTTCTTTAGATTGCTCTAGAAAATTTAAAAGGAGTCAACACTTTAATGAATTTATTTCATTTTGGATTTGGCTGATCATCCTACATTAAGTTCTCACCAAGTTCTAATTGATGAATTTTAAATTTGTTAATAATAAGTCTAAGAATTTAATAGTTGATCATGGTCAATTAACGATTCATAGTTGAATTTCAATTGAAAGTCTGTGTAACGTCCCAAATTACGTACACTCCAAAAGTTTCGGTGATGTTTTCTATTTCTGGGTAAGATATTATCGACGGATACTGCCATTATAATAAAGAACCACACAATCAAAATGCACATATAGGAAGGAATTATATTGCTACAATCCATAAATATTACATTGAATCATTCAATACAATTCCGAAGATGATTACAATACAAATTTTTCAAGGGATGTTATCCACAATCAAGTATATTACAACAAAGGTGGACTACTCTTGAACAACAGGGATATAAGGCTGAAACAATAATTACAAAACAGAAGATAATAGCATCAGTAAGAAAGTCTTCAGCGATCTATTTGGAACTTATTTAATCTTGGAACGAAGAATCTTCAGTTGGCGGGTCCTTCTTGAAGTTTCTAACACCTTTATGTGTAGAGGTAACCTAAGGGTCGAACCAAGTAAGAAAAAGAATAGAGCATGTGATAGAAATCAATAATGACAGTTAAGAGTATAACACTCATAAAAAGCTGAAGAATCCATAAAATCTAAAAAAATACGGGAACCCTACATAATAAAGCAGAATCCATAAATTTAGGAAGAAAAATGAAAATCATATGTCAGCTAGCACAACAGGTAATCAAGAGATATATGTAACTTAGTAGAGAATAGAAGAATGAATTCTGAAAGTATTCTATTATAAATAAATAAACACGCATACTAGTTTCCATGCATGGTTACAATTTAACTTGGATTGCTTAGACTAAAATGAGGTTCCAATGATCGTACACTAATACGTCCATGGATCCCTAGAGGTGATTTTCACAAGACCTAAGAGATGACTTCCACTCCACAGTGTGCATTTTACTCTGCATAATACTTAGTTCCATGTGCACTTAGCTCCTTTTCAATCCTAGCTTATATTCAGTTATTCCCAAGGGTTTTAAAAATGGCTACCACGGACCTAGAGGTACTCCTATATATCCCTTGAGGTGGCTCTTCTAGATTTAAAAGGTGACTCCCACCATATGGTGTGCAATTTACTTCATGTAGAACTAAGTCTAGTGTACTTAGCTCCATTAGTACTGCTCAAATGAGTATTAGTTCAGATCAAGTGTCACAATTCATGTCGAGTTCGTATCAGGTTCGAATAGAGCTATGAATTATCGAGTAACTTTTAGTCAAATAAATACTTTTAAGATAACAAGTCAAGGTCCAAGTATATGTCCAAGCAGGGTAAAAAGCACACTCTTGATATGACTCGTGTGCATGACATGGTTAGAGTGATGGTCATATGCAAGTATATGGTTATCATGAGTTCGAATAATTAAGTAAGAAATTAATAAAAAAAAAAAGTAATATCAAAACCATGCAAATAAGGTTAAGGCGGAGTTTAGAGTTATTGGCTAAGTACGACAGTTTTAACAGAGTTGGCAAGGAAGGGTCATGTTGGCAGAGATTACTAGTGTTGGCTAAGATGAGTAGCATCGGCAAAAAATGGACAGTGTTGGTAGAGATGAGTAGTATTAGTAGAGGTTGATAGTATTGGCATAGTTGGTAAAAATGGGTAGGCTGGGTAGAGTCTGAATGATTATATAATAACCAAATAATCAAAATTATATAAAAATTATACAGATAAAACTAAGGTAAAGTTCACATACGGATACTGTGGTTAGGCGAAGCTCGCAAGAGGCACGACGAGCATCGATGAATTCGAGCAACTATATGTTGTTAGTTGACTTGCAGTTGTTGAGACTTAAAATAATTTTATTTTTTTACACAATTTTAGCAATTCTGGATTGTTAGATGACTTGTGAGTTAAGAGCGATTTAGTGAGACTGTACTATACCAACGAGACTTTGACGGTAGTAAACTCAGTGCATAAGGTCAACTTTGACGGCAATTTTAGTGGGGTTAGAGGCAGAATTAGGGTTCATGTAATCTAAAAGTTAAAGAAATTGAGTACTCATTCCAACGAGACCAAAATGAGTTAAATTGGAGTTGTGCAGTCAACATACCGAGAGGGTGTACAATAGTTAACCCGATAGCTACTTTGTCTAATTCGATTTCTACTCGAGTCTTGACCAAGCTAAAAGTGATATTAGCAAACACAAAGTAGAGTGATTTGTAAGGAATCAAATTCTAACATAATTTTTAAAAGAATGAATCCATTTGGTCTTCTAAACCAAAAGTTATGGTTGAAATATCGTAGGGCTATGCAAGGGATAGTACAGAGCTGTTGTGTTTTGCCTCGACCTCCACTTGGAATTCGACTAGGCCAGAGTCAAGACTGGAGAAGATGATGTAAAGGAAAGTTGCAGAGAATTAAGTTTTAACACAAACGAAAGAAGAATAAATTTGGTTGGAGTAACAGGTAGAAAATTACGTGCCTTCTACCGAGCTCCGCAGATCTAATAAGCAAGAATTCATTATAGAGGGTCGACACTCGGGGTTTGGTAGACCCGAGAGGAATTTTCTTTCTAGAAAAAACTAAAGGAAGAGCTTCTTAATTAAATTCAATTTTTTTAAATAATTAAAGGGTGACCTCTAGTTAAGGATTCAGTATAGATGCATGATTTCTTGCTAAAAACACGTGATTTCTTGTCTTGCATTTGGAGAAAAGCCTTGGTAAGTGGCAAGATTTTGCTTGGGTTCGGTTGGAGCTAAACTTGGGTGGCTACAGGTGGAAGATGAAAGGAAAGAGGATGGAGAGGAAATGGGTTGAGAATTAAGAAAAGAAAGAGCATGGTGTCTTATCTACTCAAGTAAGAGGTTGAGAAGAGTGGCGGTGTCATGAATGACGTATAGGGTGTATACTCTCCCAACTATTTCGACATGAAATTTGCAAGAGTGCTATAACAAAATTTTGACTAAGTTAAGAGAGTTATATATATATATATATATATATATATATATATATATATATATATATATATATATATATATATATTTTTTTTTTTTTTTTTTTTTTTTTTTTTTTTTTTCCATTGAACAAAATAAAATTTTGGATGAAAAAGGAGTAGGTTTTAAAATGACAGGTTCTTTCCACTTTTCAAATAACTTGAATTTGGATATCATTAAGATTTCTGCAAAAAGTTTCTATTTCCCTAATATAAGCAAATATTTTCATATAAGTTATTTTCAGTTACTGCTCGATTAGCTTCCCCTTTTTTTTTTTTTTTTTTTTTTTTGAAACTTTCGAGTTGTTAATTATAATTAAAAGAAGTAGTTTTCATTTTCAAGCAAAAATTTTAGACATTTAATTATAATTAAAAAATTAGTTTCAAAAATGTCACACCCATTTCTGATATACAGGTATGAGTACGTGCAACAATTACCGACAATATATTTTTGAATATAGTAATGTCTCCGACAAAATAACAAGAGCTAAAATAGTTTATAATAACCACAAATTCTATCCTGAAAAGACTAGATTACTTTATAGATTCATAGGAATCATCATAAACCATACTAAATTTGCTAAATTTTCTCTGCAAAGATGACAATCATCTTCCTAAATCAGAATTTTAGATTATCTTCCCGATGGTTATAATTCAACTCACTCCTATTTTACGCTTAACTTTCAGTAATGGCAAGTAATCTACTTGAAGGAAAATAAACTACGTAGAATTAAGCCAAAACTATTTAGGCTTTGTTTGGAGAGTAAAATAAAAAAGAAAATATTTTCTATTATTTGAGAGAAAATTTAAAAGAAAAGAAAATATTTTTTTACTAAATCCAATTTCCATCTTCTTTTCTTTCCTTTTTCTCTCTCTCTCTTTTTTTTTTTTTTTTTTTTTTTTTTTTTTTTTTTTTTTTTTTTTTCAAGCCAAACACAGCCTTTGAGAACAAAAAATCCGTGCCTTCGACGAAAATTTCCAGGAGAAGCAATGTGAATAAGGTGTAACAAATATTATTATTTTGACAGTTAGCATGCAGAAGGGAGGGGGAAAAATCAAACGAGCAGGTCCTGCCGGTGTGATATATAATTGTAAGAGTCTCTTCATTTTCACTACCCCTTTTATATCTGCACTACAAAAAGCCAGGTTCCTGTGTTTAAACCTCCATGGCACCATGAAAATTTCTCATTGCTCAAGTACTCTGGCACCAGTGTTCTTCATGATATCCAAATCCATAATCCTCAGCCAATTCCTTGTTCATCATTATCTTCGACTCTGAATATTTGTTTGCTCAAGCATCCTCGTACATCCATCCCTCAGGCATCCGCCTCAAATTCAATAATGCAATCAATCTGGGTTGCACACCTCGAATAACATTCCCAGTTGCCTGGGTCTTGTCTTTGGCTTGCGGTAACTCATTTTGTACCTCATATGCCATCAAATGATCAAATCGTAAACTCTTGATACAGTCGATCAACTGACAGCGAACTAGCCGGTGATGACCGCTCATATATATTAGTGTAGTGTAATCTCTTGCTTGGAGGCTGCAACATTAGCTCATCCAACGCTCCAAATGATAGCGTCCTTTTTATTGAATCAAGCACTGATGAAACTAGCGGCGGAGATTGTGTCAAATCAGCAGCATATTCTTGACTGAAGGATTTGGCAGAGTCCAGGACTTCTGACGTGCTCTCCCCACCTTCCACTTGAGAACCCATGAGGTAAGCTAGGAGTTGGTGGTCACTCCATTCGTTTATGCTTTTCATGCCCTCTGTAAAAGTTTCATGTCCTTCATGTGAAGGTTGAGGCTTTTTGTTTTTCATCAGGTTCTTCGGTTGTGCCGCCTTCCCAGATGAGGGATTGGTCAACAAGGAGGCTTCTTGCTTCTCGTCAGCTTCGTTGGGTATGATGCCTTTCTGACGGACTCGGCAGAGAACCCAGTCATCTAACTGCAACAAGTAAATACAAAGTGTAGGACATCAGTTGAAGGGGAGACTCGAAATTTAGCAAGGAGTGCAGAAACACACAACTTGTTCTTACTCGCATAGAATTTGGCTTATGTGGCCAAGAAGAAGACTTGCCATCAAGGAGGCGATACTCGTGCATGACCCAGTCAGTCTTGGTGCCCTTTGGTGGCCGGCCTTGGTAGAAGACAAGGGCCTTCTTTACACCCAGGCACTCGGATCCACCAGTTGCAATGATTGGCTTGTCTGTGCCTGTAGCTTTCCAGTAGCCGGATGCCGCTCCCCTATTGGGCCTTGATCCACTAGGATATTTCCGATCCCTGGGGGTGAAGAAGAACCATTCACTTTCCCCGAAGAAGGCCTTGTCTGTTAACGACAATAATAGTTAACATCCACTAAATCCATGTGTTATTTCATGTAAATGATCCAAACTTAGCTTGAAATGCAACAGCAGTGCCAAAGTTTGATGGTATCATAGTTCACCAAATTTTCTTAATTTAACTTTATAGTCTCACATTGTATCAATTAACTAATATTAGCTTAAGCTATCATCCTCATCACCGTCGCATGACTCCAATTAGAATATGAGACAAGATTCACAAGAAAAACATAGAAATAATTTCTCAAACATGAACAAACAAGTAATTTAATCAAAATAATTCCGTACCATCCAGCTGTTAATTATAATTTTTCCAAGTAATTTGAAACCCATTAGTCCATTTAATGTCCGTTCACCTTCCTAGGTCCTCATCATTCTTTTCAGGCTTAAAAGGCTTTGGTTATTAGCAAGGTACAAAGATATGAGAAGCCCACTATTTTGCCTTCATGAAAAAATATTTTAAATACTCAGCAACAAAGCAGAGGATTTAAAGAGTCTGAAGAGGAGAAAGAGCAGTTCGAAATTTACCGGGAAGTTCCCAGGGGTTAAACTTGTATAGATTTATCTCGGCGATTATAGATGTTGCTGAAGTCAAAGAAGAAGTGGCCCTCTTCATCAAGTAGTAGATAATAAGTTCTTGGTCAGTTGGATGGAAACGGAACCCCGGTGGCAGTTGGGAGCCTAGAACTTCCATTGGAGATGATCTCGAAAGATAATTTACTAAGAAGAGAACTACTAAGGAGATGGGAGTAGAAAGATGAAGAATGGGAGAAGATAGGTTTTAGTGGAGTATGGTAGCTCCCACTAAGGTTCCTTTTATAGGGAAATTTGGTTTGGGTTTGTTGTAAAGATCCCCGGCAAGGGATGTCCGGAGAAGTTGTGACAATCTCAATTTCTCGGCTCCCTTTCAAGTCCATAGTATTTAGAAAACCAAGGGAACTGACACAGAAGATGACATGTACACAAGATGATAAAGATTAAGGCTCTACACGAACATAGGTGGCAGCTACTGAATCTGTAATTTAATCATAGAAATCAACCTGCCAAGTTTAACGCGGCCGAATTGGTTGACATGTAGGCTGTTGAGAACTGGGAGGCAGGGCCTTGGCTATTCAATATATAACGAGATGAGTCATGGGATGATAAATAGTGTTTAAATAGTAAGACAAGATCCATACGGTAAAAATAAATCGGCTGTCCTAGATGATGAAGCCTCCAAGGAACTGACATGGTTTGATGATGGCCTCTCCAATAAGGCCTGGATGGATTACACGATGGAAAATTTAAATAACATAGCCCCCTTTTCCTATGATGCTGCCGCTGCCAGAAACTGTTGGGAGAAAGGAGACAAGATCACGTATGGCCTCTTCATAGCAAAAGACTACAGTCCGGTACTCATACCGTTCACTAATCACGACTAGCACCCCACCCCATTGGATTGGAGACACCACATTTGATGCGGTCACCTACACTCACACCTTAGAGAAGAAATAATATTAACTGATACATAACACAACTATAACAAGAAAAGTAGAAGCCTATAGCTTAACAAATTACATAATGTTGTAGATTAAACAAACTAGCAAAATTAACCTAATTGTCCTATGCTGTTTGTTGGCTGTTGCCATGTAGTTTTCAGCAAAGTCTTCCAGGGTACTGAATCCTTGAAATCCAATAAAAAAAAAACTTTGTTACAAGCTAATCCTTATCCCAATCCAATTATCTTCTAGCCGTAGCAGCTACGTATCTGTTGTTCTTCAACTCAAACCTCTGATTCGTAAGTAAGGGAACAAGATAAGACCTCACCTCCCAAAGTCCGACAGAAATTTTATAGTACCAATCAACACTAGGTCATCTAAACAGGTTCTACTTAAGAAGTGACTTGCTTTGGTTGTTTGTAAGAAGTTTCTGTGTTTCCCAGGAACAAACATAAAGTTTTCTGACACAGTTTAAATGGAACAGGACTGCATTGGTGTAGATGAAAGATGTTATAACATCACATGGAATTTCAACTTTCCAGGTTGAAGATTAAAGCAAGGAGTACAGTGTAGGTTCTGAAGAACCTATACTTGAAGAAAAATTAGCAAACATGGCAATCAGATGGGCTAAAAGGAAAATTCAGGACTCCAAAGATGTAACCATAACATATTCAGGAATTAATCAGACTTAAGGGTCTATTTTGTGTGATGACAATCAGATTAGTTGCAGGTAATTATTCTACCCATATACAAATCCAAGGATCTTTATGGATGCCTGTGGTTGACCCAAACCTAATAAGCACAAGGGTCATCATGGGCCAACTGTGAATATCAAGCAAACCATATACTTAAGGTCATCGTTTATGTGCGCATTTCAGCCAATTTCAAAGGCCTCAAGTGAGAAGAAGACTCGCATGGATATGTATATATTGACCCAAATCATATCTATTTCCTTATTCAAGGTCATTGCTTTGCATTATAGCCTTGTAGGTGATGAATATATATCGTTTTTTTTTTTTTTTCCCTCTCTTATTTTTAATAGGGGTTTTAGTCACATGCCCCCTAATCTCATTTTTTTTTATTTTATATATGCCTCCAAGTTATAGTATTTTAGAAATATGTCCTGCCAAAATCTTATGAATGACACTTAAAAAATCTTATGAATGACATTTAAAAAGCCTTACGTGTGCTCGGTTAAATAAGCCACTTTACCCCTCTATTTCTCTTGTATTCCCCATAAACCCTCTTGTTCTCTTCTTCTATTTCCCTCGATTTCCCTCTCCTCTTAAATTGAACATTTTCTATCTCTCTCCATTTCTTCCTCTTCATTTTAATACTTCTTTCTCACTATATTTTATCTCCTTTATACTGATAAAATAAGAGTAACTTATTTTTAGTGAGAGGAGGCTAGCTATTTAATTGGGGAGTAGGGTCTAATTGGAATTAAAGGGAGATAATTATCTCATATAACACAATATAGGAGAATATTTCCTTTTTACTCCATTTATTTATAGAAAGATGTATTTTGAGTCACTTATTCGATTTGGGGATGTATATCTGAATATTTAGATATGGAAGGCATATATCTAAATGTATGAGTTTGGAGATATTTGTCTAAAAACTATTTTTAGCATTTGTAGAATTACGTTAAATCATGAGATGATATAAAGCTAGACTTTCGGGCACGTGTAATTGAAAAGATATTATAACTTTAATAGAAACTTGCTTTTAAAAAGTATTTATGTAAAGAAATGACTTCTTTGGAAAGTCAATATGTTACATAAAGCATTTAATACATGGAAGTTACATTTAATTATAAAAAAAATTCTTTATATAGTGAGCTTCGCAAACAAGTTAATCTTCCGTTTGCATTATAATAGTAGAGAAATAAGTATAATATTATATTCCATTAAAAAAACATTAATTAATATATGCATGCATTGTTTGGTGCCAAATTGCTTTTCTATTGATAGAAAATTGATTATGAAGTACCAAATACTCTGGAACAATGGAAACAAATACATAAGAACTACCTTGCAGTATAATTTTAATAAACTAAATCCCTGATTAGCACTATTTTTTAGAATAATTAATATATATATATATATATATATATATATATATATATATATATATATATATATATATATATATATATATACACTAACACAAATGTAGGCCAAGGTTTAAAGTATCGCAATTGGTGCAACAATGGCCGATGATGTATGGTACCAAAATTATCAATATTGGATATATCATATGAGCAAAATAAAAAATATCGGAAAATATTGGAGTGACATTCAACAAGATATTGCATATCGGGTATAATCTTGATATAGACGTACAAGCACATGAAAGGAAAATAATGATAAAAATATAATTAGATACCAATTTTCTTGATAATTTTGATCTAGCTTGTTTATATAGCTATAATATGCTTAATAAAGAAGAGAGAAGGAATAACTTGATCATTGGAAATACATATGCTTTGTTCCAATAGTGAACTTTTAAATAAAAATACACAAATCGTGTATGAGAATATGTAATTTCTTCACTATAAAGGATTAAAAAACACAAATGGAAACATTGACAATAGCTACCCAACCTATGAGGGAGTGAGGGGAAGGAGAAGAGGTCATGTCAAATGCAAAATTTTTTCAATGAGACAGATGCCAAACATAAAAAGAGAAATGTATTAAAGATTTACATCTAGGAATAAGGCAAACACAACTTCTCAAACATGAGAGTTTCTAAACTACAAGTTCAAGGGAACTGACTAACAGTAATTTAGTATACCAAGTTCAAGAAGACTCTCTCTCTCTCTCTCTCTCTCTCTCTCTGTGACACACACACACACACACACATCAACTACTCTTCCACCATTAGAGGAGGGAGGACACCGACAACTCTCCATCGTGTTGTTTGCCTCCGTCCTCCCTAGCCCCAACAAATTCAAATTCCCTGGTTGTAGATAGGAAGAGTATTGAGGATTTGAGACAACAATTGAGAAGATGGAGGAGGCGTAGAAGGCCACTTTGGTTGACAAAAATGGCTGGATCCGCTTAGATTCGGCCAAAATGGGAGAAAGTTGATGCCTTTATGCTAAATCAAGGCGAGAAAAGATGATCTATTGCAGGTATGGGAGGACCCAGCCACTAAGGTGTAGAAAGTTGATGCCTTTATGTTGGATCTGCCTAGATTTGGCTAAGAGAAGGAGAAAGCTGATGCCTTCATACTGGATCTGCTTAGATTCAACCAAAAATAGGAGAAAGTCGACACCTTTATGCTAAATTAAGGCGAGAATTATGATCTATAGCAGATCTGGAAGGACCAAGCCATTAATGTGAAGAAAGTCGACACCTCTGGGTGTGAACAAAAAGAAAGTCTTCACCTTTCGAAGTGCAACGAGGCTATTTTGGATGCTTTATTTCGTTCCATCTTGTTTTGGTGATTTCAATCCTCAACATGCAAGTTTTTAATTTTTTTTATTGGTTTTGGGTTAATCCATGGTTGTTATACTTGTGCATCCTCTTAGTTGAGAGTAGAACGCCGTTCATGTGGTGTGATTAGTGATTTTTTGTTATGAGGGTGGATCTAAGTTCATGGTTGGAGGAATTTGAATTTGAACAATAGAAATCGGCAATAGAGCATACAGCTATGGATGATATAGCTCAAGATACCACAAAGTGGAGAAGGGTTATGAGTCCACTGTAGGCTTACATTATTGCTAGTCCTTTTTTGACTTAGCTTGGAGGGGGAGGATATTGGTGCTTGCCAAAGCTCAGCTCTAAATCTGCATTGTGCTAGAGTTTGGGGAGGGCGGGAGGGAGCTGCCACACTATGGTTGGCAAACATGATGAGTGGCCAATGGAAGATGGGTTAGTTGGTGATTGGAGAATAGAGTTTTGTATAGTTGTCAGCTTGGAGAAGCGGCCAAGTTATATTCAAGCCGGAGCATCGTGGATGTTTACGGCAACAGTCTAAATTTATGAGGAACTTGACATTGATAAGATTCTTGTAGTCGATGTGGGACTATTGAGTAGTGCCGCAAAATACTCGAGTGAGGGTGAACAGCAAGGCATGGGACCGTCGTAAAAGAACATGCACATGAGACTGCCGGCAGGATACAGCCAATGGAGCGGGGTGGCCGAGAAGATAGGAAGGTGGTGTCGCATCATTGACAGATCGAGACAAGCAGGGAAATTAGTATTCTTGATGCTGACGGGAACTGCAGCAACACATTTCGTCATCGAAGTGGAAGAGAGAGTAAACAAGCATCAAACAGTATTGAATCAAAATGGTTGATGAATGTTGGCCGTCAAGGGTAAGAATGTCAGGGCCGAAGCAAGGAGCTACACATGGACCTCAACGAGACTTATTTTGGTTAGATCCTGACCTTGTATTTTTTTTCTCTCTCTCTTTTTCTATTTATAATCAATGTATGCAACTAGTTCCGTTAAAATCTGATTAATGAAATGAGGGAGGACTACCCACCATTTACAAAAAAAAAAAGGACTAAAGATATAAAAAAGCATAGCCTCAATTGCCTACTCCATTCCTTAAGCTCCTCCTGTTGTGATATATAATCATAATTATCTGTTTTCAAATATCAAGCCTCATAACCACTAAAACTTCTTTCCAAAGGTATTGAATTTCAAGTCTCTCAAATACATAAATGCATCTGTTTTCCTATAAAGGTAAAACCAATAAAACTCAAAAAATACACAAAAAATGTATAATAATGAGCTTGGATTGACCGTTGGAAGGAATAAATTTATACTGCAAGTTTCAAACATAATTGCAACAAACATCTTTACTTAGAATTAGAAACAGAGCACCCCAATTATACATAGTACTAACCAATGTTGAAAATAACACGTTATGAAACCCGTTATATTGCGTTACGTAACCTAACGGGACTCCAACGCTACGTAACAACTGAAAATAGCTCAGTGCACCGTAACAGTACGTTTTTTATGTTATTTTACGTTATATTATGTAACGTTACGTTAAGTTACGTTATATTACGTTATTTACAATTAATTTTTTAGTAATTTCTATATTGTTGTTGATTATTATTTTGTTTATTAGCGAATTGTTGTAATTTTCTTGATTAGTTATTGGCTTATTTGATTACTTGTGGAATTGCTAACTTGTTAATTTGCAATTATTTTCTTATTCACTTATTATAATTCCTCTCCGATTGCTGAAATATCTTGTTGATTTTATTGAATTTTTAACTGAACTGAAATCAACAATTATAAATAAGATAAATTGAACATTACAAAATATAAATTACAACAATACTAATAAATGTAATTGAAATCTTGTTATTTTGTTTAAATGATAACTGGAATTACGGTTGGAGACATAATATAATTTATGAAGATAAATGTGAAAATTATTGTAAAATTTAATATAAAATTAGAATAAATTATATATTATAAAAATGGTTTTATATTCTTTTTTTTGATATTTTAAATTTATTTTTGAATTTATAAAAATTATTTTATATAGTTTTATATTTATTTTTAACTAAATAAATAGAAAATTGCATAACTTACGTTATGCGTTACGCTATATGCAACATAACCTAACAAAGACAAAACGTTACGTTATCGTTATCGCTATTTTAAACATTGGTACTAACTACTAAACAAAGATATGTAAGCCGGTAACCTATAACATAAATTAAGCATGTAATTATTGCAAATAACTTAAAAATATATACTTTAGTATTAGTAGAATGACCGAAACCATCTTAGGGGTATGAAAGAAATTTTACATCCACATATGAAGTTTGCACTGTAAATCAGTCAAATGAGGCAACTAGTATTAACCAAAATTTAAATGTTTTGAATTCAAAATGCTTATCACCTTTTTTGTTGGAACTATATTGGAATAGAGGTATACAACGTTGTCAAAATTCAAATGTTACAAATAAAAGATTGAATCTATTGGATAGTATGTTGGTTGATAAATTTAGTAGTGGGTGGATAAAATATTCATGGTTGCACTTCTTAGTTGAAGATTACCAAACCAATATAGATGTATAAAATTGTGATTATCTTAGTTTGAATCTCAAGGTGTGAAGGCAAAACAAAAACCACCCCTATCCCTACCCCAACCCCCATCCCCATATCCCACCCCAACAACAACCTCACATATAAAAAGCCTCCAAAGCATAGAAAAATAGTTTATAGGGAGTTTATTTTTAGAAGTAACTATTAAATAAAATATCTAATATCATAACTGGGTTTTAGGTAACTTTGGGTAAAAGGCAAAGAACGTCAATCTATTGTTTTGTTAGAAGCCTGAATTTGTTTTCTATAGTTGGAGACTATTTAACAAATAGCTAGAATGGACAATATTATTTAAATTTAATGTTTCTATTAAAGTTTATATGCTTTTGGCTTATTGAAAAATATAACAAGTCTCTATGGCTTAAATTAAGGCTGATAGCAAAACGCACCAACAGAGTTTCCAACCGTTAATACATATTTCCAATGTTAGTTGCACTGGCATTGATGGCAATTTGCATTGTTGTGGATGCACTGACTAAATCATCACTTGGTTGTGGGCGTTCAGGCATGTCATGTATAAAGGAAATGATGATTTGAATTGTTTCTACCAAACAGAGATCATTAACAATTTGGACCTTTGGTGATAGTTTCACCAACAGATAAGGTAGTTATTACGCATAGATCATTTAGAAATATATTTCGTTTCTTATATTTCTTGGATTATATAAAAATGATACCAATAAAACTGAAACACACTATACATAAAATACCTAAAAACATTAGAAGGTCAAAAATATTTAGAAACAGTATGAAGTCCTATAACTTCTATAATCAAATGGCAACTTATAATATTTCATATGAATTAAAAACCAAGATATTTAGAGAAAAAAATTGCTAATACTACAACTATAAGTCCAAGGCCCTACTACGAAAAGGGGTTAAGCACAACCCTAACGCAAGTCATCTACATAATCTCCTAAGCTCCCTTTGTAATAACTCGAAGCTTCCCTAGACCCATCCTGATTTTTCTCATGCTCGAGTAAAATTAACCATGTAGCTATATTTCTTAAAAAAAATCTAGTTACTTTCTAGTTAATGAGAGTTATTATGAACTACACATTTTCTTAACTTCCAACCAATTTATGATTGTTCATAACCACTCCTTGGAGAGTTACGAACTCCCCTTGTTTACTATGGGATGTCTCTCTAGATTAACCTTCACCTAGCGATATGCAACTGTGGAGCAATTCTTTGTGGAAGCTAGACAATGAAGAGAAATTTCAATGGATACTTCAAAACCACCAATTAATGGGGAAGTGCCCCAAGCATGGTGTGATAGTATACCACCAGGCTTCTAGATTTTCCTTTAAAACAACAAGTTATAATTACTTTTGGAGTTCGAAGAATTACTAAACATTGTGCATTTGTTGGGTCCTAATTTGGGACTTTTCATACTCACTCTTTAGGGTGTTATATACATCTTTTGTTTAGAACATGCCTTTGCCAGATGATGAACAATTCACTAAGAAATTTTAGATTATAGAGGTGGCTCCATGGTCTCCTAAGGTGGCCCTCTCATGTTGCCGAGATGGCCCTCACTATATCTCTATGTGACTAAGCACTTTGCTCTATATAGCACACAACAATGTGATGCTTAGTTCCACATTTGTTTATTGATACTATTCTTTGATACGCTTCGTAAGGGCTTGAGTAGTGACTTCCCATGAAAGTTACCCATCCTTAGATTGCTCCCAACCGAGTTCACCTATTCATAAACTAAATATGTGTTTTTAACCATGGATTGACACCTTGTCATTTTTTTTCTCGGGTATATATTCAACATTTAGAGTAATGGACAAAATCATCAAATTATAAAGCTCCCTTCAACCTCAAAGATGAGCCCATTTTTATGGAAAGATGTTTAATAAGGAAATCAACTTGAACAATTGAAAATATTCAATCTTTGTCATTAAAAAAAAAATGCAAAGTTCATCTTTGCAAAATCACAATTACAATTATGACATCTCTTCGGGGTACAAACCACGGTTCTAGGGATTTTTCAAAACCCTCCTTGCCTACACGTAACTGGCTCAAAAGCGAATATGGATGAGAATGGATGAGTCCACAGCCGGCACTTGGTCCATCTTATTCAAAAATTTGAATTAAAAATAAAATTTCCAGTATTTTTAATTCAAATTTTTTAATAGGGCTGACCCATTAGATCCGCCCATTCTCTTGCCTAATTAATGCGAAGGACCATTCTTTTACCACTGGAGTTAAGAAACTCACGACCGGGATAGCAGATGCAAAGATATTGAACTTGGGATGGTCTTTGGTGAAAATAGAATGGCCTTTGCTTCTTTATTTTTTTATTTCTTTTTTTTCCTGTAAGGTTGATAAATTGGATTCATCTCGCCATTATTGTAATTTATCTTCACTCAAAATATTTTGAGCTAATGGCTTCTTTTTTAGCAAAATAAGTAGCAGAGAGAGAGAGGAACCTGAGATGTAGACTGATGCTGCTTTGGCGTTTCAAACAAATTTCTGAAGTATTGGCGAAATTGATGAAATGTTGGGAATCCTTGGCCATTGATTTCCAATTCTGGAGGAATTGATTTCATGATGAAGAGATTTTAAGAGAATTAGGGTTTCCTAATTTAACGGCGAAGAAGGCCCCGCTGCAGGAGTGGGGATCGGCCGGAGAGAGAGTGGCTCGAGCTTTCCGGAATTGGGCAATTTTTTAATTTTTAGTAGAGATTCACTTTATTAGAAAATTAACTTGCATTGCAAATTTATAAATACGATTTTCTGTTTGCTACGGAAATATGAAATTCATTTAAAAGTATTTATTTTTCTAATTATAAAAAGAAAAATACTGGACAATCGAAATAAAATGAACTTAGATTAAGTGTTTTTGTTATATAAATCAAATCTACTTTCAATTTCTTTCGAATCGATGAGAATGGAAAGGGAAAGTGTTAGGGAGGGATTGGGGCATGACTCCCAGGATTTTGACTGAATTGTTATTATTTGAAAAAAAAAATCATAATAATATCTGACATTCTTGCTAAGCTTTTGATTTATGTTAAGTAGAATTAACGAGCAACAATTGTGATGTGAGAATTTACAAAAGAAGAACTTATTCCCTTTTTTTTTTTTTTTTTTTTTTAATTTAACGAACATTGTTGCTATAAGATAATCAAATTAAAAGTAAAATTCATGAAGTAATACATATTCATATAACATTGTTCTATTTATTTGGGAGAATAAATAATGCCGCTGGTGCAAGTGGCATTTATACAATTAAAATTGCATTCTTATAATAAACTGATACCTTAATTATATGTTTACTTAGGATATTTTATATTACATTGAAAGTTCTACCATATTCTAAAAACAATAGATGTTGAAATAATTTTTAGTTTGTTCTCTCTGGGTGCATTTTGTATATTCTGATTTTGTTTGTAGACTTTTGCACAAAGCGTAAATAAAGAAGTATCAAAAGGAAAGATTGTTTAATGTTTCCCTGTTCTTTTTTACTGCATAAGCACCTGATTTTAGAATATGCGCCATCGTCCAGTCATGTTCCCTTGGTCATTTAAGATGGTTCAGTTCAAAATTTAAGCTCTTATGATGGTTCGATTTAAAATTTAAGAGGAAAAAGTGCATTAGATTCAACTTATGAAATTTAAGATTATGCATGTAAATATTAACAATTGGAAGATATGTATATAAATATTTGAGATCTGGGAGTTATGTAATTAAATTAAAATTTGTCTTTCCTTGCCTGATTTAAGTAAGCTTTGAAATTTCAACTTCATATGCACTTACTAAGATTCTGTTTTATTTTATTTTTTTTATTTTTTTAAAGTAAGTTATATATATCTTGTTTAAGGAAAAAATACTGAAGGTTGTGTATACTAAGATTTAACAATGGCCTCCTATTTTAAGTGTAGCTAGTTCAAACTAACACTTGATATTTGTTGTGACCTCCTACTCAAATTTTATAAATGAAATATCTCCTTATTTATACAAATAATCTTGGTAACTCTATCTACCTACTAGACTAGTGATCAAGATAGACTACATAATATTGAGATATATTATTTGAAAAGAGAAAGAAAAAAAAGAAAAAGTGATGAATGAGTGAAGAATAAAAGAAAAGAAAATAAAATAAATAAAAAACTCTCGTGAACTACGAAGAGAAATGCTCATAGAAGAAATAGTATTAGAGACTCCAATATGAGTACCAAGTGAAATATGAATATGATAATGATGTGCAAAATCTCAAAAAGTGACATTCACAGACTTTCCATGCATGCGAGAATTAAATAATATTTTATTATATTTAGTATTACCTATTATAAATTGACAATTATAGCTTACATTATTATAACTTTTCAATAATAAAGGTAAAACCTATTAATTATCTAAATTAAATCTTTCTATCAATATTATCTGAAGAAATCAAATTTAGGATCATCTTTTGAAAATATGGAGTACTAATGACTGGAGTGACCATTTTTAAAAGATATATATATATATATATATATATATATATATATATATATATATATATATATATATATATATATTTGACGTTAAACGGTGGGGTGTATCCCTCCGCATTCCATTAAAGAGAAAATAACAGAACATAAGAATTCAGGGTCCAAAAGTGGAGCGGCCCAATCATAAGCTTACAAAGCAAAAAGTCTTAAGAAATACTAAAAAGAAAAGGAGCCAAACAAAATAAAAATACAATTATCCAGCCAAAGGGACATTTCATGGTCAGTCCATCTGCCTTCGCACCTCTGATAGAGATCCCTACTGCTCTTCTGGCAGAGTGACATCAATATCGTCTCCCGAAGAGCCACTTGAAAAGTGAAGTCTCTTCTCATCTGATGGAACACCTGCCCAAATAATGAAATCATGAACGATGAGTCTCACACAATACTCAATAGAATGATATTTATCATTAAATAATCTATTATTTCGTTCTCTCCACATATTCTAGCAAAATGCCACAATAACACTTCTAAGCCTATGGCTATCATTGTTCACTCTCTTAAGGTTCCTCTAGATAGTTTCATCTAGAGCAGTTCCAATGTTCAATCCTAATACCCTAGCACACACCTCCCATATACTTTTAGAAAACGAACAGTTACACATGATGTGTTCGTTTGATTCCGCATCCCTTTTGCATAAGAAATAGATGTTAGGGCTAATCCAGCCTCTTTTTTGTAGTTTTGGCCAGATCAGGAGGGCATCTTTACAAATTAGCCAAAAAAAAAGTCTGACCTTCTACCTTCTGAGGGCATTTAACTCTCAGAAGGTCAGACTTCAGAAGGTCTTTTACAAATCATCATTTTAAAAGATATTATGTTCCACTAAGTTATTAAACTTGAGATGAGTAATAAAATTATCATTACACTTCATTTATTTCAAATCACATGCAAAACGTATCCAACATGTATAAATAGTCTGATTATGCAGAAGAAGAAGTTAATTGAGGTTAACTCAAAGCAATACAAGACAATTCTTCCCCTGTGGAAGTCACATGTTTAGAGCTTCCCATCAATTGTGTGTTTGCGTGATTTTGTGAATTAATTTGCAAGTACTCACAAAAGCTCATGTTGCACAATGGCTTGAATTCGTGGTAAAAGGAGAATATTAGGTCTGAATGGCGGCTCGAGACAATTGTTATGTGATCAGAGGTGTGAGGAGCTTTATTCTCATGTTTGATGTGTCTCTTTCCCACAAGGATGGATGGAACTCTAGTTGTAACGCTCCTAATCCTTAAGTACATCTATCAATTTATTTTGTATTATCCATATCAGTTCGGCAATTTGGATACTGTTATTGTCGGATAGTGAGTAAATTGAGCTATATGTTTTAATTTAATGTCAATTTCAAATTCCGCAAAGTGGAGATCTTTTATCTTATTATTTTGGATTTTTTCACATTTTTCTTGAATTATTCCGGATTAATTGATTTTTGGACAAATAACCAATTAAAATGATTAAATTAAATCATAAATTCCAATTTTAAGCTCCTACCAACTTTAAATTTATCTCTAGAAGCCCAACAGCTATTCTTGATCAAATTTGAATAGAAATTGACTCAATGACAAACTTATAAATAAGGTGAAGTTTAAAGGTTTTTAATATAGTAATATACTTACATTCCAGCAGTTGTTTGACATATCAAATAAATTCAAAAAATTTTAAAGAAAATCAAATATCTTTCTTTCGTGTTCCTCTTTATTTTCTCTTTAGATTTTTAACTTTAATTCCTTCTTCACTTTCCTCAAATAAATCGCCAAATATTCAGCTGAGAGTGGACTGAAAATCCACTCTATTGTTCTAAGAGCTTTATTCTTAGGTTTAGTCTCTTCAAATCAACTATAAACGTCTCCACCAATATGGAGAAATATTCTCCAGTACCTATCGGTTCTCCGCAAAAATCTTACTTTCTTCCATTCATTACTTTGATTACAATGAAAGAGGAACAATAGAAAAACAAATAAGAGGATTTATATTTTATCACTCTCTTTTACAATAAAAATGGGTTCTAGTGTGGCGATGGGCTCTATCTAGTAGAACATGTTGACGATCCGACTTAAAGATCTCTCTTTGATGAAGAAGGTGATGATGGTCAGCCCTAATTTCTCTCTCTGTTGGTCCGATGGCTTCAAGGTTCTCGTGCTTAAATTGAATTGCCGAAAGATAAGATCTCCAAGGCTTCAAGGCTCTTTCGCATAACTTGAATTGCCAAAAGACAAAAAAAGATCTCCTAAAGTCTCTCAAAGAGGGTATTTATAGACTTTAGTTGTATATGAGAATTTCCATAGGAATAGGAATAGAAGGTGTTTATATTTATCAAGAATTCTAATAAAAAAATTGATTTTGATTTAAATCTCTTAAATTGGAATTCTGATTGGACTCAATTCGGGTATTAGATAATTCTAAATCTCAATCACAGTCAATTTAGGATCTGAAAATCTGCTCACGCAGAGTTAAATAATCTGGACGCGGAGCTAAGGCTTTAACTTCGCATTTTATTTATCCACGTGAAGTTAAGCTTCTGCCTCTCGAAGTTATTTAATAGCTTCGCGTTCTGCGAGCTATTTGCCATCTTTTTTTTATTTGGAAATTTTTACTTCCAATAGGACCCCCTCCAAAGTTTTCAAAATGGCTTATGACTTGGCAAATTTTGAAATACTTTGGATCTCCAATTTGATGACTTGATGACGGCAGTTCAAGGTTCTTTTGCGTAGTTTGAATTCCAGGTGCCAAGATGATCGGGTCAGGATCATCGATTTTTGGCGGAGGCGCCCAATTGCACATGCCTGGAGTTTCGGCGAAGGCATTTCAAGTCTCTCTTGCATAACTTGAATTGCTAATGCCGGGATGATCAGGTCAGGATCATCAATTTTTGGCAGAGGCTTCTAATTGCACATGCCTGAAATTTTGGTGGAGACGGTTCAAGGTTCTCACGCGTAACTTGAACTGTATCTATCGAGAAATTGTTTATTTCAATATGAACAATGGTTCGAATCTTACTGTTAGAGATATGAGTTTAACATGACATAATTTATTTCATTGAAATAACATGGACAGTAATAATTCAAGTCTTATTGTTAGAGATAAGAGTTTTACATGACAGGTTTATCATATCGAAATAACATGGATGGTAATAATTCAAGTCTTACTGTCAGAGATAAGAGCTTAAAATAACCGGTTTACAGGATTTTTAGCAAACTCCCAGCTATCAACGGATTTGGGATGCCTTTTATCAATCGCTATTTGTGTTGGGCTAGCCATACTATTCCCCTCAGCATGGTGAGCTGTCTAGAATTTGCTTAGGCTTAAAGACTAAATACATCCTCTTCTCTTAGCTTTTTGGCATCAAGTAGTTTATCTCATACTTTTACTCCAGTATGATAGGGTTGGCAAAGAATTTGATCTCCTCTTCCCGCCACTTTAACAATATTGGATAGTTGATTTCATACTTTTATCCCCAGTATAATAGAGTTGGCGAGAAACTTAATCTCCTCTTTCTGCTGCTTTAACAATATTGGATTGTTCATGCTTTTTAATTCAGCATGATGGGTTATCGAGAAACTTGTTCTCTTCCCTTTACTTTAATAGCATTGGGTAACAAAATTATATTCGTATATATATATATATATATATATATATATATATATATATATATATATATATATATATATATATATATATATATTTGCATACTTTTTTTTCCTTTTTTTGATTTTATTATTTTGTTTTATCAATTTTTTTCATTCTCTATTTTCTTTCTCTTTTTTTAAAATTTATAGCAATTATTTTACCATCAAATTCCCAGTCATCACACAAAATTTTCCAATGGCTAACAAGAGCAGTAGAAGCAATATGATACTTATCACCGTCAATATTTTCGGCGCCCCCGACCCAATCTGGCAGATAGTTAATGAGAACGACTCGGTCGCAACTGTGATTTGGAGCATACCCAAGGGGCAAGCTTGCAAGTGCGGGCTGCCTGTGCTTGTTGTTGATCGAATACTTTTCTTGGTTTTTGTGAAATTAACTTAGCAAGTCGATTGTTCGTCTTTCAGCAAGTTTGAGTGTACCCTCATTTTTCTCCTTTTTTTGGAGAAATTGGGAATAGTCCATTCTGATTCATTTTATGAGGATTATGGTTGATTAACATTGGCTTCCCTGCTGGTACAGGGGTCACTTCGGCAGGACACTCATTGGTTCCTACCACCAAACTTGTCATATTTGTGGAAGCTTTCTTCCGTTCCTCTTTAAGTGTGAGAACTCCGGCTTCTGTCAACGCCTGAATTCGGTTCTTAAGAGGATAGCAATCTTTAGTCGGATGCCTGATATTCTGATGGTACAGGTAATAGTTAGGATCGTTGGTCTTTCTTGCATCTTCTGGCTTCCGGTTCTCTGGAAACTTTAATATCCCTTTTTATTGAGAAAGTGAAACAGAGTGCTAACTTGCTATGTCTTAATAAAGTACGTCCCGTCAGGTCAGGGCTTGTTTGGGCCCGTGCCTCTTGGATTTTGGGGTCTCGGATTTGGATTCGCATCTGACGCCATCACAACCTTTTCTTTGTTTTTAGAATTCTGTGGATATAACCTGTTATTTGTAGAGTTTCTCGTACCACGAGATTTCTCAATCTGGCAGATTATATCTTCCACATGCTCTCTTTGTTTTAGTCAGTCTTTCCAGGTTTTGGACTCTACAGCTCCCATTCTTATTAGCACACAGGTCTTGAAATTATGTTTGCAGGTTTCTACCAGTGTTTCTTGGGTCATACTGCATCGGTATTGCACGGATTTTTCTCGGAAGCATTTTATGAAGCTTTTGACAATTTCTTCTTCCCCTTGTTTTGTTGCAAGGAGTGAATGAACCGATATTTCGATATCATCCTCAAAAAAACGTGCCAAGAACTGTTTCTCCACATCATACCAAGTATTAAAGGTTCCCGGAGGTAACTGCATGAATCACGTGAAAGCAGATCCTCGCAGGGTACTCACGAATATTTTGGTCATTATGAAATCGTTTCCTATTAGATGACCCACCTACGACAAGAAATAGTATATGTGTTGGTTTGGGGACCCCTTTCCATCATATAATTCCAACTTAAGGGGTTTGTACTTTTTCGGAAAAGGGGTAAAATCCCACTCAAGTGAGTATGGCCTCGAAATCCCTGATTCCTTTAGCTCATTTTTCTACATCAACGTATCAAGTTGTTTCTGTAGTTTTTCCATCTTCTTTTCATGAGAATCATCGAAGGAAAACATATCGTCTTCTTCATGCATTGAACAAATTTTTTCTTCTTTATCTTCTTCATTTGTCTTGGGTGGTGGCTCCTTATTTGTCTTGGGTGGTGGTTCCGAGGAAGTTTTAACCTTATCGTCGGCTATCTTCTGGGTATTTTCAATCACTTTTAGAAGCATTAGTTTGAGATCATCAATGGACTTTTGTTGATCTCGAATCATTTGTTCTTTGACTTCAAACCTCTGATCGACGTCATCGGACCTGTCCACCGTATGCGATGCCAATTTTTTTGGTCGGGAAGAAATATATGACTGCGGGAAAGTTATAGCTGAGTTGTCGTTATCATCGTTGTAGGAACCTTTTGCAAGTTTCTTATAATTTCGAGGAGCGACAATACCTGACTTGAGCCATGTAAGATGATGAGATTGTTCATCATCTGTATCTGACTCATTTTCTTTTTCCATGGCTTTCTTATTTTTACCAACCATATTTGAGGTCATTGCTTTCAATTCTTTTTCCTTGACTCTATATCTTAGATTATTCTTTCTCCTTTTTGGAGCATTTTGATGAGACTCAGTTATTCTATCAAATACAGAAACTCTTTTCTTACCACAAATGCAACTTTTTAATACAGCTAATATTAGTTTCTTATAATGGCATGTCGTGTGCAACTGAGTATGAGTCGCTTTTTTTTATTTGTCAAATAATCTCTGAGGTCAAGGATTTTAGAAAATAGAGAATTTTCAGTTATGCTTTGGGCATGGGGTCCACTCGGTTGTCAAAAAAATCTGGTGCCTGTTGAAATTCTCTAAGGCCATTGGTGTCGTACTATTGTTCGACAGATTGCTTATCCGTCTTAATTTTGTATATTGGCTTTTTTACGCGGAGCTGGGTGTTAGCTTCACATTTCAAAACTTCCACGCGAGCCTGAACCATAGCTTCGCATACGCTAGCCTCGCGTTTTACGCTAACTTGGCATTTTTGAAGAAGTTTAACTTCTGTTGAATATTTAGCCTCGCGTGAGGGAGTATCCCCTTTAGGGTTTTCCGCTGAAACAACGGCTTTATAGCCTCGGACTCAAAGGATCCCTGATTAATGGAGAATTCGTTATTATACGATTTACGAATTTTAGAGATCATGCGACGATAGCGCTGTGTTTCAGTTAAATTACCCGATCCAGAGGAGAGATATTTTTCATACCTTTGCTGGTCGATTTCAACGACGAGCATGTCCACGACCGTCATGAACCTCTTTTCATTACTGATTATAGTAGATCCAATTTTGCTCATATCTGATTGCACCACGATTTCTTGTTCAGTAAAAGAGATACTTTCCACTGTGGTCGCCAGTTTGTTCTCCTAAAAAATTATTCTTTCTTCCATTGATCACTTTGATTATAATGAAAGATGAACAATAAAAAAATAAACGAGAGAATTTATATTTTAGCATTATCTTTTATAGTAAAATTGGGTTCTAGTGTGGCGATGGGTTATATCTAGTAGAACCTGTTGACAATCCAATGTGAAGTTCTCTCTTTGATGAAGAAGATGATGATGGTTGGTCCTAACTTCTTTCTCTGGTAGTCCGATGGCTTCAAGACTCTCGTGCGTAACTTGAATTACTAAAAGATAATATCTCCAAGGCTCCAAGCCTCTCTCGCGTAACTTGAATTGCCAAAACACTAAAAAGGATCTCCTAAAGTCTCCTCAAAGAAGGTATTTATTGACTTTAGTTAGATATGAGAGTTTCCATATGGATAGGAATAAAAGGTGTTTATATTTATCAAGGATTCTAATCAAATATTTAATTTTGATTTGAATCTCTTGAATTTGAATTTTGATTGGACTTAATTCGGATATTAGATAATCCCAAATCTTAATCACAATCAATTTAGAATTTTGAGAATCTGCTCACGCAGAATTAAATAATCTGGACGCGGAGCTAAGACTTTAGCTTCGCGTTTTATTTATCCACGCGAAGTTAAGTTTCTGCAGCGCGAAGCTATTTAATAGCTACGCATTCTGCGAGCTATTTGTCATCTTTTCTTTATTTAAATTTTTTTTTACCTCCAACACTATCGTTATTATCTAGTATGATTGTTAGGAAATTTTTTCACTTTGAGGAGTAATCTCATCAATATCGGTTCATTCCTATTTGGGTTTAATAAGAGATATGAATACACTCTCAAATCATTTAACTTATAATTTTTAATGTAATCATTTCACTTATGATATCTGAAGTAGTATTAATATAATTTAAAAACTATAAATACTCTAACTTGTATTTATTTTGAGTTTCATTGTGCGTGTCACACTATGCATATTATAAATACACATTTTGTATTTCTTTTCATTTATACGCAGCAACCCATTTTAGAACTACTATAATTTTTATATTTTAATTCCAATTGACCTTACTTCAGTACCATTGGAAAAATAATTCACTAAACTAAAATTCTTCCAACTATATTGAACCTTAATTTAGTCATTTACCTAACAAAAAATAACCTAGAAATTGCATTGTTGCAGCAACTTAGTTTAGCAAGTTCATGATAAAATAGCCATAACTTTTGATCTAGAATTCCGATTGAACTCATTCAAATTTTATTGGGAAGCTAATTAAATTATCTAGGATAATACAGAATTTAGTCTCTAATTTAATTCTATCTTAGTCAAAAATAATTTAGAAGCCTTAACTGTATTAGGTCCATAGCAATTGTAGTATGTCCATAGTAAAACAATTATAACTTTTATTATAGAACTCTAATTAAGCCCATTTAAGATTTGTTGAAAAGATAATTGGGTTTTCTATAACTGTACAAAATCTTAGCACTAATTTTATTTTGTGCTTGTCAAACAAGACTTGGAAAGCTAACAGGTCCGCTGAGTTGTAACAACATAAGCACATATATCATGTCCATGTATATATTAGTTTATTAACGATATGATACAAAAGTGCACATGTTCAATCACTCTTATGATTACTTGTATATGTTGATTTTAGACCTGTCATTGTTCATCCCTTGGCATACATTCTATGTTTGTACATATGTCACTTGATACAAGATATGATATACATACATACATGCTTAATTAGGCATGTTATTACTTGTAAATATTATTTTTACTTGAAAATGATACTTTATACATGTGAACATATCTAGTAACTCTTGTACCTGTTAGTATTGCTCTTATACTTGGCAGTATTTGACGTGCGTGTCTTTTTATCTTTACTTGGTTTACATGCACACATGTTTAATTATGCATGTTGTTGCTTGTACATATTATTTTTGCTTGAAAATGATACCTCACTTACATGAACATATCTTGTAACTCTTATATTTATTAGCATTATTCTTGTACCTACCAGTATTGTCATGCATGTCATTTCATATTCACATAGTCATTGATACATGCACTATTATTATATGTGACACCTTGATACAGTGATATTTAGCATAATGATATTTTCAGTATGGGAGAAATGAATGATAGAATGAAATACGTATTCTGAGAGTTCTTATCTTGTTTGGATGCATCATTCGATCTGTATACTGGCACTATCAATTTTCTTACTTATTTCGCCTAGCGGTCAGCCATCCAGCTTGTGTGGAGACCAGTATTTGGGCCATGGTTTCAGACATGCACGGGATATCCAATTCGCCTAGTAACGTGTCATCGGTTCGTGTGAAAACCTGTACTTGGACTGTAGTACCGGTGTAACAACCTAATTTCATCATAATTTACATTCTTGATATCAGATTAATCCTAAAATGAATGTATTGTATTTGTCTCATTTTTCTATATTTTTGTGATTTTCTTGAAATTTTTAAGATAGTCACTTAAAATAATATTATTTTAATCAACAATGAGTTCTACACATATTTTTACTAGTCTCTCTTCTTTTGACTTGTAAATATGAAGTTTGACTTTATTTGGGTTAGTTTAATTTGAAATTATAGCTTTAAATAACTTTAATAACATATTATTATTAGTCATTTGTCCTATTCCAATTTTATTTTTATTCACCCATACCTCATTCACCATAATTGTCCTTTGGCCAAGCATGACAAACCATCATGTTAACCTTATATCTCTTTTTTGTCTATATCTTTTTCTTCCATTCATTTCATTTATTTTCACTCTTTTATTGTTCATTCCTCTCTTCCTTTTATTTTTTTAACTCCAACTCAAGAGAAGAAGAAGAAAAGAGAAAAAGAATAAGAAAAGAGAAGAAGAAGAAAAGGAGAAGAATTTTTTTAGGCTCAAAATAGGCTTATCTTCCTACACATCAAGGCAAGTAAAACCACATCTACTCTCATGTTTTATTTCTAACTCTAATTGTTTATGGTTAACTTAGAATCTTGATTTGTTAAAACTTAAAAAGATAATATCTCTATACAAAAATCTCTATGATTATTCTATAAAAATAAAAATATATTTTTTACACTTTAGTCTATATTTATGTATCGAATTTATCATTTTATTTATAATCTCTCATTCTTAAACTACAAGTTGTAAAGTTAAACTATATGCTTAATTTTTAAATTATAAAAAATGCCACCATTATGAATGTTCATCATATTGGATATAAATTTGAAGTTTTCTACATAAGTTCTTTGTGTATAATATAATGATTTAAAAATTATTTTTCACTTGCCATTAGAAAATAGGTATATATATGTATTCATAATCATGTTTTGAAGATAAGATTTCAAATAAGTTTATACATTAAATTGTTAAAATATTTCTTTTAGATATTATGTTAGGTCATAATTTTTTTATACTAATCCATATTTACTTGAAATATATATACATTAGTAAGATTTAATAAATTTGCCACTTTCCATACCATAAAATCATTCTAGAATTTAGAAAATTCGTACATTGTTAAACCAATCGTTATAATAGTGTTAAGCCTATTTAATTTCTATTTTTACAATTTAGTATCCATTTACCTAATATGTGTTTATATGCATAATCGTATATGTATGATTCACATGCATGATCATCAAAGATATTTTTACACCCTCGTGCCCACTTACATACATGTTTATATGCATAATTGTATATATGTGTGGTTTACATACATGATCATTATTTCCATAACACATTCTAGTATTCTATAACTATCATACTTACCTTAACATATACATACTAATTACTTGTATATGACATATGAAAATATGCCGGATTTTCCTTATTAGTACATACACATGTCTTGATAGTGCCATGAATCCTGACTTACCTGTTAACTTGATTTTGACATGGATCACATTTTTCTTGCTACTAGACATGTATATATATTAACCTTGACATGATTGGTTCATCATATTCCGGATTGATTTCCATGTAATATAACTTGAAATCTTGGGTTATGGGAGAACTAAATGGTGGACAAATATTATATCGTGAAAGGTGTATGATAGGTTACGCAATCGAAATAGGGGCCCATCCGCGGGGGCGCCTGGATGGTACTGAGCCATCATCTCTTGTTTAGTCCATGTTGATGGGACGACCGAATACTCAGTATCGGTATCTGCTTGAGTATTTAGCGGCATGGCTGGTTCAGCGCCAGCATCTTGGTCGGGTCCCGGGTATGCACGGGAACTTTCATCGATACGAGCCTATTTCTTCACCACTTAGGTAAAAAAAATTAAAATATGATATTAAATTAGACTTGATATGTATGTATATCCCTACTTGATATTGTTACTTAATCATTACTCTTTCCCATACATATGCATATGATTTTTACATCAATTCATATTTTACTTGTTAGTGCATATTGCACACTCCCTACAATACGGGCTATTTCTTCACCATTCAGTTCAAAAAAATAAAATAAAATATGATATTAAATTAGACTTGATATGCATGTATATCCCTACTTGATGTTGTTACTTAATCATTACTCTTTCCCATACATGTGTATATATTTTTTATATCAATTCATATTTTACTTGTTAGTGCATATTGCACACTCCCTACGATAAGAGTTTATTTCTTCACTATTCAGTTAAAAATATAAACTAAAATAAGATATTAATTTAGATTTGATATGCATGTACATTCTTATTTGATATCATTACTTGAATATTTAATATTTTCCACAATGCACATACTTTCATATCCACACTCATATCTAACCTATTTGTTTATATTACACGCTCTGTACTTCTTATTGTTTTACTTGCCGGGTTTGACCCTGAGTTCCCCCACACGCTCAGATACTGAAGATGTGAGCGAGGATCCGCCATTGCACGATCCGTACTTTATAGGCAGGCCAAGCAGCAGTACATTTATAGGCCTCCGCTTTTGTATTTTTGGTTTGGTATGTATCACCCCTTTGAGACTTTATTTATAACTTTTGTATCAGTATTGTACTTGTTGCTTCTTATTTTAGACATGTATATCTTCTCTTTTATATAGCAGTAAACTAACTTCCATACATATCAGTATTTTACATGCATATAGACTTTATTTCTAACTTTTGTATCAGTATTGTACTTGTTGCTTCTTATATCAGTATTGTACTTGTTGTTTTTTATTTTAGACATGTATATCTTCTCTTTTATATAACAGTAGACTAACTTCCAAGATCTTGGTAGATGACTAGTATTTAGTTCCATTCATTTCTTCTTTTACATACTTATAAGTCTCGTACACGTCGACTTATATGTGCCCGCCACTAACGCACTCCATTTCCGCATTCCTCCGGGAAACGGGGGCATTACAGAGTGGTATCAGAGCTCTAGGTTAATTTAGAATGTCTTTAAGACTACTGTCATATATAAATATGTCCAAATTTTTCTTTGATCTGAAATCTTATTTTGGTCCTATTATTAGCTTATTTTCTATCTTATCTTATTTTTTTATTCATACCATATCTATCTTTTGATTTTTTATGCACCTAGTCTTGTACTTTTGCAGTTCGAGTCCTATTGAGTTCACGTGGTAATTATAGAGTTTTATTCTCACTCGACAACAATTATAGTCATTTATTAGAACTATTTTCTCAATAACCACATTTATATCAATTGATTGATATTTTATTATTCCAATCAATTAAAAATTAAATTTCGAGGACGAAATTTTTTTGTAAGAAGGGTAGTATGTAATGACCTAATTTTATCATAACTTACATTCTTAATATCAGATTAATCCTAAAATAAATGTGTTGTATTTGTCTCAATTTTCTATATTTTTGTGATTTTCTTGAAATTTTTAAGATAGTCACTTAAAATAATATTATTTTAATCACTGATGGGTCCTACGCATATTTTTACTAGTCTCTCTTCTTTTAACTTGTAAAGATGAAGTTTGATTTTATTTGTGTTAGTTTAATTTTAAATTATAGTTTTAAACAACTTTAATAACATATTATTATTAGTCATTTGTCATATTCCTATTTTGTTTTTATTCACCCATACCTCCTTCACCATGCTTGTTTTTTGGCCAAGCATGACAAACCATCATGTTACACCTATATCTCTCTTTTGTCTATATTTTTTTCTTCCCTTCCTTTCATTTATTTTCACTCCTTTATTTTTTATTTCTTTTTTCCTTTTATTTTTTTTTTACTCCAACTCAAGAGAAGAAGAAGAAAAGAGAAAAAGAATAAGAAAAGAGAAGAAGAAGAAAAGGAGAAGAATTTTTTTAGGCTCAAAATAGGCTTATCTTCCTACACATCAAGGTAAGTAAAACCACATCCACTCTCATATTTTATTTCTAACTCTAATTGTTTATAGTTAACTTAGAATCTTGATTTGTTAAAACTAAAAAAGATAATATCTCTATACAAAAATCTCTATGATTATTCTAGAAAAATAAAATATGATTTTTACACTTTACTCTATGTTTATGTATCGAATTTATCATTTTATTTATAATCTCTCATTGTTAAACAACAAGTTGTAAAGTTAAATTATATGCTTAATTTTTAAATTATAAAAAATGCCACCTTTATGAATGTTCATCATATTAGATATAAATTTGAAGTTTTCTACATAAGTTCTTTGTGTATAATATAATGATTTAAAAATTATTTTCCACTTGCCATTAGAAAATAGGTATATATATATATATATATATATATATATATATATATATATATATATATATATATATATATATATATATATATATATATATATATATATATATATATATATATATATATATATATATATATATATATATATGTATTCATAATCATATTTTAAAGAGAAGATTTCAAATAAGTTTATAAATTAAATTGTTAAAATATTTCTTTTATACGAGATATTAAATTTGGTCATAATTCTTTTTATGCTAATCCATATTTACTTGAAAAATATATACATTAGTAAGATTTAATAAATTTGCTACTTTCCATATCATGAAATCATTCTAAAATTTGAAAAATTCATACATTGTTAAAGCAATCGTTATAATATTGTTAAGCCTATTTAATTTCTATTTTTACAATTTAGTATCCAATTACCGAATATGTGTTTATATGCATAATCGTATATGTATGTTCACATGCATGATCATCAAAGATATTTTTACACCCTCATGCCCACTTACATACATGTTTATATGCATAATTGTATATATGTGTGGTTTACATACATGATCATTATTTCTATAACACATTCTAGTATTCTATAACTATCATGCTTAACTTGACATATACATACTAATTACTTGTATAAGATATATGAAAATATGCCGGATTTTCCTTATTAGTATATACACATGTCTTGATAATGCCATAAATCCTGACTTGCCTGTTAACTTGATTTTGACATGGACCACATCTTGCTTGTTACTAGACATGTATATATATTAACCTTGACATGATTAGTTCATAATATTCCGGATTGATTTTCATATAATATAACTTGAAACCTTAGGTTATGGGAGAACTAAAGGGTGGACAAATATTGTATCGTGAAAGGTCTAGGATAGGTTGCGCAACCGAAATAGGGGACCATCCGCATGGGCGCCTGGATGGTACTGAGCCATCATCTCTTATTTAGTCTATGTTGATGGGACGACCGAATACTCAGTATCGGTATCTGTTTGAGTGCTTAGCGGCATGACTGGTTCAGCGCCAGCATCTTGGCCAGGTCCTAGGTATGCATGGGTACTTTCATCGATACGAGCCTATTTCTTCACCACTTAGTTCAAAAAAAATTTAAAATATGATATTAAATTATACTTGATATACATATATATCCCTGCTTGATATTTTTACTTAATCATTAATCTTTTCCATACATGTGCATATACTTTTTACATCAATTCATATTTTACTTGTTAGTGCATAATTCACACTCTCTACGATACAGATCTATTTCTTCACCATTCAGTTCAAAAAATAAAATAAAATATAATATTAAATTAGATTTGATATGCATGTATATCTCTACTTGATATTGTTACTTAATCGTTACTCTTTCCATACATGTGCATATACTTTTTATATCAATTTATATTTTATTTGTTAGTGCATATTGCACACTCCCTACGATAAGAATCTATTTCTTCACCATTAAGTTCAAAATATAAACTAAAATAAGATATTAATTTAGACTTGATATGCATGTACATTCTTTCTTGATATCATTACTTGATCATTTATTATTTTTCACACATGCACATACTTTCATATCCACACTCATATCTAACCTATTTGTTTATATTACACGCTACGTACTTCTTATTATTTTACTTGCCGGATTTGACCCTGAGCTCCCCACATGCTCAGGTACTGAAGATGTGAGCGAGGATCCACCATTGCACGACCCGTACTTTCTAGAGCAGGCAAAGCAGCAGTAGATTTATAGGTCTCCGCTTTTATATTTTTGGTTTGGTATGTATCACCCTTTTGGAACTTTATTTTCACCTTTTGTATCAGTATTGTACTTGTTGCTTTTTATCTTAGACATGTATATCTTTTATTTTATATGACAGTAAACTAACTTCCAAGATCCTGATAGATGACTAGTATTCAGTTCCATTCATTTCTTCTTTTACATACTTATAGGCCTCGTGCATGTCGACTTACACGTGCCCGCCGGTAACGCACTCCATTTTCGTATCCCTCCGGAAAACGACAGCGTTACAACCGGGCATGTACATTATACTCTTAGAAGATTTGAATACTTCCACCATTCAGTTTCAAATTAATAGGATAGAATATGCATCTTATTTTTTATGATTCAGATTATGTTTTGCATACCTTGTACTTCATACCTCATATGCATGATCATATTATGTTATATATATTATATACTTCATGATTTATATTATATTATGCATATCATGTATCATATGATTCTTGCTACATTTGGCATATCTTATTGCTTGATTAATTATACTATATATACCATGTATTGTATGATTCATGTTATATTATAATTCATGATTTACATATATACATCTTTTACATTGTTTCTATTAGCATGTCACACTGATATGACTCTTACAGAGTTGCACAAGCTTGAGTTTCTATTCTTTTTTAGTTCTGACTTTTAGGATTATCACACTCTAGGTTTACTATCAAAGACAACAATAGCGGAAGAGGACAAATCTCTTGAGGATCTATATTTTCAGGAGTAAGCTGAGCGCCAGTAGCTAAATTTTTATAAGATCTTCATCTTTTTGTGTATTTATCATTCTGGCTTGTATGTACATATGTATTTTACTTTCTAGTTCTATCCGTGCTATCTGGACATTCTTTTATATATTCATTATTTATGTGCTCTGTTCAAATAATGTATTTGACTCTATATGAGTAACCTTTTGGTACGATTTCCATATAAATATTTTTTGGATATTGCTATATTTTTACTTGTGATATTGTGGCAGATAGATTTAGGCTTTTGATATATATATATATATATATATATATATATATATATATATATATATATATATATATATATATATATATATATATATATATATATATATATATATATATATATATATATATATATATATATATATATATGTCATATTTGCACGCTTCCTTATATCTTGCTTGTATTTATCTGAAAGAAAAATAATGGGCTCGTGCACTCCGGTATTGAAAATGCCCGCTGGTGACACCATACTAATCATTGGATACTGATGAGTGTCATATATTACATATTTATAGCCTCCATATTATCTATTTTTGTATTTAAATAATGCTACTCGGGTTATTTTAGTGTGTTTTCAGATAAACCTATTCCTACAAGGAGTTGACATAAACTCAGAGTCGGATTAGGAAACCAAGTCCAGAGAGGAGTTAAACATGAGCAAAACTATAAGCCTATGATGCTATAGAGGGTCAAAGTTGATTACAGTCATCAAAATCAAAGGAAAAAGAGAAGATACTCAAGCAGAAGAAAATTGGGGCCAAGATATTAAAATTTTGCTGCTATTTAGCGGCATGTGCTGCCAATTGGCATCACCATGATGCCCAATCTGGGTGAATTTTCTATGGGGTCTTCGATGTAAGTTTGTAGTTACTCACTTGTATTCAGATTAGGGTTTGCTTATCTGAAACCTATATATTGGCCTTGTACTTGTAACTAGGATTTTTTATGTTATTTTGTACTCGAAAATTATTTAATACAATTAGGATTTTCCGGAGGAGTGACGACTGCAAATACCGTGCTCTAGAGATGCGCCATTGTTCAGAAGTTCATTCTTGGAAGTTTAATTATTTTATTTATTTTTTAGATAGATTTATCTTGCTTTCTAGTATAAATCTTTAATTGTTTTCTAGGAAAAATAGGATTTTTAATCGTTTTCATAAATAAAAGTAGGATATTGTTAACTAGAAGTATGAATAGCTAATTAGTTTAGTCCTAAGATGCAGATGAAATTAGGAGTCAAGCTCAAATTAATCTATTTATGTTCTTTCTAAAATAAAAATGAAAAAGATAGGATTTTTCTATGAAATAATAAAAATACAAGAACTCGTAGATTAAAACTTTGATAAGTTATACTTAATTTAAGTATTTGGATAGCCTATGCTTATTTAGGATTTGGAGTTGTTGGTTTTATTTGTTTTGTTAAATTTATCTAACGATTTAGTTTATTTCTATAAAGAAGTAATTTCTTTAATGGATTATACTTACACGTCATTTGATAGTCCATACTTAGAATGCTTTAAGTAGGGATTAAACTAAAAGATCATATTTTTATGGAAGAATGAAGACAAAATATATAATATTTGGTTGTGAACTAATGGATTCCATATTCTAGGCTAATTAGATTTTGCAAATAATCAAACTAAACTCATAGTTAACTCGTTAGAATAATAGGATTAGTAAGATTGCAAAACAATCTAGATCCCTGTGGGAACGATCTGTTAGCGCTACAACCGATACTGTGCGCTTGCAGTAGAATTATCATATCAAATTTTTGGCGCCGTTGCCGAGGATCGATGGGTATTTTCTTATTTTTTCTAACGTTTTACGGGTTAACAGTATGTGTTAAGTGTGCAAAGACCAGAAAGTGAAGATATAGGAAAATAAAAGGGATCAGAGGAGCTTCAGAGTTGCGTAGCAGAAACTAGAAAGACAATCTCTCTGGTTCTGCCGCTAATTAGCGGCAAGAACCGCCAAATGGCAGTAGCCCAGGTGAATCCTGACCCCATTTTCTCTCCAGTTCTGTGTTTTGCTTCTCTGGTTTTGTAAAAAAATTTAAAAAAATAAAAATAAAAACAGTAGAAATAGTAGGACATCATATTTTTCTTTGCTCATATTTCTTCCACTGTTTCATTTTCACCACACCTACCCCACTTCTTACATTAGTTTAGCAAATTCACACATCCACTCACGGTTGCTGGTTCATGCCACATTGGACCTGTGATCAATTTGGTCGAGTAGTAAGATCAGATTTGTTCATGGGTGATAAAATAGACCAACCGATCCTGATCCTTTTGGATCGATATTACCCATTGTGCACATCATTACCTTCATATATCAAACTTCCACACACAGCAGATAATCATTATGAATTGAAGTCGTAGTATATCAGTATACTTCCTAAATTCATTGGTTTTGATTCTGAGGATACATATCTCTTTATCAGTGAATTTTAGAAAGTATGCATGATGATTAAACTGCAAAACTTATCGAAGGACGCAATTAAACTCTGCTTCATCCCATTCACTCTCAAAGATAATACTAAGAAGTGGTTATATATTATGCTTACTAATTCAATCACTACTTGGGATGAATTTGTTGCAGTATTTCTTAAGAAGTATTATCCCATGCACAAGACGATAAAAATTTGAAATCAAATTAATCAATTCCGTCAAGTGTCGGGAGAACTCTTCTGAAAATATTTGGAATGGTTCAAAAATTTGTTAGCTCAGTGGCCCCACCATTCGATAAAAAAGTGACGGTTGTATCAAATCATGTATGAAGGACTCTATTACACATCCAAAACTCTACTTAAATCCATGTGTCAAGGGGAGTTCATGAGAAAGAATGAGGATGAAGCGTGGGAGTTTCTTGAGGACCTATCGTGTAAAACTATGCAGTAGGAGAGTCCCACTGAGAAACCCAGTGCATAAATGTCTACAAATAAGGGTGGGATCCATAGTGTCAACAACTCGATAGCTGCCGAAGCTAAGATTGCAGCCTTATGCGGAGAATCGAGGTGTTGGAGACTCCCAGTGCTCCATCAGTGGGTCAAGTAAATCAAATACAAGGTCGCACATACTTTAATTGCGAAACTCCAAATCATTTTATGGAGGAGTGTCCACTGTTACTGAATTTCATAGGTCCGACACTTGAGCAGGAAAACGCCTTATATTTAAGACCCATGAATAATTCATACGCTCCTATATACAATCATGGTTGAAGAAACCATCCAAATCTTTCTTGGGAGGTCAAGGGCAATATCAGGGAGCCCCCACCCCTAACATGCAATCTCCAGCCAATGGTCAGTTTTCAAGACCAAATGTAGGTGCTTATCAACATTAAAATGCTTCAAATCATGGGAACAATCAGAACAGACCACCTGCACACAACTATTCACATCCACAATATGGGTCTAACAATGATCAAGAAAAGCAACTCCAGTCACTTGAGAAGAGTGTTGAAAATCTCTTCAAGTCCTCGTTCAACCTTGACACACATATGCAAAATCTCATGAAAGTATCAACATTTTATTCAAAGAACAGATCAACATCTGCTAATGAACTCTCAAGATATTAAGAACTTAGAGCAGCACGTTAGATAATTAGCGAGTCAAATGAGTTAACGTAGTAGGGGTACTTTTCCAAATCAACTCTTAACAAACCCTAATGCCAGTTCCTCTAACTCCAATCAGTCGCAAGTCAACCAAGTTAATGTCACTCACACGTTTCCCTCTGGCAAGTTGGTTGACAATCATGCAGCCATGCCACCTGATTCTACTCCTAATACATGGCAGGCTACACTCCCTGATTTCACGATTCCATCATTATCTTATGATTCATCATCATCATCATACCAAGATCCACCCACTAGCACGATAGAGGAGTCTGATCCGTCTAAATCTGATTCTCCTATCGAACATACTTATAAGCCGAAGACTCCCTATCCACATCGATTGAAGAAAAATTCTCCTCAGGTTGAGCACATCCTTGAGTTATTCAAGCAAGTTAAGCTCAATATCCCTCTTCTTAATGCAATCCAATAAGTACCTGCTTATGCAAAATTTTTAAAAGATTTATGCACAAAGAAGAGAACAACAAATGTTCCAAAGAAAGTCTTCTTAACTGCTAACATCTCTAGCATCATCTATTAGTCAGTACCTATGAAGTACAAAGACCCTGAAAGTCCTACTGTCTCCTGCACCATAGAAACTACAGTGATTGAAAGGGCTCTATGAGATTTAGGAGCGTGTGTCAACTTGCATCCTTATTCAGTGTACCAGCAGTTAGGACTAGAAGAGTTAAGACCTATAAGGATTACGTTAGAGTTTGCCGATAGATCTGTGAAAAAGCCTATAGGAGAGATTGATGACGTCTTGATTAAGATTGGAGAATTTATTTTTCCAATCAATTTCATAGTTCTCGAGACTCAATCTATGGTGGATCTACAATATTGTATCCCAATTATTTTGGAATGTCCATTTCTGGCCACTTCTAATGCTGTTATTAATTGCTGGAGTAGATTGATGAGACTTTCATTTAGAAATATGACACTTGACTTGAATATATTCAATTTAGGACGCCAACCGAGTGATCCACATGATGAGCCCCTAGAAGTGAATATGATCCAAGGGTTGTCCAGTGAACACCAAGAGGAGGAATTCTTTGATGAGCTGGATGGTTTAGTTGATGAGAGCTTATTTTTAGATACGCTCGATGAGTCATCTAATTATGTGTCTTCCACTCGATAGGAACTTCCACCTGAGCTATTGATAACTGAACCACGAGTCAGTTATGACCATTTATTGAGTATCCACCTGAGTTTGAGATGAAGACCCTTCCAAATTATCTCAAGTACGCTTTCTTGGGTGAACATGACACACTACCAGTCATTATCTTTGCAGATTTGACTAAAGCTCAAGAGAAAGCACTCATATCAGTATTGAAAGCACATAGGAAAGTTATAGGATGGAGTATGGCCAATATAAAGGGGATAAGTCCATCTATAGTGCAGCCTAGAATTCATTTACTAGATAATGCACGATCTATAAGAGATTCTCAACGTAGGTTAAATCCGGTAATGAAAAAATTGAAGGAAGGATATTCTTAAGTGCCTTGATAATGGGATCATCTATGCTATCTCTGATAGTGCATGGGTGAGCCCAGTTCAAGTAGTGCCTAAGAAGTCCGGAATCACTGTAGTCAAGAACGGTGCAATAAATTTATCCCGATATATTTGCAGACATGATGGCGAGTCTGTATTGATTATAGAAAGCTGAATGTTGCAATTAGGAAGGGCCACTTTCCCTTACCTTCTATTGATCAAATGCTGGGACGGTTGGCCGGATATGAGTTCTATTGTTTCTTAGATGGATATTTTGGCCACAACCAAATTTCCAATACCCCGGAGGATCAGGAAAAGAATATGTTCATATGTCCATTTGGAACCTTTGCATACAGACGCATGCCCTTTGGGTTATGCAATATGCCCGCCACATTTCAAAGGTGCATGGTGAGTATTTTCTCCAACATGATTGAACGATTTCTTAAAATCTTCATGGATGACTTCTCCATCTCTGGAGATTCATTCCAAGAGTGTCTGTATCATTTAGAATTAGTTCTCACGCATTGCCATGAGATACACTTGACATTGAATTGGAAAAAATGCTATTTCATGGTAAAAATGGCATAGTGCTTAGGCATGTCATCTCGAAGGATGGTATCGAAATTGACAAAGCCAAGGTAGACCTCATCGTGAATCTTTCACCTTCACGACTAGTGAAAAACAGACGCTCCTTCTTTAATCATACTGGGTTCTATAAAAGATTTATCAAAGACTTTAGGAAAATTGTTAGGCCTTGACACATTTACTGGCTAAGGACATGCCATTTGATTTCACACCTAATTGTCTTAGAGTCTTTAAGTAGCTCAAAAAGGCGCTCACCACCACTCCTATCATTCATGAGCTAGACTGGAGTCTGCCCTTTGAGCTTATGTGTGACGCATTTGATCATGCTATCGGTATTGTTCTTAGACAACGTATTAATAAACAGTCACAATGATTTACTATGCAAGTAGGACACTCAATGATGCCCAGCTGAACTACTCCACCACGGAGAAAGAGTTTCTGGCAGTCGTCTTTGCACTTGAAAAATTTCGTTCCTACTTGATTGGATCATGGATTATAGTGTATACTGATCATACTACTTTGAAATATCTGTTGACTAAAAAAGATGCAAAAGCAAGACTCGTTCGATGGATCCTCTTGTTACAAGAATTTGATCTTAAGATATTAGACAAGAAAGGTGCTGATAATTTAGTAGTTGATCACCTGTCTCGCTTGTCCAATGCTCTAAGTAATTCTTGCCCCATAAATGAATCATTTTTCGATGAGTAATTGCTTGCATTAACACGTGAACCATGGTTTGCTGACATTGTGAATTATCTTATAACAAGGATATTCCATCCCATTGTCCAAGTAAGACCGATATAGATTTTTGTTTCAAGTAAAATTCTTTTATTAGGATGAACCATATCTGTTCAAATATTTTCTAGACCGGATCATACGTCGATGCATACCTAACAATGAGATATAAAGTATTCTCTCCTTTTGTCATGATTTTACTTATGGAGGATACTTTGATCCAAGGAAAATGGCTGAAAAGGTGTTGCAGAGTGGCTTTTATTGGCTAACTATTTTTAAAGATGCTGTGGAATATTGCAAAACATGCACACGATGTCAATTCATAGGCAAAATTTTACGGCACAATATGATGCCTCTACAACCCATCCTTGAGAATATGATGCCTCTATAACCCATCCTTGAGGTCGAAATATTCGATGTATGGGGTATAGGTTTTATAGGACTGTTACCCAACTCATTTGGAAACCAATATATATTAGTCGCTGTCGATTATATTTCCAAACGGGTTGACGCAATTGTCGCAAAATCGAATGACAACAAAGTTGTTATCAAGTTCTTAAAAGAGTATATCTTTTCTCAATTTGGCATTCCTCGGACTATCATTAGTGATAATGGTACCCATTTTACTAACCGATCATTTGAGGCGCTCATGCGGAAATATTCCATTACCTACAAGTTAACTACACCGTATCATCTACAAACCAGTAGGCAAGTGGAAGTTTCCAATTGCCAAATCAAACTGATTTTAGAGAAAGTAGTGCAACACAACAGAAAAGATTGGTCATATAAACTAGCGGATGCATTATGGACTTACTATACTGCTTACAAGACTAATCTATGTATGCCTCCATATCAGTTGATATTTGGAAAAGCGTGTCATTTATTGATAGAGCTTGAGCATATGGCTTTATGGGCCATTAAGTTCCTTAACTTTGAACTTGAAAAAGCCGACGAGCAGCGGAAGCTACAACTTAATGAGCTTGATATGATTAGAAAGGGTGCATATGAGAATGCTAAGATTTATAAAGAGAAAACTAAAGTGTTTCATGATAACCAGGGCAAAAAGTTCTCTTATATAATTCAAGGCTATATTTATTCCCTAAAAAATTGAGGTCAAGATGGAATGAACCGTTCATCATATGGGCAGTGCACCATCAGGTGCAATTAATCTCGAAAACCCTAAAAACGGTAGTATATTTACAGTTAATGGTCAAATATTAAAACCGTTTTTAGAAACTTGAGTGAGCTATCATGTAAAGGTCGTGATACTTCACGACCCAATTTATGCGTAGAGGCATGTATTCATTTGTAAATTAGAGTGTATATATTGTTGTGTATTTTTAACATAATATAGGGTATAATAGAAGTTGAGGCTGCAGAGTAATATATGAGGGAGGAAGGGGCTAGTTGAAATTTGCATCTCTATAAATACCTAACCAATCCCGAATCCAAACCCTAGTTGCCCTCTTCTTTCCTCTATTGTCCTCTTTATGCTCCTTTCAGGTCTGCAAGGATTTCTCAATTTTATCTCAATCTAGAGGCCATCAGCAGTTTGATTTCCTCCTCATCTCCCTCCTCTATGAAGTTGTGTCCCAGAAGCTCTCATTCTGTCGCCAAATAGCGATAAACACCGCCAAACAGTTGTAGGTTTTGGGTATTTCCTCCTGAAACTTCAGGGGAGGTGAGATTCCAAGTTCTTCCATTTACTGTTAAATTAGAATATTTTTCTGAAATCGCTGGTGTAGTCCAATGGTACGAGTTGTGTGTGAAAAATATTTTAGTGAATTTTTTGTTGCATTTTCAGTATATTTTTTATCCGCCATAGAAATTTTGGGATGTAATTACTTGTTATACACGCCCACTTCATTTTACATTCCAAAATTAGGAGAAGAGTTTTATGCAAGTTTTGTGAAATCCGATATTTCGGAGAATCGCAAAACCATTAAATTCTACTGGCGTAGAGAAATCCACGATGTGCACGCAGCGACCACCTCTGTATCCACCAGTATCCTTCTTCAACCTAGAAATCAAACCCCAGACGCGATTGAGGAAATCTTACATGGATGGATCCTAATTGCAAAGTGACACATGATAGAGAGATCAGCAGCAAGACACTTTATCATAATGTACACGCGACTTGCCACTAAATCAACACTAATGTAATAAGGATTACACACATGTCATCATTTTACAACCCACATTACACATTGTTGATTGCATCATACGTTAGGACACTCATTTTTGTATGTGCACACAATTAGTCTACACCATTATAGATGCTAAGATACGGTTAAGGACTAGTTTGTCTCTACCCTGTCTGATTACACAATTGTATCGTGGATTTATATCTAGTGCAGAGTTTGATGCATATGCACCCTCACGTGTGTCCATAGCCGTAGAGCACATATCAGTGACATATCATGCTGTTGTTTCAGAAGATTGGAATAGAAATACGGTTGATGAAAATATATATGATACTGAGTTAACACAAGATGAGGTGGATGATGCCTTTTTTGACCAAGACTTGCCAGCGGATCCTACTGAGCAAATCAATATTGTCTAGCATGGTCTTGGAAAAATTTGGCGTCGATTGAAACAAGTTGACCGTGGAGGGACTTCTACTGCATGTGCACATCGTGTACTCGGAGAATCGAGTAGGAGGCAAAGAGGACGACACCAATGATTTGTGCATGAGGGCTATATAAGTTTAGGTGTAGAGGAGTGGATTAGGATTTTTTTTGTGTTTTAGTAGGATTTTTAGTTTTTATTCTAGGTTTTTTATTTTATTTTGAGATTTTTGGATTTTTTTTTTATTTTACACTTTGAGTAGTTTTTAGGGTAACTAACTAAAACAACTAAAAAAAAAATAAAAAAACAAAAGTAAAAAAATATTATAAATTTTCTTCAATAAATAAACCTAATTACAAATAAAAAAATAAATTTAGATTTGAAATTTGATAGGAGAGTAGATTGGATAATATACTAAGAATTTTATGAAAAAGATTAAAATCTAAAAAAAAATACCGCTAATAGTAATTTTGAGGTAAGTATACATCTATTTTTTACTTCACAGTAGTTTATAGGTTAAGAATAAAGATGATAACGATTGAGTAGTTTTCTCTCTCTAAAAAAACAAAAAAAGGGGTGAGCCTAGTAAAGACAATAGCCTCAGAAATGGAAAAAAAAAGAAAAAAAAAGAGGTGATCCTGGTATTAAGGCAATAGTCTCATAAATGAAATAATTGAGTATAATCTAAGTAATCGGGTATTTGCGTCTAAACAAGCATGAATCTTTGCATGAAAGATGAAATAGTCACAAGAAAAAAGAAAAAGTGAAAAAAAATTATTTAGAGAGAAAAGATGAATCATGAGTTAGAGTTTGAGTTCAAAACTGAAGTAAACTATCACACTTACACGTAGATGTATAGGAGCCAATAAATTATCTATTAGTGGGTATTGAAAAATATGATTTAAATTTTTGATTAAAAAAATAAGTGTATTTGATATGACGCTTGACTTGAAAATTGATAATCTAAATATGTTCTTGAGTTTATATATTAGTGAGATTAATTGAAGAAAATATCACAAAAAAAGGATTTTTCTTTCTTTGTATAAAATTTTTATTGATTTTCTGTTATCCTTATTTTTCTTTACTTTATTTCTTAATCTATTTTCTTTAAGAATTTTGTAGGTATATTCACTGGAAAGCCTCACGAAACACCACTCGTCCACTAGGATATCTAGAGATTTAACGGCTTATTACATGTGTTAAGTACAATTGCGATTCCTACGAAAGTGAGTTAGAATTTTTCTTCTTCTTTTTAGATCTAGATTTTGCTCGATGACTAGCAAAATATAGGTGTGGAGGTGTAATGAGTATCATATATTGCATATTTATAACCTAAATATTATCTATTTTTGTATTTAAATAACAGTACTTGGGTATTTTTAGTGTGTTTTTCAGGTAAACCTATTCTTATAAAGAGATGGCATAAATTCAGAGGCAGATTAGGAAACCAAACCCAAAGAGGAGTTAAAAGTGAGCAAATATACAAGACTATGATGTTGCAGAGAGTTAAAATTGATTACAGCCATTAAAATCAAAGGAAAAAGAGAAGATACTCAACCAGAAGAAAATTGGAGCCAAGATATTACAATTTTGCTATTTAGCGGCATGTGCCGCCAATTGGCGGCTCCATGGAGCCAAATCTGGGTGAATTTTTTAAGAGATTTTCGAAGTAATTTTGTAGTTACTCACTTATACTCATATTAGGGTTTGGTTCTCTGAAGCCTATATATTGGACTTGTACTTGTAACTAGGATTTTTTTATGCTATTTTGTACTCAAAAATTATTTAATAAAATTAGGGTTTGTCAAAAAAGTGACGGCTACAATACCGTGCTCCAGAGGTACATCATTGTTCGGAAGTTCGTTCTTGTAAGTATAATTATTTTATTTATTTTTTAGATAGATTTATCTTGCTTTCTAGTATAAATCTTTAATTGCTTTCTAGAAAAAATAGGATTTTTAATTTCATAAATAAAAATAGGATCTTGTTAATTAGGAGTATGAGTAGCTAATTAGTTCAGTCCTAAGATGTAGATAAAATTAGGGATCAACCTCATATTAATCTATTTGTGTTATTTCTAAAATAAAAACAAAAAAGATAAGATTTTTCTACGAAACAATAAAAATATAAGAACTCGTAGATTAAAACTTTGATAGGTTATACTTAATTTAAGTATTTTAATAGTCTATACTTAGTTAGGTTTTGGAGTTGTTGGTTTTATTTGTTTTGTTAAATTTATCTAACGATTTAGTTTATTTCTATGAAGAAATAATTTTTTTGATGGATTATACATGCACGTCACTTGATAGTCCATACTTAAAATATTTTAAGTGGGGATTAAACTAAAGATCATATTTTTATGGAAGAAAAAAGACGAAATATATAATATTTGGTTGTGAACTAGTATATTCTATATCATAAACTAATTAGAATTCCAAATCATGAATACAGACTCATACTTAACTCGTTAGAATAATAGAATTAGAAAGATTGCAAAACACTCTAGATCTCCGTGGGAACGACCTATTAGCGCTATAACCAACACTGTGCACTTGCAGTAGAATTATCACATCAGATACAAACTCAGAGCCACCATGCATCCCGGGGCCACCAGTATGAATTGGAGTATCTCACTAGCGGATTCTAATAATGCTTGTTCAATACGAGTGCATCACCCTCTTAGAAAAATTGATATATCATAATTCACTTCCTCTTCTGATAACATTTACATTCATTTAATTTTTGCCATCGATATGTATTCAACATTTATGATTAAAAAAGAGTTCAGTTCATCAGTGTGGCTCAAACATAAATACATTAACAAAACTAATAAGTAAATGAGAATAATAAGGATGAGTTATCACTTTACAAATATTTGACAACTTACCTGGAGCAATAAGGATATTTCTCACTTTTCAAATGTTTGACAAATTACCTGTACTGAGTTGTTATTCTTTCATTGGATAGACTATTATATTCATGTGTGTGTTGCAATATGAAAATAAACCTTTCATAATATTTCCAACAAATTTGAATGCGATCATAAATTTCATAAGTGTTTATGTTGAAATTCGTTTAACTAGACTACTTGGACAGAACTCGGCACGAAATTAAATAATAAAGATGAAATAGAAAAGAGAGAGAACATAGAAACAATGAGGTTCAATTGAGATGATTCTTGATCTACATCCTCCATAGAAATGGTCATTCGGCAAGTTCTCTTATAGAATGGGAAGAGAATAATGATTACAAGATCGCTCTCTCTATGAAATATAAATCCTTTATGGCTGAAGAATTGTCCTTTCCCCTCCTCGAGGAGGGTGGGAATCAGTGTAGGAGCTGGTCCTTGTAAAGTTATGGTGGATCTCAGGGTCCTTGCTTTCCATGTATATGGGTAGCGTTCCCGGGAATATAAATAGGTGAGATTAGCTTTTCTTGTTGTAGCAGCTTAGTGAGTAGGATTTGATAAGTATGTCACTTGATTGTCGATTTCATCACCTCCTAGTTGACTATTGGATTCACGGGGGTTCGCCGGTTGATAGTCTTCACCCATGGTAGGTCCTTATCTGGTAGGCTTTTGTCTGGAGCCGAAATCTCAAAGAGTAGATAATAACATTACCCTGCCACTTCTACCTTCAGTTCACCAAGCTCTGACAGTGCCAACGTGGTCATCACAGAAGGACTGTTTCTGACTTTGAACCGATATGGCTGTTAAGAGTTAAACTTGATCGCTAGGTACTCGCCACCTTGAAGTGAGATAACTCCCTGCTAAGGACTGTCTCTGTGCTTTTAATTATCTCGTTGTGCTGAGTACTCTATTGTCTTGTACCAACGTCAGCTTTTATGTCACGCTCCACTTTCGATATATGATATACGAGTACTTATAACAAGTAGCGTCAACATATTTAGTTTGAATATGCTAAGCTATATTATATTATCACAGCTACAAAGAATAAATATACGTAGATAAATAAATTGATATTCATTACATCACGAAGTTTATAATAAGAAATAAAAGAATGGTATAAGATAATCTAAGATGACTTCAACTAGGAAAGTGCATTAAAAACATAAAAAGATAACGTGTAATATAGACTAAGTATGTTGTAGGTAACAACTGTTCTTTGGCCACATTAGTAAAAATACTCCACATCTTCAATAGTACGATCAACATGGTCTACCTCAAACTTTGGAATACATATCTAGATCATCAGATAGCGACCAACGTAATATACAAAGAAAGAATATATGTAATTTAGTAATAACAGATATGTCCAAACATGATAATAATGTAAGTCTTAAGAAATATTAAATTAATATGTAACAACAATATCAACTGATATAGGTTAAACTTAATGTATTCTAGTATAGTCACACTATAAAAAGAATATTTTTACTTAGAATGTCATGCATTTGGAAAACTAACTAATAAGATATCACTGTTTCGATTATCAGTGTCAGACATGACACTATATAAAGCCTGGTATGAAAGAAAAGTTAAAGTTGATTTATTTAAAGTATTTGGTTGCATTCTTTATGCATTTTTACCAGCTCAATGTAGGAAAGACAAATTTGATGAAAAAGGAGAAAATATATTTCATTGGCTATAGTAATAAATCATGTTAATCTCTTTCACTGTACCAAAACTCTAAAACTATGGTGAGGGTTAAGAGAAATTATTTTATATTTTAATATGCCCCTGCAGATTGAAGGCCCATTTTAGCTAGAAACCTGGGTTTTACACAATGATATTATTTTTTTAAAATCTGCAAAATACCATGTTGAAGTCTCTTCCACTGCACCAAAATTTCGAAACTATGATGAGGGTTAAGGGAGATTTCAATCAACAAAGACCCACCAAGACCAAGATTTGAAGAAACATATATTCAGATATAGAATCGCCACTAACAAAGGTGCGTTCTTTACAAGATATTTGCAATTCTCGTAATATGGCAATTTTCACAAGTAAACTATAGAATTTGAAGAAGCCAAAAAAAATAAAGGCAGGATTAAAGCAATGAACAAGGAAATTTCAATGATCAAAAAAAAAAAATTGGAGCTAGTTGATCTACCTGAAGAAAAGGAGGTGATTGAACTCAAATGGATATTCAACATGTGATTTAAAATGTGAAAAATGTGAAGTCAAAATCAATGGGCTATAATAAAATGTGCAAAATATGAAGTCAAAATTAATGGGCAAATTAATAGGAGGTGATTATGGTAGAGTGAAAAAAATATTTAACATGTGATTTATAAGTTTAGAGTGGGTTGAATATTTTTGAATTGTATTTCTATAAATAGAGTTTTTGAATTATAAACTATGTAAGCCAAAGAGGAAAAGTAAAGTAGCCACTCTCTCTTCCTCTTCCAAAATAAAATTTGTATTCAAATTTAAGTAATAAAATCATTTTAAATTCTTCTCCTAATTCTATTTTTATTGCTTTCATCTCTACTTAGATCCTTCAATAATTTGTTATTAGTCCACTATACTTCCATCTGCTCCAACAATTATTGGTATCCATATTCAAATCCACTCTAGATCATTGTTGGTATCCATCTTCCTCCATCATTTTTGCTATCCATCTTCGGTTCGTATCTGTTTTGATTGGTGTTCATCTGTAAATTGTCATTGACTCTATTTGTGGATCATCTTCCAACTCGCTTATCGAGGACCAATTTGTTAGAGTTAATCAAACCCAAAAAAATAGATTAGGTGAAAAGAATGATTAGGTGAGAGTGATTAGGTAGAATAGTGCCGGTAGGTGGAATAGTGCCGGTTGGTGGAATAGTGCCGGTAGGTGGAATAGTACCGGTAGGTGGAATAGTGCCGGTTGGTGGAACAGTGCCACAATGAAGCCTATAAATAGATGCTCTCATTTGCTTTCATTCCACACACCAAAAAAATCACTAAAGCATCCATTCAAGAGAAGAGTAAAGAGAAGATAGAGAAAGGAAGAGAGGAGAGAGAAACACATTGTGCTCTTCGGGTGATATCCATCACGCTGTTAGTTTGGTGGTTCTACTACAGACTACATTTCTCTAACAAGGTTGGAGATTTCTTTCGTATTGGAGGTAATATTGTATCACTCTCTATTTTCTGTATATTCCCGAGTTCTCTGGACAAGACTCGGAAGGTTGTACTATTTATCTGGAATAGTAGAATTCGCTCTCTGATTGTCCCGTGGTTTTTTCCGTAAGGGTTTCCACGTAAATATTGTGTGTCATCTGTGGCTTGTTGATTTACTTATAGCTCACTTATTGTTTACATACAAGTCGGGATTTTTATTATTTTTTCCCAACAGTGGTATCAGAGCTAAGGTTAGCTATTGTGTGTAAACAATGTATAGTATAACAAGTCGCATGATTACTCTTAATGGATCTAATTGGATGATCTGGAAGCCAAGAATGGAATATCTTTTATATTGTAAAGATCTTCATGCACCTTTAGAAGGTGATGTGTCTAAACCAAAGGACATGAGTGATGATAATTGGAAAAAGCTTGATAGAAAAGCTATTGGTTTCATTCGACAATGGTTGGATGATACCGTGTTTCATCATGTCTCCACTGAGAGTACATCCCACTCTTTTTGGAAGAAACTGGAGAGTCTGTATGAGAGAAAAATAGCAGGCAACAAAGTTTTCTTGATTAGAAAGTTAGTTAGTTCAAAATATAAAGATGGTTCTTCTATTGCTGAACATTTGAATGAAATTCAAAGTATTATTAATCAGCTTTCTTCTATGAAAATGGTGCTTGACGATGAGTTGCAGGCTTTATTGTTGCTCAGTTCATTACCGGAGAGTTGGGTGACATTGGTGGTGTCTCTAAGTAACTCTGCACCAGAAGGTGTAGTTTCTATGAGTTTAGTTACAAGCAGTTTGCTTAATGAAGAACTCAGACGAAAGAACTTGGGCACATCACAGTCTGAAGCACTTGTGTTGGAGAATCGAGGAAGACCAACATCAAAAGATAGAAATAACTACTCCAGATTCAGAAGTAAATCCAGATCGAAGAAGGATATTTCTTGCTACTTTTGCCACAAGAAAGGACACATGAAAAAGACTGCAGAATTCGAAAAAAAGATGAAAAATCCAAGCATGAAGGAAAATTTGAAGCCCATGAAAATACTACAGCTACAGCTGAAGGTGATTTAGTTGTATCTGAAAGTAATAATTTATGTCTTTGTATTACATGTCAAGATGCAGATTGGGTAATCGATACGGGAGCCTCGTATCATGCTACTCCACATAGAGATTTCTTTACAACTTATCAAAGTGGGGATTTTGGCATTGTAAGGATGGGCAACAAAGACACTTCTCAAATTAAACGCATGGGAGATATACATCTTGAGACCAGTCTCGGTTGTAAATTAGTGCTAAAAAATGTAAGGTACGTTCCAGATCTTCGCTTGAATCTAATATCTGCAGGAAAGCTATATGAAAATGGATCTGGCAGTACCTTTTGCAATGGGTATTGGAAGCTCACAAAAGATTCTTTTATCGTGGCAAGAGGAAAGAAATGTTGCACTCTTTACAAGATGCAAGCAAAACTATGCAAATGTGAGGTGAACACAGTTAAGGAAGATTCTTCTCTAGAGTTGTGGCACAAGAGGCTTGGCAACATGAGTGAGAAGGGAATGCAGATTCTTGTTAAAGAAAAATTCCGGCCGAATATGAAAGGTACACATTTTGATACTTGTGTGCATTGCATAGCTGGTAAACAACATCGAGTTTCATTTGTTAGGAATGGATCAAGTAGAAAGTCTCATGTATTGGATTTGATACATTCAGATTTTGTGGTCCTATGAAAATTAAAACATTTGGTGGTGCTCTCTATTTTGTAATTTTTATAGATGATTATTCCAGAAAAGTTTGGGCTTATGCTTTAAAAACTAAAGATCAAGTTGTCGATGTCTTTAGAGAATTTTATGCCAAAGTGGAGAGAGAAACAGGGAGGTCCCTCAATTGTATTCGATCAGACAATGGTGGCGAGTATATCGGGCCATTCAATGAATATTGCAAGAGCAAAAGAATTCGACATGAGAGGATCATTCCGAAGACTCCTGAACAAAATGGTGTGGCAGAAAGAATGAATCGCACTATCGTCGAAAGGATTAGGTGTATGCTATCACATTCCAAATTGTCCAAACCCTTTTGGGGGGAGGCATTAAGAACTGCGATAGACCTAATCAATTTATCACCTTTAGCTTCTTTAAAGGTGATGTACAAGAGAAAGTGTGGACAGGAAAGAAAGTCTCCTATAAACACTTGAGAGTATTCGGCTGCCGTGCATTCGTTCACATTTCTAAACATGAAAGATCAAAACTTGATGGTAAGACAAAATAATGTATTTTTTTTGGCTATGCAGATGAAAAATTTGGCTACAGGTTATGGGATCCAGAAGAGAAGAAGGTAATAAGAAGTAAAAATGTGATTTTCCTTGAAGATCAGACCATCGAAGATTTAAAAAAGAAAAAAACAATGCAGTCTTCTACAAGCGAAGTTGTAGATCTGGATCCAGTTCCTTCTCCAGTCACAAACGATGAAGGAGAAGAATTGCGAGAACATCAAGCAGATGTTGATATTCCTATTCAAGAAGAAGAGAGAGAGCAATTCACTACAACACAACCATCAATAGCGTCTCAGTTAAGGCGGTCTGACAGAAACCGTTATCCTTCTAGCAGGTACCCAACTAATGAGTATGTCCTGATTACTGATGCAGGTGAACCAGAGAGTTATCAAGAAATGCAAGAAGGTAGTTAGAAAACTGAGTGGTTAAAAACAATGAAAGAGGAAATAGATTCTTTGCACAAGAACCATACCTATGATTTGGTAAAATTACCAAATGGAAGGAAGGCATTAAAGAACAAGTAGGTGTTGAAGATAAAGACCGAAGAGAAGAACTCACAACCAAGATACAAAGTAAGGTTAGTTGTGAAGGGTTTTGACCAAAAGTAAGGAGTTGATTTTGAAGAAATTTTCTCTCCGGTGGTTAAAATGTTATCAATTCATCTCGTTCTTGGAATGACTGCAAGTATGGACTTAGAGATCGAACAAATAGACGTGAAGACAACTTTTCTTCATGGCGATCTAGAGGAAGAGATCTACATGGAGCAGCCTGAAGGTTTCAAAGTTAAAGGTAAAGAAGATATGGTCTGCAAGTTGAGAAAGAGTTTATATGGATTAAAACAAGCACCTCGACAATGGTACAAGAAATTTGATTCTTTTATGGTGGATCATGGTTATAAGAGAACAATTTCAGATCATTGTGTTTACGTCAAAAGGTATGATGGTGATTTCATTATATTGTTGCTCTATGTTGATGATATATTGATTGTAGGTAAAGACATGTCTAAAATTGACAAGGTTAAGAAGGATTTAAGCAAATCATTTGCCATGAAGGACCTAGGAGCAGCACAACAAATTTTAGAGATACACATATCTCGTGATAGGAATGCGAAAAGGTTATGGTTGTCGCAGGAGACCTACATCAATAAAATACTAAAAAGATTTAACATGGACAGAGAAAAACTAGTTTGTACTCCACTTGCAGGACACTTCAAACTAAGCTCCGAGCAATGTCCCAAAAGCGTGATGGAAAAGGAAGAAATGAGAAGAATTCCATATGTTTTAGTAGTCGGTAGTCTAATGTATGCAATGGTATGTACTAGACCAGATATAGCATATGCAGTCGGTGTTGTTAGTAGGTTCCTTATAAATCCAGGTAAAGAGCATTGGGTTGCAGTTAAGTGGATATTAAAGTACCTAAGTGGAGCTTCTAAAATAAGTATTTGCTTTACAGGAGATAAGTCTGTATTAACAGGTTACACTGATATAGATATGGCATGAGATATTGACTCAAGAAAGTCTACATCTGGTTATTTGATTACTTTTGCAAGGGAGCTGTGTCTTGGCAATCCAAATTGCAAAAATGTGTTGCTTTGTCAACTATAGAGGTTGAGTATATTGCTATTACAGAAGCTTGCAAAGAGATGTTATGGATAAAACGTTTTTTGCAAGAACTAGATATGTCACAAAATACCTATACAGTCTATTGTGATAGTCAGAATGCCATTCATCTCAACAAAAATCCAAGTTTTCATTCTAAATCCAAGCACATCGATGTGAGGTATCACTGGATTAGAAATATACTTGATGAAAAATTATTGCAGCTTGAGAAAATTCACACCGACAAAAATGGAGCAGATATGATGACGAAAGGGTTACCTAGAGAAAAACAGGATTTCTGTCGGAAAGTAGCCGGTATGGACTTTATATAGAGTTCCACTTCATCTCCTTTTTTTTGGGTTGGAGGGAAAGATTGTTAGAGTTAATCAAACCCAAAAAAATAGATTAGGTGAAAAGAATGATTAGGTGAGAGTGATTAGGTGGAATAGGCCGGTAGGTGGAATAGTGCCGGTTGGTGGAATAGTGCCGGTAGGTGGAATAGTGCTGGTTAGTGGAATAGTGCCACAATGAAGTCTATAAATAGATGCTCTCATTTGCTTTCATTCCACACAAAAAAAAAATTATCAAAGCATCCATTCAAGAGAAGAGTAAAGAGAAGATAGAGAAAGGAAGAGAGGAGAGAAAAATCTCAATGTGCTCTTCGGGTGATATCCATCACGGTGTTAGTCTGGTGTTTCTACTACAGGCTACATTTCTCTAACAATGTTGGAGGTTTCTTTCGTGTTGGAGGTAATATTGTATCACTCTCTATTTTCTGTACATTCTCGAGTTCTCTGGACAAGACTTGGAAGGTTGTACTATTTATCTGGAATAGTGGAATTCGCTCTCTGATTGTCCTGTGGTTTTTCCCGTAAGGATTTTCCACGTAAATATTGTGTGTCATTTGTGACTTATTGAGTTACTTATAGCTAATTTATTGTTTACATTACAAGTCGGGATTTTTATTATTTTTTCCCAACACAATTGTAGCAGGGGCTCCTTTGATCTCCTTGATATCTTGTTGAAGATTTGGAATCCAGCCCTTTGTAATGCTTCTTTGATCCCCTTGACATCTTCCGAAAGAAGTTAAAATTTAGCTCCTTTGATGTCTGCATTAATTCCTTATTACATGATATCAGGCACCAATAATGGGAATTTATGTTTTGACACAGACTGAAACATAGCAAATCAGACTTTGATCTAATGCAGTGCGGAAGCGATGAGGAAAATTGATACTGGAATGCCCAACCGATTTTCTTGAAATCCACATGAAAGTCCTTGAATGCCTTAGGAGAAGACAGCACCATGTTCTTGAACCATAGCAATATTTCTTGACCCTCACCACTATTTTAGAGTTTGGAAGTGGCAGGGACTTAAAAAATACGTTCCACATAAAAATTTTGTTATTTGCATTTTTGAATGCATCAGAATCAGCTTTCATATACTGCTCTATTAGAATGAAGGAATCAATACTTTAAAGAATTTATTCCATTTGAATTTGTCTTTCGTCCTACATTAAGTTCTCACCAAATTCTAATTTGTTGAATTTTTTTTTTTAATGAGAAAGTATAGAATTTACAATTGGATCGTAGTCAACTATGGATTCAAAATTGAATTTCAGTTCTTTCCTTCTCAAATAACTTGAAGTTGGATGTCAGTAAAAATTTTGTAAAAGTTTCTATTTCCCTAATACAAGCAATCACTTTCACACAAGTGATGATTCAAATCAATTGAGAATGTTAATTATAATTCACTTCCTGCTTGATGAGTTTCCTCTTTAGAAACTTCAGAGTTGTTAATTATAATTTAAAAAAAGTAGTTTTTTTTTTGAAAGCAAAATTTTAGAATTTTTAACTATAATTCTAAAATTAATTCCAATTTTTTTTTTGTCTCAACAAAAAGATATCATCATCTCACTTTCCTATGAAAAGATGACATTCATCTTCCTAGATTAGAATCATCCATTACCTTCGTGATTGTTATGATTGTCTGGGTGTTGTCTTTGGCTTGTGGGAACTCATTGTGTACCTCAGATACCACCAAATGATCAAATTATAAACTCTTGATACAGTTGATCAACTGACACCGAACTAGCCGGTGTTAACTGCTCAGAGATATTAGTATATATAGTGTAATCTCTTGCTTGGAGGCTGCAACATTAGCTCATCCAACGCTCTGTCCTTTTAATTGAATCAAGCACATACATACAGAAGAAACTAGTGGCGGTGATTGCATCATATCATCAGCATATCCGTTGGATTTGGGAGAGTCAAGGACCTCAGATGTGCTCTCCCGACCTTCCTCTTGAGAGCCCAACAGGTATGTCAGAAGTTGGTGCTCATCAATCCATTCATTTATGCTTCTATTCCTTTCTCTCAACACTTGATCTTCAACAGAATCCAGCTTCGCGTGTTCTTTTAGTTGTCATCTTCATCACCACTACATGAGACCAATAAGAATATATATGAGACAAGATGCACAAGAAAAATCCAGAAATAATTCCTCAATCATGCAATGTAAAATGGGAAAAATTATTTAATGAAAACAATTCCGCACCATCTAACTGTCAATTATATATATATATATATATATATATATATATATATATATATATATATATATATATATATATATATATATATATATTCTGATTATTTTTGTGTTCTATTATCCACATCCTTTCTTTTGAGACTCAAAAGCTTTTGTTATTAAATGAGGTAGAAGTGCAAACTTGAGATTGCCCTTCACATACATATGCCTCGTTGAAAATTTTTCTCTAGAAGGAACTATCCAAGCATAAAATTTTAAAAAGTAATTAGAAAATATACCAGGTAGTTCCCAAGGGTTGTTAAACTCGTATAGATGATCTAGCTCGGCGATTACAGATGCTGCCGGAGTCAGGGAAGAAGTGAAGTAGTACGTGGATGATGTGTTCTTGGTCTGTTGGATGGAATCGAAATCCTGGTGGCAATTGGGAGCCTAGTAACCCAAGACTTTCCATGAGAGATGATCTCAAAGATAAACTAAAAAAAGATAACTACAAATTAAGGAGATGGGGAAGGAACAAGTATATAAGGAGCACTTGGGCTGTAGTGGATTGTGGAAACAACATGCAGTTTGGTTCCTTTTATAGAGAAATTTGGTTGGGATTGTCGCGGGCAAGGGATGTCGGGAGAAGTTGTGACAACTTCAATTTCTCGGCTCCCTTTCAAGTCCATTGTATCAGGAGAAACCAAAGGAAATGAAAGAAAAAAGTGACATGAACAAGAGGACAAGGATTAAGGCTCTAAACACCATGTAGCAGTTAAAAATATATTCATCAGTCAATATTCGTGGGAAAAAAATTTGTTATGTAACTAAAATGAAGAAGTCAAACAATACAGTCTAATTGATTGTCTTATTCTTACATAAAATATAGTAAAATAAAACTAGCAATAATGCTGTCAATTGTCCCTTGCTTTTTGTTGGCAATTGCCATGTTATTTTCAGCAAGAACTCCCAGTGGTATCAAATCTTGGAATACACTCAATAATTTGTTATACATTAATCTATCCTAAGGCAATAATGTAGGTAACTATAGTTTAACTCAAATTATTGATCCTGTTGTAGGAATGAAAAGGAACAGGATAAGACCTTATAACCTCCCAAAATCTGACAGACATTTTTTAATTAAAATCAAGACTAGGACATCCAGAATAGATTATCTTCAGTTGGCCAATTAGTCTGGAAACTTCATAAAATACCATCAAATCACCATCTTATGGAATGACTTCGTTTTGTCCATGCACTAACAAGTTTCTGTGTTTTCCAGGACACAAATGTAAAGTTCTCTGGGATAATTTCGCCTTCCTGTTCCCTAGGAAGTTATAAGGAATAGGACTATATGTTGCAGTTTATGAAGCATGGATATGAGACACACGTCGCCATGACTATGGATACAAATACATGACAATTCTTAAACGTAGGACAAAAGAGTACAATGACTTGACTGTGCACGTATTTATATATGTTTATATATAATGCACATCAAAATACTTAATCATTTGGACAAATTCTATCATGAGTAGAAAAGGAAAGAAAATAAAACCATAATTATTTAAATTGTAGATTCCAACCGAGAAACTATATCAAAGAAAAGTTATGTAAGTTCAATCAGGCATCTCGCATAATATAATTATGTAAAGCCTCTCAACGTTTTTGCAGCACATTTGGTGTCTATTAGTTTAGTTTATATTTTCATATCAAATGAAACTTGTTATACGTTCGTTAAAGCAAAGCATGGCTTCACTGTGCACAACACGTACTCTCAAGGAATTTATAACACCCCAGTCCCTTCGTACTCGCAAGCTAGGAATTTGTGACACCCCAATCCCTTTGTACACGCAAGCTATTTATTTTTTAACTTACTTTGATAAATAATATCATATTTATGTTAATGATAATAGCTATTTTTTAAATTTATATAGTAAAAAAAAAAAAAAGAATTTTCAATAAAAGGAATATTCTTTCTATTTTATTATGAAAAAATTATTTCCCTTATTTGTGTATTTATTTAATTAAATTATTGATATAATGATATGATCTTATATCTCTTAGTTTTCTATTCTAAACCCAAACTACTGGGCTACTTAGTTGTGATTTATGAAGAAATTATGCTTAATAAACTTTAACCATTCTTCTTCCCATATGATTATTTAACTTTAACTTTCCATAACTAATACAATTATGTGACCCATCGTGGCAACTTTTAAGATTTAATCCAACCCATTCATTGAGTCGATTCGTTATCCTATTTATTTTTCTTATTCAATGACCCTATAATTATTGCCCCAATTATGTGACCCATCATGGCAATTTTTTTTTAATTTGAAAAATATTTTAATGAAAATAAATTATAAATTTTCATGTTCAATTAACTATCTTTTCTTACATTAATAAGAATTTCAAACTACCCTATCTAATCAAATCTCCCCCTTAACTAATTGATATCTCATTATATCCTTTCCATTCCAAACAAAATGGATAAAAAAAAAGATGGAAAAACAAGAGAACACAAGCAAGAATGAGGGAGGAAGAGACAAAGCTCGTGGATATCACCATTGGAGAAGAAGGATCTTAGTATCTCTGATCTTAGAGAATCACATGATAGAGACAATTGTTATTTCTAATTCTTCCTATAACCCTAGTCTTTTCAATTTGGTCGGTACTACTCCAAAGTTGGCCCTATTTGTCTTGCCAAAGTTTGATGATATCATAATTCAGTAAATTTTTTTTTTTTAATTTAACTTTATAGTCTCATTGTATCAATAAACTAATATTAGCTTAAGCTATCGTCATCATCACCATTACATGACTCCAATCAGAATGTGAGATAGGTTTCACAAGAAAATCCTTGAAATAATTCCTCAATCATGCACCGTGAAAATTGGAAAGTTATTTAATCAAAACAATTCCACACCATCCAACTCTTAAAGTTTCCAAGTAATTTCTGATGAATAGTCCATTTATTATCTGTTCACCCTTAAAATCCACTTCTTTTGAGACTAAGAAGCTTTTATTATTAGCTAATTTAGAAGCAAGCAAATTTGAGATTGCTCTTCACTTATGTTTTGTTGAAATGTATTGCTCAATATAAAATAGGGTTAATTATAGTAAGATCCCATGTAGTAGGTGGGTTGGTCGGCTAGCAGCGACAGCATATTTGGGGTGATCGAAAATCCTAATTAGGGTTTCTTGTTAACTTTTAGGCTATGGACATGACTGCAGTGCGCCGTCGTTAGAGGAGAGGTGAAAGGGGAGTTGGTGAAAAGGGGGAGGAGGCAAGGATTTAGGCGGCTATGACATCTGCAGAAAGGGGATGAGATAGGGTTTTGTGAGGCAGTGGTCAGGTAAGTTTTTTCTTCTATACTTTCCGTTAATGGGTTTTGTAAATGAATTTTTTTTTAAACATTGCCCGACAACACTTTGTGTGCTGATCATGTTGGTATGGTAGTGGGGTTTGCATGGAGGGGGACCAAAAAGAACCAATATTGGGGGGAAGGGGGACCAGAGACTATTAGTTTCTAGTTGAACTTGGTAATAGACAGTGTCATGAGAGGAACGTTGACATGTGCGTGTGTTGGATATTGTCGGGTGGGGGGCTGTGAACAATGGACTGTGATATGTGGGTGTATTGAACACTATCTTATGTAGTTACTTTGATGTACATCTAAAGGACTATGAAGAAAGCCCATTAAGTGACCGTATATGTCTAGTAGCTTAATAGATTACGCTATCAATGTAGAAGGTTCGTAAATGTCAAATCATATATATGGTTAGAAGCTTCTATATTTTTACAACTAAGCATAGAGGTTGTCATCATTGAATCATGTAACATATCTTTTTCATTTCATAAAATGTAATAATCGTTTGAGTTTGTTCGTTCTTTATCAAATAGTAGTGCGTGCTTTGATGTATGAATTCTGTTAATTGCAGTTCATAGATTTTAAGTGGAAATTTCAACCTTCATATTCACCACGGAGGCTACTTTGTCAAAAAAAAAAAAAAAAAATGACATATTAAATATGAAGGAGGAAAAGTGGATGTTGTTGAAAATATCGATATAGAAGGCTTTGGATGGTTCGATCCGGAGGATATTGTATGAAGGTTGAGGTATGGAGGGGGGTTCATTATAGGGTACCCGTGAAATGAAATGATAATGGGTGGAGGTTGGTATACAATAACAGTGCTGTTATGGACATGATTAGGGATCATCAATCCTATGAGGAGATCTAGATATATGTTAAATACTTAATTGAAAAGCCAATTCCAGGCAAAAATCCCAAGGATGATGCTATGAAGCAACAAGAAGAGGAGGATGAGCAAAGTACATCGGACAGCAAATATGTTGAAGAAGAGGGTAGGTTGAGAATAATCGTAGCAGTGAAGAAGACGATAGTGACAGTCAAATGAGTTTGTTCGGAGACTCAGATGAAGACAATTTTACAGATGATGACGACTACAAGGAATTTGGCAATGGTGCAGATGAGGAGCGGTAGAAGAACGCTAGATAAGGAGAAGTTGGAGGCAAGAATGAGAAGGAAGGTATTTCATTGCCTACTTTATTTTAGATAGTGTTTATTATTGAAGCATTTACATGTTCAACGTGACAATTGACCATTTGTTTTACATGTTTCAATTGAATATGAGCATTCTGTGTTAGTAGGAGGAGATGGTGAATCAAAAAATTCTGATAACCACCACTTGAGGAGTCCTTCTGACTCTTCAAAGGACGAGTTATGCAAGCAGGGGGAAGAAACATACTATATATACAGAGTTTGATACCAGAAAGAACATGCGCCACCCTGAGCTATAGATTGGTCTTGAATTCACTGATCATGTTGAGTTTAGAGAGGCTCTCAGGTATGATTCTTTGAACAAAAGATATGAGTACCGATATGTTAAAAATGAAAAGGCAAGAGTAATTATTGTGTGTGTGCATGAGAGATGCAAGTGAAGAATCCATGCTTCTTAGGATAGGGACCAAGTTGTATTCCAAGTAAAGACGAACAATGGGAGACACACGTGTACATCTGCAAAGGCAAAAAAGCATGCGACTTTCACTTTTTATGTACGAAAATATCTGGATATTATTCATGAGGACCCTGATATCATTTCAACTCAAATTGTCTATATGATGAAGGGAAACGAGAATCATCATTAAGAGAAGTCAGGCTTATAGAATAAAATAGAAGCCAAATGAAATTATCCATGGCGAGATGGGAAAGTATATGATAATAAGACAATATTGCAATATGATCACATCGAAAAACCCATGAAGTATTGTTAAATTAATGGTTGATAGGCCAAATCCAGGTATGTCTCCCCAATTTTTGAGAATTTGTGTCCTTTAAAACATGTATAGATGGGTTTAGAAGTGGTTGTCGCCCTATCAATGGACTTGATGGTTGCCATATTAGGCATGATAGTGGAGGGATACTGTTAAGTGCAATAGGCTGAGATGACAACAACCAATTTTTTTTTATTACGTGGGTAGTGGTTGAGGTTAAGTGCAAATTTTCATGGGTTTGGTTCATCCTTTATTTTCTTGAGGCAATTGGGCAAGTAAAAGAGTGTTGATGGATTTTTATATCCGATCAACAAAATGTGATTTAGTTAGTTCAATTTATATTACTTTGGAATTCATTCTAAGTCTGTTTTGAATTTCATTTTGAACATGGATTGATTTTGTATTGTATGTGTAGGGGTTGGTGAAAGTGTTTGACATTATGATACCAGACTCTTATCATAGATTTTGTGTTAGATATATGTACGCTAATTTCAAGGAGAGATTCAAAATAGGCAAGTTGCTCAAGGACATAATGTGGAAAGTAGTATTTGCCTATAATAAAAGGGACTTTTACCGCCCAATGAGATAGATCGAACAACCAATAAGGAAGTTTATGAATGGCTCGCTGCGAAGCCCACGAATACATGGTCTCAAAGTGGGTTAAGCCCGCGGTCCAATTGTGACATGTTGATCAAAAACCCTTCCGAGTCATGGAATAAGTTCATTCTTGCTGCCAAATACAAACCTCTTATTTTAATGTTGGTGATAATCAGGAAGCTAGTGATGTGGAGAATACAAGAGAAGAAGAAAATAATCAGTAGGTGGAAAAGAGTACTTTGCCCAAAGATAACAGAGAAGGTCAAGCTGATTGAAGAGATGTGCAGGACATGCAAAGCAACCACCCAAAAGGATAGCTCTACCTCCAAGTGGTCTATGATATGGTGTGGATGCACAAGTTAGGTCGGAGACAAAGATGGGGTTTCTCTTGAGATCTGGAAGGGATTTGGGTGCAACAAAGTTAGTGCCTCCAAGGAATGGGAGGGCCGTGGGCACGTGAGATGATGTAGACCGATTTGTCAAGCGCGTAAGTATTTAGAAAATCAAATTGTGCAATTTTGCTACTCCACAAATAGCTCTAGTGTCGTGTAACGTCTCATAAATCCACATACTATATGTTTGTGTAGAGAGGAAGAGTATCAAGACATGGCGAAGATCAAGGCAGTCGAAATCCAACCAAAAAAGAATCAACCATGAATGCAAGCTCTGCAAAGTAGAAAGGTACTAAACTATTTACTCAACATGCACCCTTAACTCAATTTGAATTACATTGTTACAAATCTCATTTATCTTATTTGCACTGTGTTATATCAGCAAATTGAGATGTGGAAGAAGGTCTGTGCATTCTAGAACCCCAGGGAGAGGTGGATGGCCATCAGATTCCCTTAGACTAGGACTGTGCATATGTCTGAGCTGATGGGTTTTTTTTTCGACTTTGTTATGATGGTGACAATGATATGTGCAAATTTGGTTAACTTTGTCAATGTAATTATTTTTGGATTTGGAAGTGTTGTAAAGTTATGGTGCATACACTGATATGTGCTAATGGGTTTACCATTGGAAGCCAATTTTGTAATCACACTATGTTCATATGATAAGATGGAATTTATAGATATATGTTCATCTGGTTGAAAATTATGCAAATGATTGTTTGTCTAACATATCTTTGATGCATACCTGGAGCTGATGTTCTTTATGAATATATGTTCATCTATTTGCGTTGAAAATTATGTAAATGATTGTTTGACTGTATATGTGCATGACTGTGCTACTGCGCTGCTGTGCTATTGATGTGTTATATTTACTGCAAGCGCACAGTATCATTGTAGCGCTGTACAGGTCGTCTCACAGGGATCTATGGTGTTTCTGGGTTCCTTACTTTCTCTATAGTTCTATCGGACTAACCAAAACTTTTAGGTTGAAGTCGAGTTAATCTAAATAGCCTAGGATCTAGAATCAACTAATTTCCAACCATGTTCTTACTTCTATTATTTTTTTCTATCATAAAAATTCGATCTTTTTAGTTTAATTCTTACTTAAAATGCCATAAGCATGAGTTATCAAGTGTTGTGCAAATATAACTCATCAAAAATGCTACTTCTTATAAAAACAAACTAAATCCCTTAGATAATTCAAAGAAAAAGATAAAACCAGCAACCCCAAACCCTAACTAAGCATAGATTATCAAGAAACCTAATTCAAGTATAATCTATCAAAGTCCTAATCTTCGAGTCCTTGGATTTTAATCTTTTTATTGAAAGATCATGTATTTATTAATTTTTATTTAAGAAGAAAAATATTAGAAAATAATTAAATGGTGGATCTTAGCTTCATCTATATCCTAGGGCTAATCTAATTAGCTACTCATAATTTTTACTAAGGAAGATCAAACTTTTTTATTCATGAAATGATAAATCCTAATCTAGAAAGCAGTAAACCCTAAAATAGAATGCAATTAAATCTATGCAGAAAAAATAAAAATCTCAAGAACAATGGGTTACTTCTGGACACGGTGTTGTGGCCGTCAACCTTCAGCAAAAATCCTAACTTTATTAATCCGAAAAACGAGTACAAAAATTCCAGCGTATCGTCAAAATAAAAGGATTGGCCAATATATAGGCCTCCGAAACCAAATCCTATTTCTAGCTGAACCAAAAGACCACTAAATTACATCGAAGCCACGGAAAAGAAACTCGACGTGTGGGCCCATGCTTTGCCCGCTATTTAGCGGTAAATGCCACTAAATAGCGGCCTAACATTGTATAAATTGCTTGAAACGTTTTGAACGTGAAGCTCTTGTCTTTTTTGTTTAGTTTTCCTGACTGTATTCGACTTTGAATCTTTGCAGCATCGTAGTCTCATAGTCTTGCCCGCTTTAGTAACTTTTCGGACTCTGATTTCCTACTCCAACATTGATTTCTTGCCATCTCCTTGTACGAATCGAATTACCTGAAAAAGACAGTAAAAATACCCGAGTAGTATTTATTTATATACAAAAATAGATAAACTATGAGAGGAAAAATACAATATATGATATTCATCACACCCCCACACCTATCTTTTGCTAGTTCTCGAGAAAAACCTAAATCTAAAAAGAAAAACAAAAATCCTAACTCACATTCGCAGGAATCGCGATTGCACTTAGCATGTGCAACAAGCCTTTAAACCCCTAGGTTACCCTAGTGGACGAGTGTTGTCTCGTGAGGGTTTGCAGTGAATATACCCACAAAATTCATGAAGAAGATGGATTAAGGAATAAAGAAAAGAAAAATAAGGATAACCGAAAATCAAGAAAAATAAAAATTTTATACAAAAAAAAGAAAAATCTCTTTTTTTTTTATAATATTTTCATCAATTGGTCTCACTAATATACAAAATCAAGAACGCATTTAGATTATCAATTTTTAAATAGAGTATCATATCAGATACACTTATCATTTTAATCAAAAATTTAAATCTTATCTTTCAATACCTACTAACAGATAATCTATTGGCTCCTATACAACTACATGCATGTGTGATAGTCTATTTTGGTTTTGAACTCCAACTCTAACTCATGATTCATCTCCTCTCTCATAATAATTTTTTTATTTTCTCTTTTTTTTTCTTTTTAAGAATATTTCACATTTCATACGAATATTCAAGCTTGCTTAGGCGCAACATACCCGATTACTCAGTTCATACTCTTTTCTTTTTTTTTTTTTAGAATATTTCACCTTTCATGCGAATATTCACGCTTGCTTAGGCGCAAAGTACCCGATTACTTGGATCATACTCATTTTTTTTTCACTCTTGAGGCTATTGCCTTAATACTAGGCGCACCCCATTATTTTATTCTCACATCTTTTTTTTTTCTTTGTTTAGAGAGAGAAGACTTACTCATTCGTTATCATCTTTATCCTTAACTTAATAAACTATTGTGAAGTGAAAAATAGATGTATACTTGCCTCAAAACTACTGTTAGCGATATTTAATTTTCGGATTTTAATCTTTTTTTCATAAAATTCAAAGTGTATCGTCCAATCTACTCTCATATCCAATTTCAAATCTAAATTTGTTCATTTATCTGTAATTAATTTGATCTATTGATAAAATATTTTTTTTTGTTGGTCACCCTAAAAACTACCCAAAGTGTAAAATAAAGAAATCCAAAAACCTAATAAAAATAAAAATAAAATCCTAAAAATCCTAAAAAAAATAAAAATTCTCCTAATACACTCCCCCACACCTAAACTTGTGTATGCCCTCATACACAAATTATTGGTGCCGTCCTCTCTGCCTTCTACTAGACTCACCAGGTGCAGGATGTGCTCGTGCTGTAGAAGACTCACCCCTATCAATTTGTTTCAACCGGTGCCAAATTTTTCCAAGACCTTGCCAGACAACATTGATTTGCTCAGTGGGATCAGCTGGCAAGTCTTGGTCAAAGAAGGCATTATCTTCCTCCTCTTGTGTCAAGTCAGTGGCATATATATTCTCGTTATCAGCATGTCTGTTCCAATCTTCTGAAACAGCAGCATGATATGTCACTGAAGTATGTTCGGTCGCAATAAACACGCGTGAGGGTGCATATGCGTCAAATTCGGCACTAGATATAAACTTGCAATACAACTGTGTAATTAAACACGGTAGAGGCAAACTAGTTCTCGACCGCATCTTAACATCAATAATAGTGTCGAGTAGTTGTGTGCACATACAAAAGTGAGTATCTTGACGCATAATACAATCAACAACATAAAGTGTGGGCGTGTAAAAAGATGACATATGTGTAATGCCCATAACATTAGTGTTGACCCAGCGGCAAGTTGCATGAATATTGCGATAGAGTGTCTTACTGCTGATCCCTTTATCACGTATTATTTTGCAGTTTGGATCCATCCGTGTAAGATAATCCTCAATCCTACCGGGAGTGTGATTCCCGGTGTGAAGGAGGATACCCGTAGAAACCGAGATGGCCGCTGCGTTCATTTCATATAATTGGCCCCGCCAATGGAGGTTCATGGTTTTGCGATCGTCCAAAATGTAGGATTTCACAAAACTCGCATAAAATTCCTCCACCAACTCTGGGATGTAGAATTCATTAGGTGAATATATTAGGTAATTCCAACCCAGAGTTTCAATCGCAGCGGCGAAATAAACACTAAATGCCACAAAAATATCGCCCAAAAACTTCTCACAAGCAAATCTACCCATTATATCGTACAGTAATTACTAATTTGCAATCTAATCAAACCAGTAAATATAGAAGAGAAGAAGAGTACCTCCCCTGAAGTTTCAGGGAAATTCCACGAATTTACCGCTGAATAGCGGTAAAAGCTGCTGTTTAGCGGCTTGGTTTTCAAGACTGGCCGAGAGCTTTTGAGAGAGTCTTTACGATAGTGATATGGATCTTTGAGAACCACTAGTCAGTGAAAAACTTGACGATTATACACTGTTCTGCAAAGAGAGAAGTGGGGAAGGGAGGGGGGCAGCTAGGGTTTTAGAAGAATGGATTTGGGAAAGATGAGGGCTGCTTGGGTTTATATAGGAATGGAAAAGTACAGTCAGCTCTTCATCTTTTCCTAATTTTACTTTAAAACCCTGCATCATGTTAGTAACATAATATACATAACATACATGCTATTATACAAATAACTACATGCCTTTATGCATAGATTGGATCGTGAAGTGGCACGACCTCTACATTATCGCTCACTCGAGGTTCTAAAAATGGTTTTAATCGGTGACCGTTTACTTTGAATAAATTACCATTTTTAGGATCCTCGATATCAATTGCACCGTGATGGTGTACCGTCCGTACTATGTACGGTCCACTCCATCTTGACCTTAATTTTCTTGGAAATAAATGTAGCCTCGAATTATATAAGAGAACTTTTTGTCCTGGTGTAAACGACTTGCGAATGTTTGTCATGAAACACTTTAGTTTTCTCTTTATAAATCGTAGCACTGTCATATGCATCCCGTCTAATCTCATCAAGCTCATTCAGTTGTAGTTTCCGCTGCTCGCCAGCTTTTTTGAGCTCAAAATTTAGAAATTTGATTGCCCATAAAGCCTTATGCTCAAGCTCCACCAGTAAATGACACGCTTTTCCAAATATCAAACGATATGGAGACATGCCTAGATTAGTCTTATAAGCGGTACGGTAGGCCCATAATGCATCCGCTAGTTTACAAGACCAATCTTTTCTATTGTGATTTACTGTCTTCTCCAAAATCAATTTGATTTGGCGATTGGAAACTTCCACTTGCCCACTAGTTTGCGGATGATACGGTGTAGCTAATTTGTGGATAATGGAATATTTCCGCATAAGCGCCTCAAATGACCGGTTGGTAAAATGGGTACCGTTGTCACTAATAATAGCTCGAGTAACGCCAAATCAAGAAAAGATATTCTCTTTCAAGAACTTGACAACGACTTTGTTGTCATTCGATTTTGCGGCTATTGCCTCTACCCATTTGGAAACATAATCGACAGCGACTAATATGTATTGATTTCCAAACGAGTTAGGTAACGGTCCCATAAAATCTATACCCCATACATCAAAGATTTCGACCTCAAGGATGGGTTGCAGAGGCATCATATTGCGCCGTGAAATTTTGCCTACGAATTGGCATCGTGTGCATACTTTGCAATATTCCACGGCGTCTTTGAAAAGAGTTGGCCAATAGAAACCACTCTGCAATACCTTTTCAGCCGTTTTCCTGGGACCAAAGTGTCCTCCACAAGCTAAATCATGACAAAAAGAGAGGACACTTTGTATCTCATCGTTAGGTATGCATCGACGTATGATCTGGTCTGGACAATATTTGAACAGATATGGTTCATCCTAGTAAAAGAATTTTACTTGGGACAAGAATCTATATCGATCTTGCTTGGACCAATAGGACGGAATCTCCTTAGTCACAAGATAGTTCACAATGTCAGCAAACCATGGTTCGTGCATCAATGCAAACAGTTGCTCGTCAGGAAATGATTCGTTTATGGAGCACAAATTAGTCGGAGCGTTGGGCAGACGAGACAAGTGATCAGCTACTGAATTATCCGCACCTTTCTTGTCTAATATCTCAAGATCAAACTCTTGTAGCAAGAGGATCCATCGAATAAGCCTTGCTTTTGCATCTTTCTTGGTTAACAAGTATTTCAAAGCAGCATGATCAGTGTATACTGTAATTCGTGATCCAATCAAGTAGGAACGAAACTTCTCAAGTGCAAAGACGACTGCCAGAAGCTCTTTCTCTGTGGTAGAGTAATTCAACTGGGCGTTATTAAGTGTCCTACTTGCATAGTAAATCACATGTGGCTGCTTATTAATACGTTGACCAAGGACGGCACCGATAGCGTAATCGGATGCATCACACATGAGCTCGAAGGGTAAGCTCCAGTCTGGTGCATGAATAATAGGAGTGGTGGTCAGCGCCTTCCTGAGCTGCTCAAATACTCTTAGACAATCAGATGTGAAATTGAATGGTACTTCCTTGGCTAGTAGATGTGTCAAAGGCCTAGCAATTGTGCTGAAGTCTTTGATAAATCTTCTATAAAAACCAGCATGACCAAGGAAGGATCGTATATTTTTCACTGATCGCGGAGGTAGCAGATTATTGATGAGGTCTACCTTGGCTTTGTCAACCTCAATACCATTCTTCGAGATGACATGCCCTAGCACTATGCCATTTTTGACCATAAAATGACATTTTTTCCAATTGAGTGTCAAATGCTTCTCATGACAACGCGTGAGAACTAACTCTAAATGATCTAGACACTCTTGGAATGAATCTCCGAAGATAGAAAAATCATCCATGAAAATTTCAAGAAATCGTTCAACCATATCAGAGAAAATACTTACCATGCACATTTGGAACGTGGTAGGTGCATTGCATAACCCAAAAGGCATGCGTCTGTATGCAAAGGTGCCGAATGGACATGTGAACGTGGTCTTTTCTTGATCCTCCGGAGCGATGGGAATTTGGTTGTAGCCAGAGTATCCATCTAGAAAACAATAGAACTCATGTCCGGCCAACCGTTCCAACATCTGATCAATGAATGGTAAGGGGAAATGGTCCTTCCTAGTTGCAGCATTGAGCTTTCTATAATCAATGCAGACTCGCCATCCCGTATGCAAACGCATCGGGATAAGTTCATTTGCATCGTTCTTGACTACAGTGATTCCGGATTTCTTAGGTACTACTTGAACTGGGCTTACCCATGCGCTATCAGAGATAGGATAGATAATCCCATTGTCAAGACACTTAAGAATATCCTTCCTCACAGTTTCTTTCATTACCGGATTCAACCTACGCTGAGGATCTCTTGTAGGTTGTGCATTGTCTAGTAAATGAATTCTATGCTGCACTATAGAAGGACTTATCCCCTTAATATCGGCCATACTCCAGCCTATGGCTTCCCTATGTGCTTTCAACACTGATATGAGTTTTTCCTCCTGAGCGTCAGTCAATTCTGCAGAGATAATGACTGGTAGTGTGTCGTATTCACCCAAGAAAGCGTACTTGAGATGACTCGGAAGGGTCTTCATCTCAAGCTCAGGTGGACACTCAATAGATGGTCGCAACTGAACTCGTGGTTCAGTCATCAATGGCTCAGGTGGAAGTTTCCATTGAGTGGAAGACACATAATTAGATTATTCATCGAGCGTCTCCAAGAATACACTCTCATCAACTAAACCATTCAGCTCATCAAAGAATTTCTCCTCTTGTTGTTCACTGGACAACCCTTGGATCATATTCACTTCTAGGAGCTCGTCATGTGGATCACTTGGTTGGCGCCCTAGATTGAATATATTCAAGTCAAGTGTCATATTTCCAAAGGAAAGTCTCATCGATCCACTCCGGCAATTAATAACAGCATTAGAAGTGGCCAGGAATGGACGTCCCAAAATAACTGGGATACAATAGTGTGGATTCACCATAGGTTGAGTCTCGAGAACTATGAAATTAACTGGAAAGATAAACTCCCCAATCTTAATCAAGACATCATCAATCTCTCCCATAGGTGTCTTCACAGATCTATCAGCTAGCTGTAACGTAATCTTTGTAGGTCTCAGCTCTCCCAGTCCTAACTACTGGTACACTGAATAAGGAAGCAAGTTGACACTTGCTCCTAAATCTAGTAAAGCCCTTTCAATCACTGTAGTCCCTATAGTGCAGGAGACAGTAGGACTTTCAGGGTCTTTATACTTTACGGGTGCTGACTGAGAGAGGATGCTAGATATGTTAGCAGCTAGGAAGACTTTCTTTGGAACATTGGTTGTTCTCTTTTTTGTGCATAAATCCTTTAAGAATTTTGCATAAGTAGGTACTTGTTAGATTGCATCAAGAAGAGGAACATTGACCTTAACTTGCTTGAATAACTCAAGAATGTGCTCCACCTGAGGAGAATTTTTCTTCAATCGATTTGGATAGGGAGCCTTTGGCTTATAAATATGGTCAATAGGAGGATCAGAATTAGAAGGATCAGATTCTTCTGTCGTGCCAGTGGGTAGATCGTGGGATGATGATGATGATGAAGAATCATGAGGTAATAATGGAATCGTGGTATCAGGGAGTGTAGCTTGCCGTGCAATAGGAGTGGAATCAGGTGGCATGGCTACGTGATTGTCAACCAGTTTGCCAGATCGAAGTGTGTGAATGGCATTAATTTGGTTGACATGCGACTGATTCAAATTTGAGGAACTAGCATTAGGATTTGTTATGGGTTGACTTGGAAAAATGCCCTTGCCACGTTCACTCATTTGATTTGCTAGTTGTCCAACTTGCTGCTCTACATTCTTAATAGATTGAGAGTTCACGAGCAGGTGCTGATCTGTTCTTTGAATAAAATCAGTTGACACTTTCATAAGATTCTGCATGTATGTGTCAAGGTTGGACTGAGACTTGATTCTTCTCATGTGATTGAAGTTGCTTTTCTTGATCATTATTAAACCCCTGTTGTGGATATGATTGGTTTTGTGCAGGTGGTCTATTCTGGTTGTTCCCATGGTTTGAAGCATTTGGGTGTTGATAAGCACCCATATTTGGTCTTGGGAACTGACCAGTAGCTGGAGGCTACATGTTGGGGTTCAGGGCTCCTTGATATTGCCCTTGACTCCATGAGAGATTTGGATGGCTCCTCTAGCCAGGATTGTATGTCGGAGCATATGGATTATTAACGGGTCTTTGATACATGGCGTTAGCTTGCTCAAGTGTGGGACCCATAGGATTTACTAACAATGGACACTCCTCCATAACGTGACTGGGAGTTCCGCAATTAAAGCATGTGGGACTTTGGAGTTGATTCACTTGACCCACTGGTAGAGCACTAGGAGTCTCCAGTGCCTCAATTCTTCTCATAAGGGCTGATCTTTGCTTCAGCAGCTATAGAGCTGTCGACGCTATGGATCCCACTCTTATGAGCAGAAGTTGACACACTGGGCTTCTCAGTGGAACTCTCCCACTGCATAGTCTTCCATGATAAGTCCTCAAGAAAGTCCCATTCTTCATCCTCGTTTTTCCTCATAAACTCCCCTTGACACATGGATTCCAGAAGAGTTTTGGATGTGTAATCAAGTCCTTCGTATATGATTTGACACAATCGCCACTTTTCTATTGCATGGTGGGGGCACTGAGCTAATAAATCCTTAAACCATTCTAAGTATTTCCAAAAGGGTTCTCCTGGCACTTGACGGAATTGATTAATTTGATTTCTGATTCTTGCCGTCTTGTGCGTAGGATAATACTTCTTGAGAAACACTGTAACGAATTCATTCCAAGTAGTGATTGAATCAGTAGGCATACTGTACAACCACTTCTTGGCATTATCCTTAAGTGCAAAAGGGATGAAGCGGAGCTTAATTGCGTCATCCGATAAGTTTTACAGTTTAATCATTACGCATACTTCTTGAAATTCACTGATAAAGAGATATGCATCTTCTGAATCAGAACCAGTGAATTTAGGAAGCATACTAATATACTGCGATTTTAGTTCATAGTGATTACCTGCTACGTGTGGAAGTTTGATGCATGATGGTAATGATGTATGCAACGGGTAACATCGATCCTGAAGGATCGGGATCGGCTGGTCCATATTGTCTCCCATGAACAAATCTGATCTCACAAGTCGACCAAATTAATCACGGGTCCAATGTGGCATGAACCAGCGACCGTGAGTGTATGCGTGAATTTCCTAAACTAATGCAAGAAGTGGGGTGTAGTGGAGAGATAAAACGGTGGAATAGATATGATCAAATAAAAATATGATTTCTACTGTTCCTAATTTTTTTTTTAATTTTTCTACAGAACCAGGAAAAAAAATACAGAAACAGAGAAAATTTGGATTCCGAACGTACCTGTTTGGCCGCCAAATAGCGGTTCTAGCCGCTGAATAGCGGCTAAACTAGCTACTTGACTTTGTAATTTTCTTTCACTTGGTCCAGAGGCTCTTTCAATCCTTCAAATCTTTCTGTATCTGCAATTTCTATTTCCTGCACACTCACACACACTGTTAACCCGTAAAATGCTAGAAAAAGTAAGAAAAATACCGTCGATTCCCTGGCAACGACGCCAAAAACTTGATGTGTTATATTTACTGTAAGCGCACAGTATCGTTGTAGCGCTGTACAGGTCGTCTCACAGGGATCTAAGGTATTTCTGGGTTCCTTACTTTCTCTATAGTTCTATCGGACTAACCAAAAATTTTAGGTTGAAGTTGAGTTAATCTAAATAGCCTAGGATCTAGAATCCACTAATTTCCAACCATTTTCTTACTTCTATTATTTTCTTCTATCATAAAAATTAGATCTTTTTAGTTTAATTCTTACTTAAAGTGCCTTAAGTATGAGCTATCAAGTGTTGTGCAAGTATAACTCATCAAAAATGCTACTTCTTATAAAAATAAACTAAATCTCTTAGATAATTCAAAGAAAAAGATAAAACCAGCAACCCCAAACCCTAACTAAGCATAGATTATCAAGAAACCTAATTCAAGTATAATCTATCAAAGTCCTAATCTTCGAGTCCTTGGATTTTAATCTTTTTATTGAAAGATCATGTATTTATTAATTTTTATTTAAGAAGAAAAATATTAGAAAATAATTACATGGTGGATCTTAGCTTCATCTATATCCTAGGGCTAATCTAATTAGTTACTCATGATTTTTACTAAGGAAGATCAAACTTTTTTATTCATGAAATGATAAATCCTAATCTAGAAAGTAGTAAACCCTAAAATAGAATGCAATTAAATTTACGCAGAAAAAAATAAAAATCTCAAGAACAATGGGTTACTTCTGGACACGGTGTTGTGGCCGTCAACCTTCAGTAAAAACCCTAACTTTATTAATCCGAAAAACGAGTACAAAAATTCCAGCGTTTCGTCAAAATACAAGGATTGGCCAATATATAGGCCTCCGAAACCAAATCCTATTTCTAGCTGAACCAAAAGACCACTAAATTACATCGAAGCCGCGAAAAAGAAACTCGGTGTGTGGGCCCGTGCTTTGGCCGCTATTTAGCGGTAAATACCGCTAAATAGCGGTCTAACATTGTATAAATTGCTTGAAACGTTTTGCACGTGAAGCTAGTGTCTTTTTTGTTTAGTTTTCCTGACTGTATTCGATTTTGAATATTTGCAGCATCGTAGTCTCGTAGTCTTGCCCGCTTTAGTAACTTTTCGGACTCTGATTTCCTACTCCAATATTGATTTCTTGCCATCTCCTTGTACGAATCGAATTACCTGAAAAAGACAGTAAAAATACCCGAGTAGCATTTATTTATATACAAAAATAGATAAAGTATAAGAGGAAAAAATACAATATATGATATTCATCAGCTATGCATACCTGGATTATGCATACTTAGAGCAGGAGCTACTGTGTTGCTGTGCAAGCATGCACAGCAGTAGGAGCTTGCACGCATGCACAGCAGCAAAGTAGCTATCAGCTGTGCAAGCGTGCACAGTAGCAGGAGCTGTTGTGCATGCTTGCGCATTGGCAAGAGCTACTCTGTATGCTTGCACATCAGCAAGAGCAGTAGTGCAAGGAAAGCAGCTACACTTTCAATCACCAAAAATTTGTTTCCGTGTCCAAAACTCAAGATAAAAAAGTATTGAACACTCATTATCATTAACAAATGTTAGTACAAGATAAATAAATAAACTTAGAGTTCACTAGGACATTAATACAACACACAGTATGGAGAGTTGGCTTGGATATTAATACAAGACAAAATGATAAAAAAACCCAACCAATACACCAATCAGCAGGCTTTTCTCCTAAACCATTTTCCTCCTACCCTCTAGTTTGTTCTTTTCATATATCTGCGTTACAAGAGCTTCACATTTCAAAGAATGATGATGAGACTCGTCATAGAAGTTGTCATGAGATGTTTTTGGGTTGCCCGCCTGACTATTAATTCCTCCATACCTTTGGATCAATATATTTAGCATTTTTCACATATGAGGGTGCTCCATCTTTATCAAACTATATCCAATCACTGTTTGTTCGAAACGGACAAGACCCAAAATACCGAGAATTCTTCATCATCCATGAAGTCTTAACCTTCAACCTACCATCGCATTTACACTTTGAAATTTCTTTATGTGTGGTCGGGCCAACGTTGCATCTACAACCTTCCTATCTATAATCCGAGATTTTTGTAGCGACGAATAAGAGGAAAAACTCGACGACATTCTCAATCAAACCTGTAATAAAAGAGCAGATGCATTATTTTCCAACTTCAAGATTAGCAAACAAAATTTCGCATCAATTCTAAGCTCAAACAAAATTTGTCATCAACTCTCATTTCAAAATGAACAAAAATACAACCGAAGCTTACATTATTTCTCAACTTAATCTGTACAAAAAATCCAATCGATTGAATCTAGCACATCCTATGTCAATACTGGAGGAAACACAGGTCCGTGGAGTAAAGACCTTTTTAAACGAAATAACACCACACAGGACACACAATGATCAACCCATATGGAGATGGGAAAAGAATGGAGTATTCTCGGTAAAATCCACATACCGCCAGTTTATGAATAGTGGAGTCAGCACTAAAGACACAATGTGGATATGGAACACAAAGTGCCCACTAAAAGTCAAAATATTTCTTTGGCTAATCCATAGGAATACGCTGCTCACATGGCCAGCACTACAAAAGCATGGTTGGTCAGGACCAAATTTCTGTGTCCTGTGTAGCAAAGACAGAGATCCACCAACCATTTATTGCTAAAATGTAGCTTCACTAATCATCTCTGGATTCGCTGTGCAAGATCTCTAGGGATAAATTTAAACTTGGAGGAGGAAAATTACATAGGGGGTAGACTATGTCTAGTTAACCACCCATCAACCCAAGCCAGACCCTAACAGCAGCCTTGTGTTGGAATGTTTGGTTGGAGAGGAATAATAGAATTTTTAACTCTGCTGCTCGCTCATTACATACTTGCACCCGCCTAGTCATGCATGATTTTTTTCTTTAGACAGATATACCTTCCGATGAGGAGCGCATACATATCTCAGAAGGTTCTTCTGAAGATGATCTGGACTCTCCTGGCCATACTTGAGCCGCAGTCCTTCCGTTTTACACACTATAAGAAAAACTGCTGGATGGACCTCTGATAGCCAAATGGACCTTTTGTAGCTTCTATGTATCATTTCTTTTCTTTTTGAGATTTTTGCAACTAATGTATTATGAGAATCACTCATATGAGTGATCGTACTTCATTACTCTTTGTATGGTTCTGTTATCCACTTGCTAATGGAACACGGAGGGCTCACACCCGCCGTTTTATTTCAAAAAAAATTGTACTCTGCAAATTTGGTTAGTACACTATATGGGTCTTGACAGGAAGAGAGAGAGAGAGAGAATAAGAAAGGGAGGAAGGAAGAGAGGAAGAAGGGAGAAAGAAAAAGAAATAGAGGGAGTGAGGCAGGGAAGAAGAGGGGGGACGTTCCTTAATGAAGATAGGTAGCTTCCAACTCCGATCTTTAATCATAAAATTCAAACTGTCAAATTAGAAGGCAAGATGCAGGCCAAATTAGAAAGCAAGATGCATAGCAAGACATCGTTAGATGTAAACAACATCCGACCCATTTCATGGTGTTTCAGGTCTCTCTATGAAATTCAGAACAGGATCAATGTTTTTGCACTAATTTCATCATAGCATAAACAATTGTAGAGTTAAAGTTTTTGATGAATTAGACCATAGGAACCTCATGAAAAAAAAATAAACTTGTTATTATTGCAGTTAATATACTGTGCTGTTCACCAACCAAGACGGGGCGCGACGGGGCGCGACAGGATACCAGATGCAACATTCATCCTGTCCTGTATATTCACACCTTTGAAGAAAAATATAAATTGTGATGTAACTAAAATGAAGAAGTCAAAGCACACAGTCTAATTGATTGTCAATTTCTTACATGTTGAAGATAAAATCAAAACTAGCAATTTGCTATTAAAAAATATATATATAGTAAAAATAAAACTAGCAATGCTGTCAGTTGTCCTTTGCTCCTTGTTGGCAATTGCCATGTTATTTTCAGCAAGAACTCCCAATGGTATCGAATCCTTGGAGTACACTCAATAATTTGTTATATATTAATCTATCCTAAGCCAATTTAGGTAACTATAGTTTAACTCAAATTATTGATCCTGCTGTAGGAAAGAGAAGGAAAAAGATAAGACCTAACCTCCCAAAATCCGACAGACATTTCATTATAAAAATCAAGAATAGGTCATCTAAAATGGATTTCTCTTCATTTGGCCAATTAGTTTGGGAACTTCATAAGATACCATCAAATCACCATCTTATAGAATGACTTGCTCTGTCTATGCATTAAGAAGTTTGTGTTTCCCAGGACACAAGCATAAAGTTCTCTAGGACAATTCCGACTTCCTCTTCCTTGGGAAGTTTCAAAGGAGTAGGACCATATGTTGCAATCTATGAAGCATGGACATAAGACACAGACTGACTCAGCTACGAATACAAAAAATTGACAAATCCTTAGGATACAAGAGCACAATGACTTGACTGTCCATGTAATTTATATGTGTTTATATACAATTGCACATCATGTTGTGGGTACAAGGCCAGCCGTCGGCATGTAGTTTTCACATAAGAGCAAATTCTCTAAGAAGATTTTCTGCGTGCTTCATCAGTTGGGAGTTGTAGGATTTAGATTGAGAATCTCGCTGCAGTTTGGATTTCGTCAAGTCTTGAAGTTTATGGTGAAATTATATATTTTTTTTCTCAAGAAATTGATATTGTGAAGTTTTAATTTGTTTGAAATCAAGTTTTGGGTATAAACTTGAGTATTGTAAATTCTATTTTATTACAGTGGATCTATCTCGGAGTTATCCCGTAGTTTTATTGGTGTATTATCTTGTTAGCTTTTTTGGTACTTGATTTATTTTCTTACTTGGTTTATGGTTTTTCTTGGAGTTATCATTTAATAATGCACTTAGACGATAGTTTGGCCTAACAAAGTGGCATCAGAATGCAGGTTTTGCGGGCATATTCTATTATGAATAGGAAGTGAAGAAAATAAAACCTTAATAATTTAAATCATAAATTCCTGCCGCCGAGTAATTATGTTGAAGAAAAGATTATGAAAGTTCAATCAAACATCTCATATAATAAATTATGTGAAGCCTCTCAACATTTTTCTAATACATTTGGTGCATTTTAGTTTAGTATCACTTTTTATATCAAAAGAACTTGTTATATGTTTTTTAAAGCAAAGCATGGTTCATTGTGCACAACATGCGATCTCAAGGACTAAAATGATCGCATGCTTAGGGACCAAATGTGTTAAGAAAAAAATATTATAACATTTCTAAAACATGTTACCAACACATTTTTAACTTCCCAATCCCACTCGCAAGTTATATTTTCTTATAAAATATTTAATTTTAATAAATAATATCATATTTATGTTAGAGATAATAACTATTTTCTATTCACATTGGAAAAAAAAATGTATTTTCAGTATAAAGAATATTATTTTTATTTTATATTGCAAAAAATTAATTTTCCATATCTATTTATTCACTTAATTAAATTTTTGATAGAATGATTAGATCTTTTGTCTAAATTTTTTTATTCTAAACAAAAACTACTAGGATACTTCTCTTGGTTGTGATTTATTAAAATATTATGCTTAATAAACCATAGCCACCCTTTTCTTCCCATATCATAATTTAACTGTAACACCCATAACTATCACAATTATGTGAACCATGCCAACTTCTTAAAGTTAATCCAATATATTCCTTGACTCTATTTATTTTTCTTATTTATTGACTCCATTTATTACTCCAATTACGTGATCCATCATGGTATTTTTTTTTTTTTTTGAATTGAATAAATATCTTAATCAAAACAAATATTTGATTTTTATTTTAAATAAATAAACTTATCTTACTTTAATAAGAATTTCAAACTATCCTAGCTAATCAAATCTTTCCCTACTTAATTAATATATATTAAATCCTTCCCATCCCTAACAAAATGGAAAGAAAAAAGAAAAGAGAGGGAAGAACAAAAGAACACAAGTAAGAAAGAGGGAGGAAGGAAGAGAGCTCACGGACCTCCCTATGGGAGAAGAAGAAGAAGGAGGATCTTGCCATTCCAATTTTAGATAATCACATGGTAGAGCCAAGTGCTATTTCTAATCTTCCCTTTCACCCTAGTTTCTCAATTTGGTCGGTTTTTTTCCAAAGTTAACTTTATTTGTCTTTCCAAGCATGATGTACTATATAGTTGTTTCGTTTTGGTATTGTTGTTCCGAAAGCAATTGTTTATAGGAAGGCTGGGCCTATTTTGGTTTTTTGCAGTTTGTACCTAATTTAGGCTGGGCCTATTTTGGTTTTTTGCAGTTTGTACCTAATTTTTTTATGTACTTTTATTTTAATATTTTATAATATAAATTTTTTTAAATCCTTCATACTGGTGGAGTAGAATTAAAACTTTGTTCTATTATTATCTATTTAATGGAACACTAAGGGAATTTCTAGTCCGCAAAAAAAAAAAAATGTTTATAGATGGAATTGAAGCAAATATATTCATTGGTTTAGAATTTCAGGTATGTTTCTTGTTTGTTTTTAAGTATTTTCTGCCTTCTGTCGTTTAGGAAATCTTTTGTTATCCAAAATTTTGGATTTGACAGAATTATATGTTCTTATATACCTAATTGCTTACTTAGTTTTTATTGTCAAATACTTAAAAAAAAAATCAAAATTGTCAAATACTTAAAAAAAATCAAAATCTGCTATAGATGTTTGATCGATTAATGTCCAATACTTTGCTGAATATGTTTTGGAAATAAATTTCACTGTTTATTAGATGAAGCTCTTACATATATGTATAAGAAATATGTGTAGAGTTTCAAAAGAAATATATATATATATATATATATATATATATATATATATATATATATATTTATATATATATAGAGTAAACGGAAAATTCACCGGCGGTGTAGGGAGTTCCTTCACCGTCGCTTAGGTGGCCCAATAAAATTATTACATGTGGCACCACTCAAAAGGTGGTCAAGGAAATTCATTTATTTGTTAGTTTGAATGACGCCACGTGTAATAATTTTATTGGGCCACCTAAGCGGCGGTAAGAAACTCTCTTCACCGCCCATGTATTTCCCGTTTCCTCATATATATATATATATATATATATATATATATATATATATATATATATATATATATATATATATATATATATATATATATATATATATATATATATATATATATATGATGCAAATAATGGTATGACTACAAAGGAACCAGTTCAAGTTCCAACTGGGCCGGTTATAAGAGTACGAGAAAAGAAGTTCAAAGCTGCACTTAATGGGCTGATTCAAGATATTTGAGCTCAAGCAAATTCCTGGAGGCCATTGAGAATGGTTCACGTGTTCAACAAAAATGCATCAATATGATTCAACTACTAGAACAATCCAGTCAAAACTGATTGTTTCTTTTTGTTTTATTTCTAGAACTTTTTTTGTATTGATCAGCCAAATTAGGGGGCTGATTGTTTCTATTTCTAGAACTTTCCTTATATTGATCAGCTAAATTAAGATGCTGATTATTTCCTTTTATTTTGTTTCTATTTCTTGAAATTTTCTTGTAGGAACTTGTATTTTTTTAACCTATAAATAGGCATCTAATGGAATAGAAGGGGGATAGTTTACAGATAATTTGTGAGTTTATTCTCTTTGGTTCTTTGAAGGACTATTCGAACTTATCGGAATTCTTCCGTGGCGTTCATCATCGACTTATCAAATGGCTTTTCACTACCGTTTGTGGCGTTTTCCTTATACCAATGCTCTTTCTTCGCATTAAACAATGGGTTGAGGTCAATTATACCGAGGTTCTTATTTTTGTTGAAGCAACGGGTCGAGGTCTCCCATCCAAACCTAATCGAGAACGTTCTTGGATTTTTCTCTTATTCTATGAGTCTCGTTATCCTTGACGGGGTTCGCATCATTTGGTATCAGAGCAAAGAATTTCTTGTTTCAGGTTTGCCTATCCCATTTAAATTTAGTTTCTTTTTCTTATCTAATCGAATTTCTTTCTTTTACCCCATTCAAAATCTTGTTCTGTTATTAACAAAAGAAAGAATCTGAAAAAAAGGGGTCCGAAAAAACAAATCCGACAAAAAAGGATCCGGAAAAAAAAATTCGAAAAAAAAGAGTAAAAAGATTCTTTTTCGTTTGTTTCCAATAAACCCGAAAATCACATCACCCCAAAGACTAAAAAAAATTTTCGTGGAAATTTTACTAAATTGTGTTTTGAAAATCTAACATCCATATCCCTTATTTTCTTACTTTTTGAACCTGAATTCTCTTGGTGAGTTCTTGGTGAATTATTGCTGGAATTTTGAATATTATTCAAATACTTTAAAAGAACTAAAAGAGAATTATCGAGTGGAAAAAGGCAAGAGTGGTGAGCATATTAGAGGGTAAAAACCGATTATACTTGTTGGCAATGAAAATTTCTAAGTTAAAAAGATTTTCCACAACAGAACGCGGAGCTAACTCCGCAGCCCCGCTTTTGGCTATATTAGCCTTGCGTTTGAACAAAACGCAGAGATGTTTAATAGCTCCGCGTTGATTCCGCATTCTGGCTGATTTTAGCCTCGCGTTTGAGTGAAACGCGGAGATGATCAATAGCTCCGCATTAGTTCCGCGTTCTGATTATTTAGCGCCGCGTTTTGATGCGATTAAAGCTCCGCGTGAGCAGATAACCAGAATCTCAAATTGATTGAGATTATGATTTGGACTTATCAAAATACCTAAATCAAGTCCAATCAGAACTCTAAATCAAGAGATTTGATTAGAATCATTGATGAGAGGGAATTCTATTTAGATAGAAACTCTCAAATTAACCTGGGGATATATATACGTTCTTGGTGAAACCCTAGTGGTCTTCTTTTTGGGGATCCTTTGATAATTCAAGTACGCGAGAGAGCCTTGAAGTCAGGGGTATTCTTCTTCTTCCTTTCGGTTCTTAGAGAATTCAAGTTACGCACAGAGCCTTGAGTTCGGGAAAGACCGGAGAAGATCGTCTACAGTCGGCCGATATCTTCAAAAGAGAGAAGAGTTCAACGTTCGATCGTCCAAAGGAACTACTATAGATCCCATCACCACTGATCCCACGTTTATATTGTAAAAGAGAGCGATTGAAATATAAAATCCTCTCGTTTGTTCTTCTTTTTATCTTGTTCACTTTCGTTGTAATTTAAGTTAATTCAATGGGAGGAAAGCAAAGAAATTCTGCTGCGAACAAACTGGCGACCACAGTGGGAACCATCTCTTTTACTGATGAAGAGATTGTGACGCAATTGGACGTTGACATGATCGGATCCGAAGTAGACACGCTGGTCGTTGAAATCGACCAGCAGAAGTATGAGGAGTTCCTCTCCTCTGAATCAGGTGACTTGGGCAAGACACGACACTATCGTCGCATGTACTCCAATACCCGAGCAACGGGTAGAGAGGTATCCACTGAGATACGGGGATCCTTGCAGACTGCGGCTATAAAGCCGATGCTCGAACAAGAAATCCTAGCAGAGGAAGAGCTTCCTACTGCCGAATAAGACCTGGGAACTGGATTGACCAGAACCCAACTCCGAAATAGGAATCGGACACTAAGGCGAAAAGCCCTCAAAGCCTGCCTTAGACGCAAGGCTAATGGACGCGAGGCTATGGTCCCTCGCAAACTGGCTCGCGCTAATTGCGAGATTGGTTATTATCGCGTTAAATGCGAAGTTACAACTTGCCTTAAAAGCAAGGAAAAGCCAGCGTGTGAATTTCCACGCGAGGCTATTGCTGGGCCCAGCGAGAAACGCGAAGCCAGCAGGATTTGCGCTAGTCGCAAAATATTTGACACTCGCGAGAAACGCGAGTATAAAAATTCTTTGAAACTAGCGTGTGATTTTCCACGCGGGGCTGATACTAAGCCAAGCGAGAAACGCGAGGCTGCTAGTACTTGCAATAAACGCAAGATTCCTGACACTCGCGAGAAACGCGAGTATAAAAATTCTTTAAAACCAGCATGTGATTTTCCACGCGAGGCTGATACTGAGCCAAGCGATAAACACGAGGCCAGTAATACTTGTGAGAAACGCAAGATTCTTCGCAAGGAACGCGAGGATGATTGGCAAATAGTTGTCAGTCGTAAAAATCGTGCTAGGCGCGAAGCTATGATTTGCGTTAATCGCAAAGATAAGCCAGCGTGTAAGAACTTCCCTTCACGCGAGGCTATTATTCCAGAAGCTAAATTTCTGAAGACAAGCCAAGCCAGCGAGAAACGTGAGGCTAAAATGGCAAGATGCGGAGCTATTCCTCAGCCCCGCGAGATAAGACGCGAAGCTACTTCTAAGATCCGCGTGGATCAATCTAACCGCAGAATCAGGGCAGATCTTCGCATCAGCGGGCCAGAACTGGACTCCAGTAATCTTGAGAAGCTTCAGTGGGTTCCTAGACCCTCTCAAAAGTTGAATGGGTCTCATGATTCCATAGTTGAAGACATTGATCTCAGGGAATATCTGTCCAAGAAGAGGGGCATAGAACAACTGCAAGCTGAACCTGTTTGTCACTGCCAACAGCTTATAACAGCGGTGTCCGCTGTAATGGACAACTGCGGCTGCAGCAAGAGCAGGGTATCTGTGTTCGACCGATTAACTGAGTCAGACAAGAAACCTGCTAAGAAGACAAGAACCGCTTCCCTAAAAGAATGGAGGGCTGTAACTTCCAACATGGTGGGAAAAGGGAAAAAGATTGTAGAGACGGAAGATGATTCGGAGTCGAGCGATGAAGAACCTCTTCACGTCACTCGACTTAAATCAGGAGCCGTCGCCTAGAAATTATAAGAGGCTTGCAAGGGGTTCTTACGACGAGAATAGTGATAATTCAGCTATAGCCTCGCCTCCATCCTCTACGTCATCTCGGCTACAGAAGTCAGCATCGCATATGGCAGATAAGTCTGATGATATCAATCAGAGATTTGAAGCTCAAGAAAGAATGATTCGCGAGCAACAAAAGACGATTGAAGGCCTTAAAGTGATGCTCTCTAAATTCGTTGAAGATAAAAAGGGCAAAGAAACTCTGAATGAAGAAGAACAGGAGGAGAAAGCCCACTCAATATATGAGGACGACGATAGATTTTCTTTCCATGATCCACATGGAGAAAAGATAGAAAAATTATAAAGTCAACTCGAAACTTTGATGCACAAAAAGTAGTTGAAAGATTCATGGGTCTCAAGACCATATCCACCCGAATGAGATGTGATACCCTACCCCCAGAAGTACAAACCATTCAAGTTAGAGCCTTATGACGGGAAGGGATCGCCCAGTCAGCACATTTATTATTTTTTGTCTCAAGCAGGACATCTGATGGGTAATGACCCAATTATGACCAAAGTATTTGCAAGTACTTTGCGAGGGCCTGCTTTTACTTGGTTCATGCAGTTGCCCCCAGGTTCTATTAATACCTGGTTCGATGTTGAGAAATTGTTTCTCTCGCGTTTCTTTGAGGATGATATCGAGATTACGGTTCATTCCCTTCTTGCGACTACGCAAGGGGAACAAGAAACGGTAAAAGATTTTATAGAAAGGTTCCGGGAGAAATCCGTGCATTGCAAACACGGAATGGTCCAGGAAACTCTAGTCGAGACTTGTCGACACAATCTTAAGACCAATGTGCTCCTAAAAATGGGGGCCGTAGAGTCTAAGACATGGAGGGATTTGCTCAATCAAGGAGAGCAAGCTGAGGACTTGATTCGGCGAGTTGAAGAATCTCGTGGATCAAGAGGTACTGGGGGTAATAAGCCATATACCCAAAATAGCAGCAATAAGAATAAAGGGAAAGCTATGATGGCATCGGAAGCTGCTCCTCAGAAGATAAACCCTCCACCAAAGCCGAAGCCCCAAAATCAGCTGGGTACAAGGCAAAACAGACCTCAGCAGGAGAGAAATTATACTTTCAAGGCGGAACAGACGCCTATTCTCTTTCACCTCCTCATGAGGAAGGGAATGCTAAAACTTCCGGAGAACAGGAAGCCAAGAGACGCTGGCAAGACCAATGACCCTAATTACTGTCTTTATCATCGGAATGTTGGGCACCCGACTAGGGATTGTTACCCTCTTAAGAACAGAATCCAAGCACTAATAGAAGCTGGAGTTCTGACGCTTAAGGAAGAGCAGAAAAAGGTCATTGCCAATATGGCAACTATAGTGGTTGGAACCCATGAGTTCCCCGCAGGGGTGACCCCAATCCCAAAAGGTAAGATGGTTACAAAGAACCTCGATCCTCACAAAGGACTTGTCCCTGTGACAACCCAAAAAGAGGAAGTTATGTGGGTTCACCCCGATTTGTTAGAAGATGAGCAGTGGACTACCGCAGGTCAAGGGAAAAAGCGGACTGTTAATGCTAGTTCCGCGGAGATAAGGGAAGAATATATAACTTCAGGAGCCTTCACAGATTCTGAAGAAGAGCCCGAAACTATGGCCACTCATCAAGATGGGGCAGACCCTTCCGGTACTCGATCCGGGAAGACATATCTCAAGGACTACACCAGAGTAGATCCAAAAGATATATATGCAGAACTTACAAAACCGGCAAAGCAGAAAGAACTTCGCTTCCAGAAGAATCCAATTAGAGATGAAGGAGCCAAGGAGACTTCCTTCAAGTTTGATATAATATCTCAGCTGGCTAACATCCCAGCACGAGTCACATTATATGAGTTGCTTCGATTGTCGAAGTCAACTCGTGAAGCGTTGAGAGAGGCCTTGGCAGACTCTGAGTCATTCCTAGCTCAGATTGTCAAGCCGGCCAACGAGGAACGGGACTCTTGTCCCCACTGTCATCAAGTGAGGAGGCAAGTCCCGCAAATCGTTTTCACTCCAGAAGACATGCAGGTGAGGAGTATAAAACATAACAGGCCTTTATATTTCACCGGATATGTTAGGTCTACAAAGGTGGACCGAATTCAAATTGTCCGGGTTCTGCACTAAGTGTCATGCCCAGAAGGTTGATGCAGCTGTTGGGGATTTTCCTTCATCGTTTGATGCCTACAAACACCACTATTTACGGATTCAACGCTAATAATAGCCATCCTCTTGGTAAAATCCGATTGCGGTGCCAAATTGGAGAATTGAGAACGGAGGTCACGTGCTACGTTATTGATGCTGATACCTCCTACAATATTTTACTGGGACGACCTTGGATCCACGCTCATATGATAGTCCCGTCAACTCTTCACCAATGCATGAAATATTGCGATGAGGAAGGAGAAGTCCGGACGCTTGTTGCAGATAAGCAACCATTCAAAGGGCTGGAGAATTACTTCACAGATGCTGCACTCTATAAGCCGGCCCATGAAGTCTCTAATGATGATCCTAGCAAGCCTCCAAAGCATGATGAAGGCGGCAATGAAGCCGATATTGAATACGAACTTCCTGAAGAAGACGACGGGGGTGATTATGAGATCAACCCTCACTTAGATTTTAATTTGAGTCTTGATATAGCCGATGTAATAGAGGAAGAATGGATTATAAATGAAAATATAAAGTTAGTCTACGAGCATGCTGTAGCAACTAGCTCTGAACCCTCTTATACTTCTACTGAAGTGGATGACCTGACTGAACTTGAAGTTCTGGCGGCATACCATTTGCCACTTAGGTCATCCCTCCTCTCTCGGTCTAAAATAGTTAAGGTAAAAGGTCACTACTTCGAGGTGCCTTCTCGACAAAAGTCTCAAAAGCCGATCATATTCGGCAAGATAATTACGTCACCTCGACAAAGACAAAGTAGTGAAAGTGATGAACAAACATCGCCTCAATTTCACTTGTATAAACAGAAATCCCGGCAAATGATGGAGAAGATGTGTTATAATTTTACCCAGAAACCAGGATTAAACTTTGGGAAAGGGCGACGGAATCTTATACCCTCGTTCAGACCGAGAGGAAAGAGCCCTGACTATTATCAAAAGACTCGCAGGGGGTTGGGCTATGTATCTACTCCTCCCTCATCACCATCTGGACAAGAAGAGAGCTCTTCGGCCAAGGAAGATACATCTTCACCCGACCATGATTCGGATATAAGTACCGGTGCTTGGTTTCAATCTTTGACAGCAATATGGTTTCAGCCGCACCAGAAAGCGACGAGGAACCAATTGATGTTCAAGATGATTCCTGGGCTAAGCATATGGACACTCTCTGGGATGTTTGCTTTGAAAAGCGCGACCCGCCCACGAAAGACATATTAATACAAGTCAACATGGGAACAGAGGAAAACCCGAAGCCCATCTTCATAAGTGACACGCTGACTCCCTTGGAAAAGGAAAAACTTATATCTCTTATCAAAGAGTATATAGATGTGTTCGCATGGAGTTATGAAGACATGCCCGGACTTGACCCTCAAATTGCCACACACCGGCTAAACATTACAGAAGACGCCAAGCCCGTCAAACAACAACAAAGGCATTTTCGACCAGAATTAATGGAGGCAATAGTTGCTGAGGTCAACAAACTTATAAAATCCGGATTCACCCGTGAGGAGCAACATCCTGATTGGGTGGCTAACATAGTGCCAGTTCGTAAGAAGAACGGCAAAATCCGATATGCATCGATTTTCGAGATCTGAACGCTGCATATCCTAAGGATGAATTTCCACTTCTCATCACCGACGTGATGATTGATAATACCTGTGGTTATGGGAGGATGTCTTTTATGGATGGCTTATTAGGTTATAACCAGATTAAGATGCACCCGGATGATGAAAAGTATACAGCTTTCAGAACGCCGCTGGGGGTATACTGTTATACGGTGATGCCATTCGGATTGAAGAACGCAGGTGCCACCTACCAACGCGCAATGAGTGTCATATTCAAAGAACACCTGCGAAAACAGTGGAGTGCTATGTGGATGACTTAGCAGTGAAAAGTAAAGACAAAGAAGATCATCTTCATGATTTAAGAGTGGTCTTCGATCTTATGCGAAAGCATCACTTGAAAATGAATCCCACTAAGTCATTTATGGGGGTATCCAGCGGGAAATTTCTTGGGTTCATAATAACTTCAAAAGGAATTTTCCTCGACCCCGAAAAGATAAAAGCAATTAGCGAGATGCCATCTCCCCGCAATCTTAAGGAGTTGAGGGGGTTACAAGGAAAGCTCGCCTATATTCGACGTTTCATTTCCAACCTATCTGGACGATGCCAGCCATTCTCCAAACTTATGAAAAGGGGGTGTCTTTCGTATGGGATGAGGCATGTCAACAGGCATTCGATGACCTAAAGGAGTACCTTACTAAACCTCCTGTACTCATGGCACCAGTCCCTGGGCAGCCCTTCCTTATATATGTAAGGGCCATGGATAATGCTTTAGGAGCGTTACTTGCTCAATATAATGAGCACGGCCATGAACATGCCCTCTACTATCTAAGCAGAACAATGATTGGGGCCGAACAACGATATACCCCGATTGAAAAGGAGTGTTTAGCCCTAGTGTTCGCTGTTCAGAAAGTGCGACACTATCTTTCAGGGCAAACAATTCATGTCATATCACAGGTTAATCCCTTGAAGATCTTGATGACGAAACCAGGATCCTTAAACGGCCGGTTGGCGAAATGGACATTATTGCTATCGCCCTATGACATACACTTCGTCCCACAAAAGGCCATGAAGGGACTGGCAATCGCCGACTTCCTTGAAGACCATCCAATTTGGTCCAAATCTAAACAGACGTCAGAGGTCAACACAGTTAACAAAGAACAACCTTGGCAGATGTTCTTTAATGGTGCTGCCAGACGATCTACTGCTGGAGTAGGGGTTGTGCTTATATCCCCACATAAACATATATTGCCTAACGGTTACTCATTAACAGAACCGTGCACGAATAATGTGGCGGAATATAACGCGCTCATTATCGGCTTAAAAATAGCTCTGCAACTAGGGGTGAACCTTCTAGAGGCATATGGAGACTCTAAGCTCATCGTTAATCAGATGACGGGTGAGTATGAAGTCAGATATGAAGCCCTCATCCCCTATCATCAGCTAGCTATTGAACTAGCAGGATATTTTGAACAGTTTTACATATATCACATATCCCGGAATGAGAACGTCTATGCAGATGCTCTTGCTGCATTAGCCGCAACACTGGCAATCCCGCCAGGTGAAGCTAAAAGCATCACCATTGGTAGCAGAGAACTCCTCCACCCAGATGCGGTATCTCAAGCCGAAGAGGTATGCCAGACAAGCTTAATGTTGGAACCCCGTGATTGGCGATTTCCTTTTGTGGATTATGCTTTACAGGGGATTTTACCAGAAGATCCAAAGGAAGCCATCTCGATAAAGAGAAAGGCCTAGAGATTTTATTATGACCATAAGCTTCAGACTTTGTATAGAAAGTCAAGAGATGGTCTGCTGCTACGCTGCATATCAAAAGCAGAAGCAGAAGAAGTGCTGAGAGAAACACATGATGGAGTATGTGGAGCTCATCAGCCCGGTCCAAAACTCGGAGACCGCATAAGAAGGCTGGGATATTACTGGCCGAACATGATTACGGAAGTAATGGCATACGCTAAACGATGTCATGCATGCCAGGTACATGCTAACTTCATTCATCAACCCCCAGAATACTTGCACAATACTGTTGCTAGTTGGCCGTTTGAGGTATGGGGAATGGATATCGTGGGGCTTATAACTCCCCCGTCATCCAGAAGACATCGGTTTATCCTTGCGATAACTGATTATTTTTCAAGGTGGGCCGAAGCCGTGCCCATGAGAGAGGTGAAAACGACAGATGTGATTAACTTCATCAAGCATCATGTCATTTACCGTTTTGGCATCCCTCGGAGGATCATCCATGATAATGGACCACAATTTGTCAGCGAGAGGTTTTCAAAATTCTGTGGTAAATTCAGAATCAAGAACATCGCTTCGACACCATATAATCCTGCGGCAAATGGATTAGCTGAAGCTTTCAACAAGACGATTATTAAGCTCCTTCGGAAGTTCGTCTCTTCCAATAAACGAGATTGTGATGAAAAGCTGGGAGAATATCTGTGGGCTTATCGCACCACCGTTCGCACCCCTACAAAAGCTACTCCATTCTCTTTGGTCTATGGAAGCGAGGCCGTCTTGCCTCTCGAAATCCAGATTCCATCACTAAGAGTGGCCTTAGCTACAAAGATGACGACAGAAGAGCGCCATCAACAAAGACTGCGAGAACTAGAGGCGTTGAATGAAAAGCGTCTCAGGGCCCAACAACGGATTGAGTTGTATCAAGCCCGAATCTCGTGAACGTTCAATAAGAACGTTAAACCAAGGACCTTTAAACAAGGAGACTTGGTTCTGGCTGTTAAAAGGCCAATGATTCTAACCCACAGACTAAGGGTAAATTTTAACCCAAGTGGGAAGGACCGTTTGTCGTGGAGACTGTGTACTCCAGTGGAGCCTACCGCTTAATGAATCAGAATGGCGATAGGATGATGATGCCAATCAATGGCAAGTTTCTGAAAAAATACTATGCTTAATATCCCTGGAAGTATGCAACTCCACTTGTTCAAGTTACGTAATTGAGCGCTTGGACTTCTTCTTAGGCATGCGCATTGAGCGCCTCTGACCTAAAACCTGGTGTGCCCAGTTCTCAAGTTTGAACCGCCTCCAATTTTCTTCTTAGGCATGCGCAATTGAGCGCCTCTGACCTAAACCTGGTGTGCCAAGTTTTCAAGTTTGAACCGCCTCCAGTCTTTTTCTTAGGCATGCGCAATTAAGCGCCTCTGACTTAAAACTTGGTGTGCCCAGTTTAAGTTATGAACCGCCTTCAATCTCCTTTTTAGGCATGCGCAATTGAGCGCCTCTGACCTAAACCTGGTGTACCTAGTTCTCAAGTTTGAACCGCCTCCAGTCTTCTTCTTAGGAATATGCAATTGAGCGCCTCTGACCTAAACCTGGTGTGCCCAGTTCTCAAGTTTGAACAGCCTCCAGTTTTTTTCTTACGCATGCGCAATTGAGCGCCTCTGACCTAAAACTTGGTGTGCCCAGTTCAAATTATGAACCGCCTCCAATCTCCTTTTTAGGCATGCGCAATTGAGCGCCTCTGACCTAAACCTGGTGTGCCCAGTTCTCAAGTTTGAACCGCCTCCAGTCTTTTTCTTAGGCATGCGCAATTGAGCGCCTCTGATCTAAACTTGGTGTGCCCAGTTCAAGTTATGAACCGCCTCCAATTTTCTTCTTAGGCATGCGCAAATGGGCGCCTCTGACCTAAATTTGATGAATCCTGACCAGATCATCGTTGTGTGCCCAGTTCAAAGTTTCACCATTGACTCTTGGACCGCCTCCACTTGCCCAATACTATTATAGCGGTGGGAAGAGGAGATCAAGCTCCTCGCCAACCCTATCATACTTAGGGTAAAGGTATGAAACCACTTGCTCAATGCTGTTATAGCGGCGGGAAGAGGAGATCAAACTCCTCGCCAACCCTATCATACTGGGGGTAAAAAGTATGAAATTAACTACCCAATGCTGTTAGAAGCAAATGGGAGAGGAAATTAATTCCTCGACAACTCACCATGTTGAGGGGAATAACATGGCTAGCCCAACTCAAACGGTAGTTGATAAAGACTAATCAAACCCGTTGATAGCTGGGGGTTTGCTAAAAATCCCATAAACCCTGTCATGTTAAACTCTTACCTCTGACAGTATGACTTTGACTACTTTTGATGACAAGTTATTTGTCGTGCAAGCAGATTTCGTAGCCAACAAATAAAAGAATCAAAAAGCTGTTATCTTTATTCATCATTCAGAGGGAATAGATTTACAAAAGAAGTCAGAGAATTAGTAAAGTTCTCTCTTTTATTACAAGTTCTCATTACAAAAGGAATAGAGATTTCATTTAAATGAAAGAAACCGCTTCTTGGAGTTCGGCGCGAATTTCGGAGAAAATGACTGTTCGGTTACTCTCCAAAAACGCGAAGCTATTAACTTCGCGTGATGATGGAAAAACGCGAAGTTGTTAACTTCGCACAACTATGCAAAACGCGAGGATAACCCGGTGCCTTAGCTTCGCGTTCCTATGAAGAACTTGGATTTTTGGCGAAGGCAATTAGGCGCTTCCATCTAAGTTAAGATGACGTTTACCCGATCATTTTGGTATTATCAGTCTAAGTTACGCAAATGAGCCTTAGATTATTTTACCAAAACTATGAACCATCTGTTTGTTGAGCAAGTAAGATTCTTAAAGCCGACAGATAGAGAGGAAAATAATTTGCTCTTTATTTCATAAAAGAAGAGATTACAAAGAGAGAGTTATAGCTCTCCCAAAAGCTTCTACAAATTCATCGACTCATCAATAACCTAACGGCGAGATTCCTCTGCGGGGTGTTGAAGTTCAATTCTAGAGTTCACATACAAGAGATCTCCTCTGCAAATGTCAACTATGATCTGTTTAAAGTTCTTAGTGGATTATCCGAAGATACTGCTACAAGAATCCTAATGAAGATGCACAAGTTGAAATTGAAGTGCTGCAAGCCCTTACAAGATCATCTCTATCGCTTTGGAAAGCAACAGAGATTGTCATCTGACAGAAATGGTCCTCAAGAAAACTTAATGAGCTGCCGCAGAGTTCTTGTAACTCCTTCAAAAGTTTATCTTTTGGAGCTAGAGCTTGAAACCTGCAACTATGTCGAAAAACATATGCTTCTGGCTTCCTTAGAGTTACTTTTGCTGACGAAGACTGGTAAAGCCACATGCACCCCTCTTCAAGAAGGATCTGGTTCAAGTACTTCACTGCAAAAGGAGAATCAAGAGTTAGACAAAACTCGAAAAAATCTTCTAGGTATAAAAACGCGGAGCTAAGCTAAACTCCGCGTGCAGCTGAGGAAATAGCCTCGCGTTTCAAAACGCAGAGGATGACGCGATAACTTCGCGTAGAGAAAGACCAAAGTTCCTCTCTGTCTTCTCCTTCTCCTTTAAGCCTTACGGCCGGAGAACGGCGATCTCGCCGGTGAAGTAAACAATTGGCCAAGTTAAAACTGAGCCAAAACACCCCAAAATGGTTCTAAGGAAACCAAAAAGATAAGGTTTTTACCTTCAATAATCAAAGCATGGACTGATACGCCATTGTGCCTATTTCCACGGCCGTTGCCGTCGCCGTTAGCGCCGACCGCTGTGTACGAAGCTGTACTCTTCTGAAGCGACATCCTAATGATGAAAATCTATGGAGAATCAAACAAAGATCAATTGAAGATCGTTCGTCAACATCGCCCGCTCGGTTGCCGGAGCTCTGAATTTTCCAACTTCTCAGAATGAAGAAGAAGATGAGTCAAAGCCTCTATTTAAACAAGATTTCCGTCGCTTGGTATTCGGCGCAGAAATTTAGAGTAATCAATGAAGCAATTACTCATTTCCCTGAAAAAGTGAAGCTGATTAGCTCTGCGTAAGCGAGCATAATGCGAGATAGACTTGGTATTCTAACTCCGCGTTTCAGTTTAAATATCCAAAGTATTTCAAAATCTGCTAAGTTCTAAGCCATTTTGAAAACTTTGGAGGGGGTTCTGTTGGCAGTGAAAATTTCTAAGTTAAAAAGATTTTCCACAACAGAACGCGGAGCTAACTTCGCAGCCCCGCATTTGGCTATATTAGCCTTGCGTTTGAACAAAACGCGGAGATGTTTAATAGCTCCGCGTTGATTCCTCATTCTGGCTGGTTTTAGCCTCGCGTTTGAGTGAAACGCGGAGATGATCAATAGCTCCACGTTAGCTCCGCATTCTGGTTATTTAGCGCCGCGTTTTGATGCGATTAAAGCTCCGCGTGAGCAGATAACCAGAATCTAAAATCGATTGAGATTATGATTTGGACTTATCCAAATACCTAAATCAAGTCCAATTAGAACTCTAAATCAAGAGATTTGATTAGAATCCTTGATGAGAGGGAATTCTATTTAGATAAAAACTCTCAGATTAACCTAGGGATATAAATAACTTCTTGGTGAAACCCTAGTTGTTTTCTTTTTGGGGATCCTTTGATAATTCAAGTACGCGAGAGAGCCTTGAAGTCAGGGGTATTCTTCTTCTTCCTTTCGGTTCTTAGAGAATTCAAGTTACGCACAAAGCCTTGAGTTCGGAAAGACCGAAGAAGATCGTCTACAGTCGGCCGATATCTTCAAAAGAGAGAAGAGTTAAACGTTCGATCGTCCAAAGGAACTACTATAGATCCCATCGCCACTGATCCCACGTTTATATTGTAAAAGAGAGCGATTGAAATATAAAATCCTCTCGTTTGTTCTTCTTTTTATCTTGTTCACTTTCGTTGTAATTTAAGTTAATTCAATGGGAGGAAAGCAAAGAAATTCTGCTGCGAACAATACTGAGTGAAACACGAGTGGAATAGAGTGAATCATTCTTTGAGTGAAAACACATGAGGGAGTGTGTGAAGTCTTTTCCTTCTTTTTATTTTCTAACTTTAATTTGCAGCAATCATATCACACAACAGTGAAAAGTGCAACACCGAAGGTGCTACAGGGATGGCTGACCCAAAGTTGCTCATGGAGGCTATGATGAGTGAGATGAGGCGTGTGATGAGGTTAGAATTGGAGCAGGTACATGAGCGGATTGATCTGATGGAGAATACACATTTGGAGCAGCCACAAAACACTCATAATATGCGTAGGAGGGAAAGAGTTCATTATCCGGGAGTGAGAGATGAAGATGGAGAGTATTGTGGGGCTGGTTTTGATGAAGAAGAAGATCGGGGTTCAGTTGTTGGTAATAAGAGATATGGAGGGCGGTTTGGAGGAGATAGGAATCGGGAAGATAACAACTTGGGTAGTATTAAGATGAAAATTCCAGCGTTTCAAGGAAGAAACGACCCCGAGGCTTATCTTGAGTGGGAGAAAAAGGTGGAGTTAGTGTTCGATTGCCATAACTACTCTGAGATAAAGAAGGTAAAACTTGCTGCCATTGAGTTTTTTGACTATGCTATTGTGTGGTGGATCAGTTAGTGTTGAACCGGCGGCGAAATAGGGAACGACCGGTAGAGACCTGGGAAGAGATGAAAATAGTGATGAGGAAGCGGTTTGTGCCCAGCCATTATCACCGGGAGTTGTACAATAAATTGCAAACGCTCCGATAAGATAACCGGAGTGTGGAGGATTATCATCAAGAGATGAAAATTGCTATGATCCGGGCTAATATCGAAGAAGACCGAGAGGCTACTATGTCTAGATTCTTGAATGACTTGAATCAAGAAATTCATGATAGGGTAAGAGATGCAGCATTATGTGGAATTAGAGGATGTGGTGCACATGGCCATCAAGGTGGAGCAACAATTCAAGAGGAGAGGTGGTATACGTACATCCCATAATTCGGGTTTTTCCACATGAAAACCGAGTCATGTGAAGAAAGAGGAGAAACCAGCTGCAAAAGCTAAATTCGAGCCAAAACAAGAGACAACCAATCATGGCACTCAAGATAATTCTGACCCTTCCACTTCTCGAAATCGTGACATTAAGTGTTTTAAATGTCAAGACAGGGGTCACATAGCAAGTCAATGTCCGAACAAAAGAGTCATGGTGATAAGGGGTAATGGAGAGATCGAAACCGATGACAAGTCCGATACCGACTCTATGCCACCATTGGAGGACGTGGATGAAGAAGAATATGCAGTTCATGGTGAATTGTTAGTGTCAAGAAAACTTCTAAGCTTGCAAGCAAAAGAAATTGAAGAAGTGCAGCAGGAGAATATCTTTCAAACTAGGTGCTACGTCAAAAACAAGGATGTAGTATGATTTTTGATGAAGGAAGTTGTACTAATGTGGCAAGCACAAGCTTGGTGGAGAAATTAGGACTGCCCACACTGAAACATCTTAGGCCGTACAAGTTACAATGGTTGAATGATAGTGGCGAAGTAAAGGTGAATAAGTAGGTTTTGGTTTCATTCCGCATCGGAAAATATGAAGATGAAGTTTTGTGTGATGTAGTTCCGATACAAGCTGGATATTTGCTATTAGGCCGACCGTGGCAATTTGATCGGAGAGTTAAGCATGATGGCTTCACTAACAAATACTTGTTCGTGCTCAACCAAAAACCCATCACTCTTTTACCGATGACACCGAAACAGGTTTGTGAAGATCAAGTGAGGTTGCAAAAAGAGAGTGATAAAAAAACGAGAGTGATCAAAAGAAAGAGAGTGAGTAAAAGAAAAAAAAATGAAAATCAGAGAGTGGCCGAGCAAAATGAGAGAGAAAAAGAAAATCAAAATTCAGCCATTGAGAGAAAATCAGAGAGAAAACAAAAGAATTTCTATGCAAAAGTGAGTGAGATTAAGTGAGCAATGTTTTCAAATCAGCCGATGATTGTACTTTTGTACAAAGAGGCATTTTTAAACACTAACGAACTTGACCCTGTTTTGCCCAGTTCTGTTGTTTCTCTTTTGCAAGAATTTGAGGATGTTTTTCCCGAGGACACACCACATGGATTACCACCAATTTGAGGGATTGAACATCAAATTGATTTTGTTCCCGGTGCGACAATTCCAAACCAACCAGCCTATAGGAGCAATCCCGAGGAGACAAAGGAGCTTCAACGGTAGGTAAGTGAGTTGTTAGAGAAGGGGTACGTGAGGGAGAGCATGAGTCCGCGCACCGTTTCGGTTTTACTTGTACCTAAGAAGGATAGGACGTGGAGAATGTGCGTTGATTGCCGAGCCATCAACAATATAACGGTAAAGTATCGTCATCCTATTCCTCACTTAGATGACATGTTAGATGAGTTGCATGGTTCTTGTGTGTTCTCTAAGATTGATTTAAAAAGTGGTTTTCATCAGATTAGAATGAAAGAAGGAGATGAATGGAAAACTGCATTTAAAACAAAATATGGTTTGTATGAATGGTTAGTTATGCTTTTGGGGTTGACTAATGCACCAAGTACTTTTATGAGACTTATGAATCATATTTTGCGAGCATTTATAGGCAGCTTTGTTGTTGTCTATTTTGATGATATACTCATTTATAACAAAAATTTGGATGATCATGCCGTACATTTGAAATCAGTTTTAGATGTGCTTAGGAAGGAAAAGTTATTTGCTAACCTAAAAAAGTGTACTTTTTGCACCGATAAACTTGTATTTCTGGGATTTGTTGTTAGTGCACAGGGTATACAGGTTGATGAAGAGAAGATACGTGCAATCCAAGAGTGGCCGAATGCCACAAGTGTAGGCAATGTTCGTAGTTTTCATGGACTTGTTAGTTTTTATCGGCGGTTTGTGAAGGACTTTAGTAGTATAGCCGCACCACTTACCAAAGTGATTAAGAAGAACGTCGGATTTAGATTGGGAGAAGAACAAGAGAAGGCGTTTCAGTTAATCAAAGAGAAGCTAACTAATACCCCCTTATTGTCTTTACCTAACTTTTCTAAAACGTTTGAGATTGAATGTGATGCTTCAGGTATTGGCATAGGCGCAGTTCTTATGCAGGAGGGATGACCAATTGCTTACTTCAGCGAGAAATTAAGCAGGGCAGTCTTAAACTACCCGACTTATGACAAGGAGTTGTATGCATTGATTCGAGCTTTGGAGACATGGCAGTACTACCTATGGCCTAAGGAGTTCGTGATTCACACTGATCATGAGTCCTTGAAACACTTAGAGGGCTAACACAAGCTAAATAAAAGGCATGCTCATTGGGTAGAGGTCATTGAGACATTTCCATATGTCATCCGGTATAAGTAAGGTAAGGTGAATGTGGTCACCGATGCACTTTCTCGCAGGTATGCATTACTCTCTACACTTGATGCAAAATTGCTTGGTTTTGAATACATTAAAAGTTTATACATTGATGACTACGAATTTTGTGAACAGTACCAGGCTTGTGAGAAAAACGCTTGTGGTAAGTTCTTTAGACATGATGGGTTCTTGTTTCGAGAAAATAAGTTATGTGTGCCTAACTGTTCTTTGAGAGATTTGTTAGTGTAGGAATCCTATGGAGGAGGATTAATGGAACATTTTGGAGTTGCTAAGACCTTAGCTATTTTGCAAGAACACTTCTATTGGCTACACATGAAATGAGATATTGAGCGTATTTGTGGCAGATGTGTCACATGTAGGCAACCTAAATCCAGAGTGCAGTCCAATGGTTTATATACTCCTTTGCCCATTCCTAGTGAGCCTTGGATTGATCTTTCAATAGATTTTGTGTTAGGATTACCTAGGACTAAACATGTAAGAGATTCGATTTTTGTGGTTGTAAATAAATTTTCTAAGATGACACACTTTATTTCATGTCACAAAACGGATGATGCTTCGCATGTTACTGATTTGTTCTTTAGGGAGATTGTGAGATTGTATGGCAATGCCCAAAACCATTGTTTCGGATAGAGATGCTAAGTTCTTGAGTTACTTTTGGAAGACTCTGTGGTGTAAGCTAGGTACCAACCTTTTGTTTTCAACTACTTGTCACCCACAAACTGATGGTCAAACCGAAGTAGTAAATATGACTTTGTCTATTTTATTGAGGGTAATAATTAAGAAGAATATTAAAACATGGGAAGAGTGTTTACCACATGTTGAGTTTGCTTATAATAAGTCCATTCATTATGCTACTAAATTCTCACCGTTTGAAATTGTTTATGGGTTTAATCCTTTGACTCCATTGGATTTAACTCCATTACCTGTTTCTGAGTGTGTTAATTTGGATAGAAAGAAAAAGGCTGATTTTGTTAAGTATATACATGAGAAGGCAAGGCTCAATATTGAGAGAAGAACAGAGCAGTATGCAAAACAAGCCAACAAGAGGCATCACAAGCTTATTTTTGAACCCGGAGATTGGGTGTGGTTGCATATGAGAACAGAGAGATTTCCGGCGCAAAGACGTTCCATACTGTTTCCAAGAGGGGATGGTCCTTTCCAAGTTCTAGAGCGCATCAATGATAATGCTTACAAGCTAGATTTGCCCGGTGAGTACAATGTTAGTGCTACTTTCAATGTTACTGATTTGAGTCCTTTTGATGTAGGTGATGATTTGAGGGCAAATTCTTCTCAAGAGGAGGGGAATGATGCAAATAATGGTATAACTACAAAGGAACCAGTTCAAGTTCCAACTAGGCCGGTTACAAGAGCACGAGAAGTTCAAAGATACATTTAATGGGCTGACTTCAAGAGGTTTGGGCTCAAGCAAATTTATGGAGGCCCATTGAGGATGGTTCATGTGTTCAACAAAAATGCATCAACATGATTCAACTAGTAGAAGAATCCGGTTAAAACTGATTGTTTATTTTTGTTTTATTTGTAGAACTTTGCTTGTTTGATCAGCCAAATTAAGGGGCTGATTGTTTCTATTTTTAGAACTTTTCTTGTATTGATCAGTTAAATTAAGGGGATGATTGTTTCTTTTCGTTTTTTTCTATTTTTGAACTTTTCTGGTAGGAAGTTTCCTTATATTTTTTTAGCCTATAAATAGGCGTCTAATGGAATAGAAGGGGGACAGTTTACAGATAATTGGTGAGTTTATTCTCTTTGGTTCTTTGAAGCACTATTCGAACTTATCGGAATTCTTCCGTGCCATTCATCATCGACTTATCAAATGGCTTTTCATTACCGTTTGTGGCGTATTCCTTATACCAAGGTTCTTATTTCGCATTAAATAACGGGTTGAGATCAATTATACTGAGCTTCTTATTTTTGTTGAAGCAACGGGTCGAGATCTCCCATCCAAACGTGATCGAGGACGTTCTTGGATTTTCCTCTTGTTTTACGGGTCTCGTTATTCTTGACGGGGTTCGCATCAATATATATATATATATATATATATATATATATATATATATATATATATATATATATATATGGGATTACTGTAGGTGAGCCGTCAGCTCAGGAAAAGTTACGTGAGCTAGCGGTAAAAGTATAATGATCCAATAATTTTTCTTCATTTTTTTTTAACAATTACTATCTCTACGTCCTTAACTTCTTTCAGATTAAATTTCATAAATTTTGGAGTTCATTTACCTTTTCATCAAATGCATACAAAATGTTTTATTCATTAAAAATCATTAATTTTAAGTTAACTTGATGGAGGATCAAATCAAAACTACAACTCAAGAAATTGGGTATGAGTGAACCCTAGGGTATCGAGATCCTAATCCGAAAGAAATTTTAAAAAAATATATTATTGGAGATAGTGGATAATGAACTGCAACTCAAATAACTTGCATGAGCTGTCAGCTTATTTCCATTTCTCTCTCTCTCTCTCTCTCTCTCTCTCTCTCTCTCTCTCTCTCTCTCTCTCTCTCTCTCTCTCTCTCTATATATATATATATATATATATATATATATATATATATATATATATATATATATATATATATATATATATATATATATATATATATACACACACACGCACACACACCACATAGAATGTGAACATACTAATAGGGTATACCTTGACGAACCCAATTTGAAATCCACGAGAACATAAAGAAGGACCCAGTTAACCATTATTCTGCTAACTATCTAATTTGCGATTAAAGGTACCGATCTGGGTTGGAAGATAAGCGGTTAAAATAAATTGTTTAAATTATATTTAAATTTTAGTCATTCTTCCCTACAACCTTTTTATCCCAAGCTTCCATATAATTTTTCACTCGAAATTATTGTGTTCTCTCTCTTTCTATCCTACGCATAATAATTAAGAACAAAATTATGAAAGAAATCTTTCTTAGGTTTGTTTTTGCTTTTTGAATGAAACTATCATTTATTTTAGAATAGTTTCATGATATTATAATTCAATATTTTTACAGGTATATGTTACTGTTTTAATTTTTGGATGATTCGAGAATTTATATTGATTAGATTTTGTCTAGAGATCATGTCATTCATAGAATTCTTCAAGCCCTAATTTTGATTGTTCATAATCAACGTATATTTTGTTGATCTAGGATCTTAATTGTCTATATATTTTATCTTTTGATTTTGAATTTGCATTGTTTTAATATTGGTATTAGAATTGTGGTATTTACATGATCCTGTCATCATGCATGTATTATGATAAAATTAATTATTTAAAAGTTTAATGTTTTCCTTGGGTGAGTCTTTAATTAATTCTAAATGTCTTTTATGTGAAACTAATTGGGAGTTATTTGTTTTTGCCATGACCTTAGAGAACTTTCTGTTTTGGGTGTCAGTGGCACTGCGGTTGACTTTCTGTTTAGTACAATGAGGTCATCTACTGATGGCCACACTGGTGAATCTGGAATGATTTCTATTTGAATGTTGTTTTCCCAAGAGTTTTGACACTAGTTATTTATGCACATTTCATAAAAATTCTCAACAATATTAGACGCCATTTAATGGATAAATTATTGCCAATGTAATTTAGAGTTTTAGAGAATGGAAAAAAAGGGAGATAATATAGATTTTTTATATTTTAATATATAGTTTTGTACTCTTTCATAATTATTAATAAAAGAATTTCCTTTATTTATATATTGATGGATATGATGAGTATGAGTGGCTAAATTTCTTTTTTACTTCAGATGAATTAACAAATCCTAGAAAATTTACTGGTATATATTTATTTTCTTATCATATTTAATTGCTTTACGTAAAGTTGATATTCTTGGTTCCCTATTATAATGTTAGGATTTAAATATGTTTGTGAGTTTTTGATGATGTATAGTTTGATAATATATTTGTTACTTAGTTTTTTTATATACTGTAGACTTTTTAGGCATGTGTGTAGGCAGAGAAAAATTCGGAATAAGAAAAACAAGGCCACAAGGGGCAAAATAGTATCGTGTACACGAGGCTATTTTTATGCACGAGGCTATTTCTTTGCGCGAAGCTATTTCCAAACTCGAGGCTAATAGCTCCGCGTGAGGCTAATAGCCCCACACGAGGCTATAACCTCACTCGAGGCTAATAGCCCCGCGCGAGGGATGACAGCCTTGCGCACGTGGGGCTATTTCAGTTTCTAAATTGGGTTACCTTCTAGATTTCAATCCGAATTTCAATTCTAATCATATCCAATCATTTGGAATCAAAGATTTGGTATCCAAATATAAATTTATAGATGTATTTGATTGGGTTTTCATCCTTATCTCGAATAAAACTTCAAAATATATAAATAACAGCCAAGAGGGGATTCTTGGGGGATCTTTTTGTGGAAAAGGGGAAAAGATCTAGAGACAAGAGCCACTGCCGCAGAGAGCCGCCATCCAGAAGTTTTTCTTCACGTTTAAAACTGATTTTAGGTGTTAGATCGTTCACGGAGTATAAGGGCGACGCTCCATAGCTACATAAGAATCCACACCTTCTGTAAAAGAGAGAGACGTGATTTATAAGTCTCTCTCGTTTGTTTCTTTTCTTTTCTGATTATTGTAGTTTGGATATTTTCATTGTAATCTTTATTGATCCATGGCAATGAAAGGAAGAGCGTTTTTTGACGGAAATAAACTGGCGACCACAGTAAGAGAAGTCTTCTACAACGATAAGAAGATCGTGACTCAATCTGATACCTATAAAATTGATAAGTTTATGGAGATGCTAATCATAGAAATTGATTAAAATAAATATGAGAAGTATCTATCCTCTAGATCGGTTAGTTTGGTCAAAAGATGGCTCCATTGCCACTTAGAAACCCCAAGTACAAGTTTGAATGACAAGGGGACTCCCGTTGAATAGGAGCCTCTTGGATCTTCGATCTTGGAAAAGGAAGAAGTCCAAGAGTTAGACTCGAATGATGAGATGATTTCCATTGAACCGGAACTTCTCATATCTTTGAGTTCTAATCAGCAAAAAATCAAAATTGTAAATCCGAAAGACAAAAGGAATTTCATTGAATAGGACCTCTTTGGACTGTCATGTTCCAATATTTCGAAGAAAGAAAAATCCTCTCCTATCATGGATTAGTAAAATTTTGAAGAAAAGCCAAAGTCTGAACTGATCAGAACTCAAATCTGCAATCGAAATCATCGAGTGCGGTGGCGAATTTTCAAAAGACAAGTTGAAGACGAATCTAGTCTCAAAATCATGCGCGAAGCTAATTCTAAACGCCAGGCTAAACAAGCTAGCAAATCTTTGCGCAAAGCTAATTTTTTGCGCGAAGATAATTCTTTGCACGAAGCTATTTCCTTGTGCGAAGCTATTTCTTTGTGCAAAGCTATTTCCATGCACGAACCTAATTCTTTGCTCGAGGCTAATTCCCTGCGCTAGGCTAATTCCATGTGCGAGGCTAATCTGCCTATCATATCTCTACACGAGGCTAATCAGCCCCGCACACAAAAAATGAAACGTCAGGCTATTCAACCTCACGTAAATAGTTCAGAGCTCAAGATTGAGCTCTAGTTCCATGAAGTATCAGCAAAAACTGGAACATGACCTTGTTCAGGACAGAAATTTCGATCTTCTATACCTGCTGACTGGCATAAACACAGCAGGAATTTTTCCAGAACTATATCAAAGAGGAAACTCGTCAAGAGTATGATCTACGAGAAGTCCTCAATAACAAGAGGAAGATGGTCTAATCCCATCCGATATGCCACTATGAGCAGATAATCTCTGCAATACTCACTAGTTGCAATTGTGGTTCACCCCGACCCTCAGTTTTTAGCCGAATAACCGAGTTAAAGGATAGCGCATCTAAAAGAAGGCGCGTTTACAAAAGAAAAATCACCAATGATGAAAAACCTCTATTCGTGACTTTGAATATAGTGAATAAAGGAAATAAGCCGCAAGGAGATAGATACTCCACGGATGCAGAAACTCGTCATTATACACGACTTCAGTTAGGAATTCTAGTGCCACAAAACTACAAAAGGTTGGCTGGGAGTCCAGACAGCAAAATCGAAAAAGATAGTGATCCCTCCGTTGTCGCAACACTATGGTCATATGAGTCTTCTCGATTTGAAGATACAACGGCCCATATGATAGGAAATTCCAACGAAGTGAATCAAAGACTCGAAGCACAAGAGCGCTTATCCTAGAGCAACAAAAGAGTTTTAATGAACTCCGTATGTTGCTTGTCAAAGTGATGGAGAAGAGTGCTGAAGATAAATTAAAAGAACCTTCCGACAAACCACCAAAGCATGATGGTGGGAATTCAGAGAAGGAAGAAGAGTTTCATTATGAAGTAGACCTATATGCGGAAAATATACAAAAAAATGCAGGACCAAATAGAAGCCCTGATGCACATGAAGGACCTGCAAGAAGTTAGCGTTACCAGACCGTACCCAATGGAGTGTGAATCGGCTCCTTTTTCAGAAAAATATAAGTCTCTACAGTTAGAATTTTTTAATGGAAAAAGTTTTCCTAACCAGCACCTATATTATTTCTTGGCACAGATAGGTCATCTTATGAGAAATGATTATATAATGACCAAGATCTTTGCAACTACCTTGAGATGGCTTGCATTTACATGATTTATGCAGTTGCCCCTAGGGACTATTAAGTCATGGTCTGACATAGAGAAGGAATTCCTGCATTGCTTTTTCGAAGATGACACAGAGACCTCGATCCATACTCTCCTTGCAAACAAACAAGAGGAGTATGAGACAGTGAAAAGTTTTGTAGAACATTTTGAGAGATTCACTGCGATGTTCATATGGCATGTCGCAAGAAACGCTGGTTGAAACCTGCAAACACAATCTCAAAACCAACGTACTCATTAAAATGGGAGCGGTGGAGTCTAAAACCTGGAAGGATCTGGTTAAACAAGGGTAGCAAGCGAAGGATATAATCCGACATATCAATGAATATCACGCCCAGAGGAGGATGGCCATGAATTGTCCACAACCACAATCATCCCGTCCTGAGGGAAAGGAGGCAATGACTACCAGGTCCACTGCAAACCAAAAGTCGCAGAATATTCGAGATTCTTTCGAATCGCAGTGGGCATACGATTTCAAAGATGAACAAATAATCACATTCTTTCACGTACTAAATAAAAAAGAATACTTAAGTTGCCCGAAAATCAAAAACCGGAGGAAGCTAGAAAAACACATGATCCCAAGTATTACCTCTACCATCAAAACGTTGGGCACCCAAGTAAGAATTGTTATGTTCTGAAAGATAAAATTCAGGCACTCATCAATACAAATGTGATCCAGTTGAGAGCTAAATAGAAAAGAATGACAGCAAATGCAGAGATAATTACCATGAGATTCTTGAAAATCCTGGCCAGAATAACTCCAGTCCCTGTGGGAAAAGCGGTAGTAAAGAACTACGACCTGCATAAATTAAAGTAAAAAAGAACTCTCTCGGATTTCTACCGAGAAAGGAGAGATCATGGGGGTACACACAGACTCGCTGAAAGACAAGCAACCGTCTTCCTCTACCAACTCAAGAAAAACTGAGGAAAACACTCGATCACGCTAGTGCAGCAGAGATTGAACGTGCCGAGGTCATTGCCGAGCATGGGCAGCTGACACTGTCAAGCTTACTCCCCAAGTACGCTCCGAACCACAGCTGTGACTGAGTCGTCCTAATTCACTAGTAGTCAGATTGGGTCGGGGGTACTGAAAATGTTAACGATAAGCGTCATGTTTCTTCTGCTGCTCTTACTAGCCATTGGAATGGCAAAATAAGTGCCATAAGTAAAAAAAAAACTCAAAAAAAAAGAAGAAAAAGAATAAAAGAAGAAGAGAAGAAAATAAAAAAATAAAAACAAAAACAAAAACAAAAGAAAAGAGAAAAAACAAAAAAATGAAAAAAGAAAAAAAAAAAGTATGTAAATATACGAATACATGCATAATAATTTTGCTGCCCAATGCCACCGAGGCAATAGGAAGAGAAATTAAAAGCTTCTCGCCAACCCTATCATACTGGGGGTAAGAGTATGACTATCAATGGCCCGAAACCTCAAAAGGTAAGGGAAAAGGAAACGTTTGGCATTTAAGCCCAAACAAAAGTCTCGCCAACCTATCATGTTAGGGGAGAACGCATGAATTACCTATTGCTGTTAAAGCAAAGGGGAGAGGAAATCATATCCTCGATAACTCATCATGCAGAGGTAAAAAAACATGAACTATCCAATACTGTAAAAGCAAAGAGAAGAGAATAAGTTTCTCGTCAACTTATCATATTAGGGAATAAAGCATGAGTTGCCCGATTTATCGCCAACTTGTCAGGACGATGCCAGCAATTCACAAGGCTAATGAAGAGGGGGGTGTTGTTCATTAGGGATGAAGCATGTCAGCAGGCTTTCGATGACATAAAGAGGTGTCTGACCAACCCACCCATTTTAGTAGTCCCAGTGCCAGAGAAGTCATTCCTTATCTATGTGAGATTGATAGATCATGCCCTTGTAGCGTTATTAGCACAACATAATGAGTTAGGCCAAGAGCAGTCCATCTATTACTTAAGCCGCACCATGATCGGCGCCGAGCACAGACATAACCCAATCGAGAAAGAATATTTAACTTTAGTGTTTTCAATCTAGAATATGCAACACTACATAGCTGGATAGACAATTCATGTCATCTTTTGGGTCAACCCGTTGAAGTTGCTCATAATAAAACTAGGTGCCCTCAACGGGAGATTAGCAAAATGGGCACTCCCCCTATCGCTGTATGATATACACTTTGTCCCTCAGAAGGCCATAAAAGGATAGGCGATAGCAGAGTTCTTTACAGAACACCCTATATCGGAGCATCCAAAAAAATTGTTGCCCAAATGCTGTTAGAGGAGAATACCTTCCTCGTCAACCCTACCATACTGGGGATAAGTATATGGAACTAAACAGCCCAAAGCTGAAAGTCGAAGGGAAGAGAGAACGTTTGGTATTTAAGTCCAAACAAAACCCTCAACAACTCATAATGCTGAGGGGAATAGCATGGCTAGCCCAACGCAAACGGCGATTAGTAAAGGTATACCAAATCCGTTGATAACTGGGGTTTGTTAAAAACCTCGTGGACCAGTCAAGTTAAGCTCGTATCTCTGACAGAGAGATTTGATTCATCTCATCACCATATAAACGACCTTTGTTGCAAACCTGTCATATTAAGCTCTTATCTTTGGCAGCAAGATTTGATTATCTCACTCACTTTACAAATTATCCCATAAATACTTCAGTAAACAATAATTTAATGATCCTGACCTGATCATCGATTTTGTCTGCTTTCCAAGCGAATCACCCCGTAGTCAAGTCAACAATACCTCTGTCTGCAGCTCTTTTGATCCTAATCCAATCAACCCTGGCTCGTCTACTTTCCAGGCGAGTCACCCCACTACAAAATCCAAGATTAAACTTGTTATGGCCTCACCATATCCGTAATAAGTTCCATCTTTCACAACTCTATCTTCCAAAATTTACAAATCCACAACTCCAATTTTCACATGGGCTATGTCTGCTTTCCAAACAAGTCATTGAAAAAAATGGCTATGGAAGTGACGTGACCTTGGCAAAACTCCATATATGACATGTCTCTCTCTTTTAGAAGATCTACTCGAGACCTCCAGAGCATTCACAGGTGCATCACACAACAATTTCAGAACAAGACAGTATATTGAAACTAATTGGAATAATTGTTTTGATGACAAAATGAAGAAGAGAAGAAGAGAGAGGAAGCAGCACAAACAGTCTTATTTCTTCTCCAAAGACAAGAAAGAAGAAGAAACAAAGTGACAAAGGGTTCAAGGATTGCCCAAAACCCTTAAGTTTGCCTCTATTTCCTCAAGGGCCTCTCGATGAGTTTCCTCTACTGATGCTAGCACTTGATGGCGCAAATCTTCACTAATGGTCAACTACTGAGCAAGCTGAGCCATAGCCTCCTCGATCGCATTACTCCGCATGTTAGCTTCTTGTTGAAGTTGGCCATGGTGCAGAACCAGTTCATCCTGCCTCTTCAACACCTCCTTCTACTTAGCTTGGGTGGCATTCAGTTTTGCTTGAGCCTTGGCAATAGCCTCACGAAGCTGGATAGCCCCACGAACTAAAGGAGTTTGTGTGCTGAAAACTCGGAGAGATGAAGTCCAAAGTATTTCAAAACTTATTTAAAATTGGGGGTCTTGTAAGCAGAGAAAAATTCAAAATAAGAAATATAAGGCCACACGGGGAAAAATAGTCTCGCGTATTCGAGGCTATTTCTATGCGCGAGGCTATTTCTTTGCGCAAAACTATTTCTATGCACGAGGCTATTTCCAAACGCGAGGCTAATAGCCCTGTGAGCGAGGCTAATAGCCCCGCGCGAGGCTATCAGCCTCACGCAGGGATGACAACCTCATGCACGTGGGGCTGTTTCAGTTTCTAAATTGGATTTCCTTCTAGATTTCAATCCGAATTTAGATTCTAATCATATTCACTTGAAATCAAATATTTGGTATCCAAATATGGATTCATAGACAGATTTGATTGGGATTATATCCTTATCTCGAAGGAAACTTCAAAATCTATATATAGGACCCAAAAGGGGATTTTTTGGGATCTTTTTGGTAAAAAGGGAGAAAGATCTAGAGACCAGAGCTATTGCTGCAGAGAGCCACTATCCAGAAGATTTTCTCCATGTTCAACACTGATTTTGGGTGTTAGATCATTAACGGAGTACAAGGGCAATGCTCCATAGCCACATAAGAACCCACACCTTCTGTAAAAGAGAGAGAGACATGATTTATAAGTCTCTCTCATTTGTTTCTTTTATTTTCTGATCATTGTAATTTGGATATTTTCATTGTAATGTTTATTGATCCATGGCAATGAAAGGAAGAGCGTCTTTTGACGGAAACAATGTGGTATGCTTAGATTTTGAATATTTATTTTTATTTTTCATATGTCATGCATAGATTAACTCAAAAACACATATAGGATTAACAGGTGGAAATAACTAAATTATCAAGTTTGCAACTTTATTTCATTTTGTACCTCAAAGTTATATTTTTTGGTTATAAAAAGACCACATGATCTATTCAACTGAGATAAACAAGCATAAGCATACTACAAGAAAAGGGGGTATTTTGCGATGGTTGATAAGTATTGCCTTAGATATCAAAACCGTTGCTAAATTTATTTGCTACGGTTTTAAAATCTGTTGTGCTTGCCAGTGTTGCAAATAATAATAGCAACGGTTTTGATTAAATATTGCTACGGTTGTTAGAACTATTGCGTAACAATATATTTATAATGGTTAAATATAACCATTGCGATCTTTGATGCAACGGTTATTTTAACTGTAGCATTAGAATGTTGCAACTCAATAGTAACGGTTGTAGATAAATGTTACAATATTCTTATAACATTTATCAGAAATTGTTGCAATTCATACTAACCTTTTACAATGGTTATGTAAACCGTTGCCAATTAAATATGTCTATTACAATGGTTTAAAAAAACATTGCTAGATATGCATATTTTTAACAATGGTTATAGAAACCTATTGCCAATTGAACATGTCTATTACATTGGTTGTATAAACCGTCGCTAATTATACCTATTTATTACAATGGTTTTAACAACCGTTGCAGTAAGTTATATTAAATTGCAATGGTTTAAAACCGTTACTAATTTATTGATAACTGTTAGCAAAACAATATTGCATACTGAATAATAATATTTACTAATAACCGTTGCTAACTTTTTTGCAACGTTTATGGGCTATCACAGCTAACAAATTGTAACATTTACATAACCGTTGCAATTATAAATATATATCTCACTGCATATTATATTATTCCCTGTACACCAATATAATTACCAAATATTCATCAAATGTACATCAACAACAACAACACACCAATATAATTACCAAATATTCATCAAATGTACATCAACAACAACAACAACATGAGCCCTTTTAAATGTCCCCAACATGTTGGACTAGGCATTCAAATATGAAATAGATATTAGCAATTTAAATAGAATACTAAAGACTCAAATAAAGTTAACGATCATAACATATATAATAACGTTCAAAATAATTAAGTACAAACCATTGTTCTAAATTAAAAACTATAAATTGAACTCAAAATCATAACTATGGATGTTCTTACAATAATAACAAAATATACTTAATAAGTTTTACTAGACGAAATTAAATAAAAACTTCATGCATTGTCACTTTCCATGCTGTTAGTATCTTTGTCTCTTTCTATATTAGGATTATCATCATCTTGGCCCACCTACAAAACAAATTTATAAGAATAATTAGAATAATAAAACTTGAAACTATATACACACATACTATATGAATTCACAAAAAAACTAAATTCCAGAATTAATTACTTGCATTTATAATAAATGAAATTGAGAGTTACAAAAATAACTAACCAGATCAGAATTATCTGTGATAGTAGATGTATATTGTTTGAGTATTTGAAAGGCACTTTCTCCTTGAAGAGGCTGCGAGACAGTAGGTAGAGGACTAGTAAATAAATCAGATATCTGGATATTTGGATTAATTTGCTTTATTTGAGCTAATATGTCTTGCAATCCATTCATCATCATTTCATACTTCCTCTCCATTTTAGCTACTCTCTGTTCTCTAGCAAGTAGTTCTGTAATGACATCATTAGATAGAGAAGTCGTTGTTGGTTTTCCTAAATTTGATTGTGTAACACCCTTTCAATATTGTGGTACTCGGCTGGAATGGTATTTGAATACTTTCTTTATAAATTTGTCCCTGGCTATTTTGTTTTCGGATGTTTCTGATGACTGTCCAGTTATCTGGTCTAACTCAGACTTCAAATAACATAGAAAAATTATATTAATATTTTTAAATTTAACATTCCATATATATATTTGGAAATGAAAAAAACAATTCAAGATACCTTAGTTTCATTATCAATATTTAATGTTCCATCCTTTATCTTGTGAGTCATGATAAATATGTCCACTTCATCTGGTGATTTCTCATTTGTCAGTCTCTTCTTCTATTGAATAAGTACAAACCAAAATAAATTAATATTCCATAATTTTATTTTCATAAGTGTATTAAAAAAATTTAAAAATTACCTATTTCTCTCGGACTCTAGCAAAACTTTTAGAACCCATCGTATGCATATATTTTGACCTTTTCCTGTTGTTAGTGTTCTTATCACTTTCAGCCTACAATCAAATTGAAGATAAGAATCGTATGCATGTATAAATTTAATTGGATAATTAACTTATAGATAATATAAGTAAGATTATGTACCTTTGATTTCTCTGAACTCCAATACTTTACCATGTGCTTCCATTGTTGCATTGGTACTGAAATGGGTCGATCATTGATTGCAGCTGATCTCCGTGTGTGAGGGTTAAAGTGTTTCTTTTTCAATCGACTTTTCCAACACCGCCATGCTGCTCCAATTGTAATTAATACCCATTTTTTTTACAGCTTCGTCAATAATAAACTTTTCCTGCAACATAATAATTTATAATTATCAATTTATTAATGGACATGCAGATAAATATCATAGTTTTGTAGCAAAATATTACATTAACCATTTTCCACAATTCAGTTTTTGTTTCCTTGGAGACTGCATGCCAGGTCTCAATGTTAAGAGGGAATAATATTGCATTCCGAGTTAATGTTCCCAAGTACGAACTTAAGTTTGCAACATCCTTACTTGGACCAATAGACTGGTTCTTATCATTTAAAATAATGACTGGTCGAGCACTCTCATTTCTCCCTACTATCTTCAAGCATCTAGTTTCTTTCCTGACAATCCTCTCTGAAAGAATTTATTCCACAATACAAATCTAAAAGTTAGAATACTAGTTAAAAAAATTATACAAATTTTAAAAGATTACAATCTCAAGTACTACTAAATTACTAGCCTTTACCTTTGTTGATTGTGTTGATATCTCCGGATGCAGATGGATATGCATCATCTTGGACATTTGGGTTAGAAGATTGAACTCCATCTTCATCTTCATTTGACTCCTCACTATCAGACTTTTGATTGTTCTCTGCATTCTCATCATCATTATCACTAGAACTTGAGAAATCAGTACTATAGTCAGAATCTGATCCCGCGCCACTAGTAATATGAGAATTTGTACTCCGTCGAGACCAAATTGGAATCGTACATTTTCGTTCACTTGCATGTTCTAATATTTTTTTTTTACCTTTGCTCGCCATGAAAATCTCCTGTAAATAAAACAACATAAAGCTAATTATATAATCATTAGCACCTTAACTCATTTTTCTACATTAAAAAGTAGAACACAGATAAGTGAAATACTAATAAATGCCCTATGTGTTTACCTCTAGTACTTGATAATTGTCAGCTATCAGAGATAAACTTCAGGAAAAAGATATTCTGCATTTTTCCATTCAAAAAATAAACTACATATGATTAATAGAAAAAAAGCAAGGACATAGTGCTCAAAGATATCTGATTTCAATAAACTTCTAGTTGCTATAGTGACGATAACTTCACATATTAGGCTCAAAACTACCACTGCACAACTGCAAATAATAATGATTATGATGCAATACAGAATATAATTACTAAAAGAAAGGAGTTAAAGAACAACTTAATCTCTGAATTAAAAAAAAAGAACCCACAGCAGAAACATAACAGATAGAAAAACTACCAACATCCCAATATATCGATAATGTACTAAATTAAAGACAATTAACAAATAACACATGTTTATATAAACATACTTCAAATATACAACTGCTTATCTAATATCATGTTTAATTAAATATTAGGAATAGATAAGCCACATTACAAAGTAGGATTAATTGTCATCTAATATATTAATGTGATAGATCCATATCCATGTCAATTTGCACAGGCTCATCATACATTCCCTTGATGTCTCTTGGTATTATCATAATTATACTATACAAATCTTCCTCAATTGGATCTTGCATGTAAAAAACTTGATGCACTTGAGAAGCTAAGACAAAGGGATTATTTTTATAAATTAATTTTGTGATGTTAACTAATGGAAGGTTAAATTCATCTCTCCTCCATTGAAACCAATCACAGTTGAAAAGAATAAACTTATGGAGGCCATAGTAGTCCAGCTCAATGATTTCTTTTACTACTCCATAATATGTGACATCACCAATAATGGGGTTTTTATCCCTGGTACTTGTTAAGCTAGGAGTAGATGCTGTGATACCAACCCCACAATTTTGGGTTGCCTTTCCATCATCATGATTATAAACTCGAAATCTATAACCATTAAGGACATAGCCTTTATACTTTTTAGCCACGAAATTTGGTCCACGGGATAACCATTTGATCTCATCCAAAACTTGTTCATTTCTAACACGATCTTGAAAACACTCCATGAATTCTTGACTGTGTCCATGTGCTCTAGACCATGACTTTGATCTACCACGATTTATTTGATTTGCCATAATCTCCCGATGTTCTCTGCACAAAGAGATATGTATTTATTAGTTATCTAAACTCCTAAGCGCAATAATAAGTTAAATAATCTTGGTGTTATACAAGTTATTACTCAAGATATGAGCTGATTAAATCACATTTGAACAAAACATAGCAATGGCTTTGTCTCCAAGTAATCTCATTTAAGGTAAACATCTCACAAGTTCCTAGTGGCTGACCAATGATGGATTGAGTGTCTAAATTTTGTAGTCCACTATCAATAATATCAAGATTCCTTGATATTCTAGTAAACCTTGTATCAACATCATCATCTAAATATCTTGAACAAAATGTCAAACATTTCTCAGCAATATAGCCCTCAGCAATAGATCCCTCCGGTCGACTTCTATTCCGTACATAAGATTTAAGAACTCCTAAATATCTGTCATAGAAAAATAATTTATCAATTAATTACTTAGATATATATGTTTACTAAGTAATAAATTAGATTATTACCTTTCAATAGGATACATCCATCGAAAATGAACAGGTCCTCCAAGTCTCACTTCATGTGCTAAATGAAGGGGTAGATGTATAATAATATTGAAAAAAGATGGAGGAAAAATCATTTCGAATTTACAAAGTATCTGCACAATGTCACCTTCCAATTTATCAAGTTCTTCATATGTAATAACTTTAGAACAAAGATTTATGAAGAAATCACCAAGTCTAATTAATGGCTCTGCAACATTGATAGGTAATGCTCTGTGTATGACGAGCTGGAGTAAATGATGCAATAAAAAGTGACAATCATGATTTTTTAGTCCAGTAATTTTATGGCCCTTAGTTTGCACACAACGAGATATATTGGAAGCATATCCATCTGGAACTCTCACTCCTTTTAGTACTTTACAGAAAATATTTTTATCACTTGAATCCATAGAGAATGTAGCTCGTGGTATATATGCTTTACTAGATTGTCCCTCCTGTGGATGTAATTCATGTATAATACCAATCTCTTCCAAATCACGACGTCCTTTCAAATGATCTTTTGTCTTACCTACCATATTTAAGAGTGTTCCAATTATGTTATCAACTACATTTTTTTCAATGTGCATGACATCAAGATTATGGCGTAATGCATTGAACTCCCAATATGGGAGCTCAAAAAAAATGCTTCTTTTCTTTAATGGATTCTTCCCTATATCTTTTTTCTTCTGAGTCTTTCCAAAAATATTCTGTAGACCAGCTAAATATTTTAAAATATCTGAACCCGATATCAAAGGTGGTGGATCATTTAATTCTTTTCCCTCAAAAAATGGCTCCTCATCATGGCGCCACTCATGATCAGCATTTAGAAACCTTCGACTTCCATGGTAGCAAAATTTTCTACTGCTATTCAAATATATTGATTTTGTGTTGTAACAACACACTGGACAAGCTAATTTCCCTTTTGTGCTCCATCCAGAAAGTATAGCATATGCAGGAAAGTCATTTATTGTCCATAAAAGTGCAGCACGCATGATAAAGTACTCACGCTTCGATGAGTCATATATTTTAATACCAACAGTCCATAAATCTTTCAACTCATCTATCAATGGTTGCAAATAGATATCAATATTATTTTCGAGAGATTCTTTCACAGGTATTAGAAGGGCCATTATGAAGTTGGAAGGCTTCATGCATAATGATGGTGGTAAATTATATGGCATCAAGATTACAGGCCACATACTATATTGAACACTCATTGTTCTGAATGGGCTAAATCCATCACTTGCTAAACCAAAGCGTACATTGCGAGATTCAGATGCAAACTCGTAATTGAAGCTGTTTAACACTTGCCAAGCCTCAGCATCAGCCGGATGTCTTAATTTACCATTCTTTATACGCTCCTCATCGGGCCATCTCATTAACTCAGCAGTTTTTGAACACATGAATAGCCGTTGGAGCCTTTTTTTAATGGGAAAATGACGCAATTTCTTTTTTGCAATTTTCTTACCTTTTGGTAGTGAAATATCTTCATGTGTATTATCTTTCTTTATGTTGTTATCTTCATCAGTAATCCATCGATATCCACCACATATATGATAGAAATTTGAGTCTGCATGTTCCTTCCAAAATAACATGCAATCGTTTTTGCAAGCGTCAATTTCGAATCTAGCCCCAATCCTCGCATTATACTACGAGTCTGATTAAAACTTTTTGGAATTGTTTTTACATTTGGAAATGCCTCATTTAGAAGCTCCAGCATTGCAGTGAAGGACACATTGGACCATCCATGAAGACACTTTATAAGGAACATTCTAATAATGAATGAAAGTTTTATTACTGGAGCTCCAGGATATAATTCCTGCTCACAATCTTTTAGCAGGCTCTGAAGCTTCTCCAAATCAGTATCCAACTCATGATCAATACCATTAGAATTATTTCCATTTTCGCCTCTCTCAAGATATTCATAGATGTAAGGATGTGCATCATATAACATCTCCTTAATATTAATATGTAAGAGAGGTCTATTTTTCATATGATCTTATCTACCATCTGAAAATTCAGTATTATAAGATCCCATACCCTCCCCATGGAAACGCCAATTCTTATATGTTGGATCAATACCTTTAATTATTAAATGACTATACACATCCTTTCCACTTTGCCATGCACAATTGTTGCACTCTTTACATGGGCATAAAATGTATCCTTCTTGAGTTGTATTAGTCAGAGTAAAATTCAGGAAACTTAAAACTCCATCAATATATTTTTGGGTGGTTCTATCACAATGCATCCAATTTTTGTCCATTTATTGTTAGACTTTTATCTGTAAATTAAAAATAATGAAAGTTAAAAATATGTCAGTGATTACATTAAGTAGGACAAAGTGATACATTAAAAAAAACTTATTACATTGTGATGTAAAAATACTTAATTATTTAGTAAAAAAACTAGAAACCTACTAACATTTCTAAAATATCAAGTATTATAATCGATCATAGAACTACTTATTTTTCATAATCTTGAACCTATTACAGAAAGTAGCATTAGACTTGGCCTATAATTTTCTTTAGAATATGCATTATAGGGATTTATACACAAAAAAAATTATGTGTATGTGTGAGCCCCTGGCCTTATGTTATTACAAGGCCAGGTTTTGTTAGCAGCTTTCCAACACAATAAGGTTCTCGTGCTATCACCTTACTTCTTACTTTTAAAACTAGTACAATTACAATATACTAGATAATTAAATCACTGCTATTCGAGAGAACCAAAGAATAATAACACATTGCATTAAATAAATAAAAATTGGTTTCAACACCCATGTTTCTACCTACAACCAATACAATTCATTAAATAGTTGGTACCTTAACCTTGACTTCACTGAAGTTAGTTATCAAAGGAGATGGTAATCATGATATTCTAAAGGCAAATAGTTGTGAAAGCAATCATGTGTTTCCAAATAAGTTTTGCTTTGGGAAATTAGTAACAAGTTATCAATAAAAAAGATGGAAAGAACATGAACCAAGAAGAGCATCATATCAAAATGTTGTGTGGATAACTTAGCTAATTCAATGCAACATCTCTACCACCTAAAAATTCCACATCTCAAACTCCAGCCTTCTCTATGGCAACATAAAACAACCTTCTTTAATTTCTATCACTAATATTATAATCAAATATTTTTTAATTAAAATATAAAATAGTTACCACCTTCCAATAATTTTGTCAAAAGCATCAATATATGTTTACCTGGAGTGGAGGCGGCAATGCAGAGTAGGAGCAGCGGCGGTGCAGCGACGGAGCAGCGGCGGGGCGGACTGGAGTGGAGGCAGTGGTGGAGCGGAGGCAGTTGTGGAAGAGGTGGAGCGGTTTTGGACTGGAGGCGGAGCGGCGGCGGGGCGGACTGGAGTGGAGGTGGGGGTGGAGCGGAGGCGGGGGTGGAAGAGGTGGAGCGGTTTTGGAAGAGGTGGAGGCGGGCCGGAGACGGAGCGGATGCGGGCCGGACACGGAGCAGAGGCGCAGAGGCGGGCCGGTCACGGAGCGGAGGCAGGGTGGTTTTGGACGGATGATTCCAGAGAGAGAGAGATATAAAATGGGAATTAGGGTTTGGGAGAGAAAACGTCGTGACGAGATAAACCTAGGCATTTATAATAAATAAGTTTTTCAATTTTAAATAATATTAAAAGTTTAGTTTTTAAATACTAATATCTCGTGTAAAAATATAAGTTAATTAGATTACATATCGAAAGTTAACATATTTATGTTTAAAAATATTTCTTAAAAAACAAAATTACTATTACATATTATATATTTCTAAAACATATATTACATATTTGAAGAATTGAAACCTAGATCTATTTAAAATAAAATTATATATATATATATATATATATATATATATATATATATATATATATATATATATATATATATAAACATATATATATTTCATCTTGAAGACATTGAGTAACTTTTAATGAATATTGAGCAAAAATTCCTATAGATTAAAAAGTATTTGGAAAAAATAATTCATACTCTATGTTTGAAACCGAGTAAATTCTTATATTCAACCACATGCATGGGATCATAGTTTTTATTAATTAGAGTTGTGATATTATTAATGTTAATTAGATATATTTTATGCACAAATAGTGCATTCTCAGTTCATGAGAAATATCCTAATTAGAAAACTTATGTATTTTAATATATATATATATATATATATATAAATATATATATATATATATATATATATATATATATATATATATATATATATATATATATACTTTTTATAAATTACCTAACATCAATATATCATTTTTTTCTCTTTTAAAAATGATGCACAAGAAAAATAAAAAATTGAAAAAAATACAAAATAAAGGAATAATTTTTGTTAAATATATTTTATTTCTGAATTTTTTTTATTTCTAATTATATGGTTAAATGGATAAGGTAACGACTAAATTTTACGTATATGGAAAGTTATCGTAAATATCACTACATGTTATTTTAGCTATATATGATTCTAAATTAAACTTCAATAGTACAAAAATTATATATATATATATATATATATATATATATATATATATATATATATATATATATATATATATTTGCTTAATTAATAAATAATTATTTTCTTTTTTGGATAATCAAATTATTTCCTAATATTTTATTTAGCAACACTTTTTGTAACCGTTGTATATAAAACGTTGCAAATGATTGAATTTATGCTACAGTTATGCTAACCATCATTAAATTTTAATATTTAGAAACGATTCTTAAAATGTTGCATCAAAATTGTCACATAAAAATGTTACTTTGTAACAATTGTTTAAGCCATTACAAAATAATCATTTAGTAACAACTAAATAAGCGTTGCAACATAAACGTGACAAATAAACTATCTTTTGAAATATTTTCTCAAAACATTGTAAAATATAATATATCGAAACGATTTTAGAAGAGTTACATAGTAACCATTGCAAAATAAAAATCTATTGTAACGGTTAATTTAAGCATGACTAATTATATTATATTACAATGGATTTAAAATTGTTGCAAAAAAACCATTGCCAAATACCCCCTTTTCTTGTAACAATTGTTTAAACCGTTACAAAATAATCATTTAGTAACAGCTAAATAAGCGTTGCTACATAAACGTGACAAATAAGCTATCTTTGGCAACATTTTTTAAAAACATTGTAAAATATAATTTATCGAAACAGTTTAAGAATAGTTACATAGTAACCATTGCAAAATAAAGATCTATTGTAACGGTTAATTTAAGTATTACTAAATATATTATATTACAATGGTTTTAAAACTGTTGTACGATAACCATTGCAAAATACCCCCTTTTCTTGTAGTGATATATATATATATATACTAGTAAATTATTTTGTAATGGGTTAACTTATCTGACCAATAATTTTTTTTAAATAACTCATAATTAACCAATCCTTAGTTTAGTAAATTAAAAATTCAATCCCTTTACTTTGTAAACTATTTCTTTCATAAGTGTCAATCACAATAAAAAAAATAGTTCTCGAGAAAATGATCTTGAGTTACTATTCTTATACTTCTTGTTTGATCTCTTATACTTGCTAGTGTACAATTTAGATCATAAATTAAGTTTTTGTTGTCGTTGCTGAGAATCGATGCAATTGTGTTATACTTTAGTATAAATTACAGTTCTTATGTCTTTAAATTGTGCGATTTTGAATTTGCATGACCAGTTGGAGGAGAACTACCAACGTTAAACTCGTTTGATCGTACTCAGATGCACAAATATTTTCGATGCATCAATCACTTCATAGCATAAGTTCTAATAACAATAATAATAACAACAACATGAATAACGATAATAATACCAGATTTGGAGATAATGACACATGCAATAATAACAACCATCATAGAGGAAGTGGGAGGTCCTCACACGATTATTTACAATCTGAATGGTATTTCGTTTGAATACCAGATACTTAAAAATTAAATCTAGAGTAGTTCAATTCTTACCTAAATTCTATGGGATGGACGCGAAGAACTTGTATTTCACCTTTGAGAATTCGAAAAGTTTTGCTCTACTATTAATCTTCTAAATATTACTGCAGAGCAACTAAAACTTGAACTCTTTCTGATCTCCCTAAAAAATAAAACAAAGACATAGCTACACTTATTACGTCCTAATTCAATAAGAAAATGGGATGAGATGCATAAAGAATTATTAAAAAAAAACTCTTTTCTTCACATCGAGCTAATTATATGTGAAAGTATATTATCAACTTTCATCAAAAAGAAGATGAATGTTTGTTTAAGTGTTGGGACAGATTCAAAGATTTTCTACTCTCATGTCCGCACTATGGCTTCAAAATATGAAGGACCGTAAGTTCCTTCTATCAAGGCTAAATACTATAACTAGGCAATTCATAGAAACTATATGTAGTGGTAAATTTTTGAGCAAGAATGCTGATGAAGCAATTGAATACCTTGACTCACTTGCTGAGAATTCACAAGACTGAGAGACGGAGGATACTTAAGAAAGAAACGGATTAGTAGAGAAGGCTCAAAATAGAGGTGGACTTATTAAATTGGGAAAAATCGAAGATATTGCTACATGATTACTCACGATCACAAAGAAATTTGAAGACTTGCTTACTAAGAAAACAAAAACTGTTAAGCAATAGAAGAAATTTCGGAATTTTGTGACATTTGTGAATTACAAGAACATGTAACTCGCAGTTGTCCAACTCTTCTTGCTTTCAAGAAAGTGCTTAATGAACAAGCTAATGCCTTTAATACTGTTTCTCAACTAGCAAATAATCCTTATTTACAAACTTATAACCTTGGTTAGAGGAACCATCCAAATTTTCAATGGAAGTAGAATTCTCAACAAAAATTTAACTAGCAAAATAAGCCATCCACTATCTGACACTGCAACAGTACGTCCAACCTTCTAATCAACTTTCGATGTACTAACCACCATCGAAGCAAAATCTAGAGGATAATAATATGCAGATATAACTGAGAATGGATCAAATGATCCAAGTGCAAAAACAATTTATCCAATCACAACAAACGATCAATAGTCATAATGCAATAGCCTTCAGTGATATATGATTTCAGATAAGCCACCTTACTTCCACTCTGCAAACTCAAGAGAAAGGTATGTTGCCAGTTTAACTGGAGGCCAGTACTTCAGGTAAAATCAAATGTATAAACTTATTACTTCTTCAGTTGATTATAATATACTTGAGATATCTGCTGTAATTAGTTTGCAAAGTGGAAAGATACTGATGAGCCCGTTTCAAAAAAGACATTGAAGATAAACAGTGTGATGATTCAGCACAACAATCTAAAGATTAGAAGCACAAAGAATCCACTTCCATGATTTACAAGCCTCCTATATCGTTTCCCCAACGTTTAAAAACTAAAAACATTCATCCATCTTATATTGATATTTTAGAAATTTTAAAATAGATGCATATCAATATCGCTCTGTTGGAAGCAATTAAGCTTCCTTATACAAAAAATTTCTGAAGAATTGTGTACAATTAAAAGATGTTACAATGAACACAAGAAGACATTTCTCACAGATCAGGTAAGTGAATTACTCCACTTTGAGATACATATTAAATATAAGGATCCTGGATGCCCAACTATTTCGTGTGTAATAGGTCAGCATAATATTGAGAAAGCTCTATTTGATTTTAGAGCTTGTGTAAACATCTTACTATATTCGATTTACAAGCAACTGGGTTTAGAAGAACTTAATCTATACCTGTTACACTACAATTGGCTAATAGGTCAGAAGGTATCCTTAACGTGTTGTTGAATTTGTTTTGGTGCAGAATGAAAATTTCTACTTTCCGGTAGACTTCATGGTTATCAACACTGCAGCTATAAAAAATTTATGTCTTCACATCCCTGTTATCCTTGGACATTCATTTTTAGCCAATGCTAATGTTGTTATCAATTGCATGATTGGTGTGGTGAAGTTATTGTTTAGTAATATGATTCTTGAGCTTAATATTTTCAATGTCTGCAAACAACTAAATATTGATATTGATGAATTACAGGACATTAATTATATTGAAGAAATTTGTGAAGAAAGAGACATTATATCATTGAATATCTTTGATCCATTGGAGCTTACATTGACAATGGATGATGATTTCCTTAAATGGCTCAATTCTGAAAACACCATTAAAATTATGAAATGTTTAACTGATGTTCATTGTTTAGTGTCACAGGATGGATTTCTAAAACGGAAGTATATGAAGAGTTACTACAAAGTACGAATCCAAGTCCCGATACTTGAGCTAAAACTGCTACCTGAGGATCTCAAGTATGCAGTCTTGGGACCTATGAAAATATTCTCAGTAGTCATCTCAGCGCATCTTGACAAGAATCAGGAAGAGCTGCTAGTTTTGACATTGTGAAAGTATAAGGGAGCTATAGAATGAAACATGGCAGACATCAAAACCCCTTATTTGCAAAATCGTATTGCTTTGGAAGATAAGGTAAATTCAACGAAGGCTTAACCCTTCCATGAAGGAAGTGATTAAAACAAGGTGTTGAAATTTCTTGATACTGGCATCATCCATTCAATAGTTGATAGTAAGTGGGCAAGTCCAATCCAAGTTGTTTCAATGAAAAGTAGGGTAATAATTGTTAAAAACAAGGATGATAAGATGATACCCACTTGTACAGTTACGAGTTGGCATATGTGTATTAGTTATGGAAAATTAAACCACGTAACACGAACTGCTATCATTTCTTGACCAAGTACTTGCGAGAGTTGCTAGGTACGAATTTTATTACTTTCTTAATAGTTATTCTGGTTATTATTAAATTGAAATTATTGTAGAGCATCAAGAAATGACTACTTTTACCTGTCCCTTTAGCACATTTATGTTTAGAAGAATATCATTTGGATTATGCAATGCACCCACAACATTTCAAGGTGTATGATTAATATCTTTAATGACATGGTTGAAGACTATATAGAGGTACTTATGGATGATTTCTCTGTATTTGGAGATAATTTTGAATCATGTTAGACTAATTTAGGAGTTGTACTAGACCGTTACCAACAGAATAATTTGTTTCTAAATTGGAAAAAAATGCCACGTTATGGTTATAAAAAATATTGTATTAAGTCATATTATTTCATCTAAAGGAATGAAAGTAGACAAGGCTAATCTTGAATCTATTTCCTAAATACCAATACCTAAAACTTTAACAATATACATTCATTCTTAGGACATGCAAGTTTTACAGAAGGTTCATAAAGGATTTTAATATTATTTCTAGACCTGTTTCTCGCCTGCTTGCACAAGATGTGCAGTTTGAATGGACGTAGGCTTGCCAAACAACTTTCGATACGCTTAAGGAGATACTCACTATAGCACCACTAATGCAGCTTTAAGATTGGTCACTACCATTTGAAATTATGTATGATGCGATTGATTATGCAATTGGATAGTACTGGGGCAATGAAGAGACAAAAAGCCCTATGTGCTTTACTATGCTAGTAAGACCCTCAATAATGCATAGACGAATTATATGGCAACAGAAAAAAATCTTCTACCTGTAGTCTTTGATCTAGATAAATTTTGTTTATATATTTTGGGCTCATATGTGGTTTTTACAGATCATGGACACTCAAGTATCTCTTATCAAAGAAGGATACATATCCGATGAATACTGCTGCTCCAAAATTTCGATCTCGAAATCTAAGATAAAAAGAGAGTGGATCATGTGGTGGCCGACCACCTCTCTCATCTAATATTTGATAAAGATAAGCTATCAATTTGGAACTCATTATCAGATAAAAAGGGGTTGTCCTATGCTATTAGGACAACCCCATAGTACGCTGATATTATTAATTTTTTTTAGCAGGTGAAATGCTAAATCATTGGAGTACGCAAGATAAGCGACAATTCATATGTGAGGTATGCCATATTTTTATGATGACCGTTACCTATTTAAGTATTACCTGTATCAAATCATTAGGCGTTATGTGTAACACCCACTTTTTTCACGTTGGATTTTCAAATTTTATAATTTATTAAAAATAATATTTTATTTTAAAAACATATTTTGATCATATGACACCCACCCCATACCCAAATCAAATTGTCTAATCAAGTAATTACGATTGAGAAAACAAGTAGGATTAACTAAATTAGATTAATTCTTATCTAGAAAAAATTTAAGATAAGAATTTATTTGATTTTCTTTAACTAATTAGATTCTAATTTGACTAGATATTGAATCTAAATAGAAATCAATCCAAATCCTAGTTGAGGTATAAAATATATTAGCCTAATTAATATATAATTCAACTCTCATCCAATTAATTAAATATAATTTAACTTTGATTCCTATACCTATTAGGATTCAGATTCAAATTTGTTTCCTATATCTTTTAGGATTCCTATTAAAATTTGATTTCCATATATGTTAGGATTCCTATTTAAATTTGGGTTCACAACTTTTGGGATTCCATCTTTAATTAGGATATTGAATCCGATTAGAATTCATATTAGACTTTCCTATTATTAGTAGGAATATGACTCTTAATTTTCTATAAATAGGCCCCTCAAATCCACTTTTTATAAATAAAAAAAGAGAAGTAAGAGAGTAAAATATGGGAGATAAGAAGAGAAATAGAGAAGAAATATAATAGGGTTCAACCAAGGAGAGTTTTTGAGAACCTTGTAGATTTCAAAGACTTCATCCGAAATCAAGGCCAAGGTGAGTCCTCTGACTCACTATAAACATGCTAATGATTATATTTTATTTTAATGTGAGTTTTATAACTCACTATAACATGCTACTGCTTATATTTTATCTTAAAGTGAGTTCAACTCACTCAAAAAACATACTATTAATTATACTTTATTTTCTATATTCTCTATTTTATTTTATTAAAGATTTAATTATATATGTGGAAACTTAATAAATACCAAACAAGATATGATAAAACATGATTGCTATAATATGTGATAGGTGATAGAATATTAATCACTAAACTGTTATATTATTTCTTAATGTTACTACTACTATTACTGAATATTAAATTTTATTAATGATCATAAATCCATATAATGAACTGAATTTACTGAAATGAACAACTGACACTGAACTTGATATGAAATTGACATACACTGGGTTTATGGGAGAAATTGAGGATCCATATGATTTGATAGCTGAACGTAACTGCGCCACTGTTTTCCATTTTTGGGAGGATCGGGATAGGCTCCGATCAAAATTGTCACTGTTTCCCATACGGGATGATTGGGATAGGCTCCGATCAAAACTACGCCATTGTTTTCCTTTTGGGAGGATCGGGATAGGCTCCGATCAACTTACTATTCCGTTTTTCCGGGGGTACATGGGAATACGTTTAGACTAGCCAAGTTCATATTTTTCTAAATTTTTAAATACCGTAATTAAAAGATATTAACTGAAAAATTAATAATAAACCATCTAATATGTTAAAATTTGAGATTTCTTACTTATTTTAATTATACTGACTTTTTTTTTTGTATTGCCGAGATATTTTCATTTCATATGTTTCTATTATATATATTTTTGGATCGCTTTACTAACGATTCTGATTATGCATGACCAGATGTAGATTATTACTTAGAGGGAGACTCGCCGGAGACAGAACATAATACAATATATTTTTAGAAGCAGACGAAACTAAAAGATTGACGGCCTTTCTAATTTATTATTTTTATTAAAGTTTATGTAAGAAGGAAAAATATTATTGTAATTGAAGAAATTATTTCTTATTTGTTGCCCATATTTTCGCTGTATGTGACTGTAATGTTTACTGAGACTTGTCGAGTTATCATTCAACGCCGAACGTTTCCAACTTTCCACACTACAAAAAGTTGGGCGTTACATTATGTTCGCAATAATGAGATCCAGAGTGTAATTGCTTTCTGTGTGAAACTTGTGGGGGGCATTTTTTGTCTAAAAATGACAGTCACCAAAATTCTGCAATGTCGATTTCACTAGCCCACGATATTTATAGACATGCATGAATAATGTGAATGCTGTCATGTTTGAAAATAGGGGCACTAACCTGGAAGAATAATATGCCTTTAACACCTATTCTTATAATTGAAATATTTGATTGTTAGAGCATTCACTTCATAGAACCGTTTCTTATTTCTAACGGATATACTATATCCTCATAGCAGTTGATTACATTTCTAAATGGGTAGAAGCCACTGCATAAAGAAATAATGATCAACAAACAATTATAAAATTTGCCAAGGAGAATATATTGTCCATATTTGGGGTTTCTAAAGGTATAATAAGCAATGGGGGTTCATGATTCTACAAAGCCTTTGAGAATTTGATAAAAAGGTATCATATCACACATAAAATTTTCGCATCATATCATCCACAGTCAAATAGACAAGTTGAATCAGTCAATAGAGAAATTAAGCAAATTATTGAGAAAATAGTTAATTTATCTTACAAAAATTGGTCGTTTATACTCGTTGATATTTTATGGGCTTACCTTATGGTATATAAGACACCCTTAGGTATGTCTCCACATAAAATAGTTTATAAAAAAGCTTGTCATTTACTGCAGAGATTGAATATAAGACATATTGGGCAATTAAAATAGTTAAATTAGACTTCAATTCTGTAGGCCTATTATAAAAGTTGCAAATAAATGAACTGGAAGAGATAAGATGTGATGCATATAACAATTCACGTATTTATAAGGAAAAGATGAAAATATGGCACGATCGACACATTTCACGCCGTATTTTTCATCCATCAAACAAAGTACTTCTGTTGGATTCACGACAACAATATATTTCCAGAAAAATTACATTCAATGATGGACTGGACCATTTGTTGTTAAGACTGTGTATCCACATTGCACAATTAATGTTCAAAACCCTAAGAATGGTCACACATTTAAGGTGAATGGGAATCGTCTGAAACACTACTTGGAATTTTCTAAGCACATAGAAGAATCCGACGATTTAATTGATCCTCTGACATCTCAATGATACGAGCTTGATGAAAACACATTGTATATTATGTACTAAAGATTTTTGTTTTGTTGCTGATTCACCGTGAGTAGCAAACCGAGGTAATATCTGAGCACTCTTTCTTGATTTTTTTACTTGTTTTTAATATATTTAATAGAAATATCAAATCATTTAGAACAATGTGTAATTTAAGTTTGGGGAGATGCTTATGAAATTAACTTTCTTTTTAATACTCGCGATGTTTTCAACAAAAATTCAAATATTTCAATTTTTTCAAAATTTTCTATTTTTTAAGTTTTTCTTTCAAAATATTTAATAAAAAAGAGTCATTTCAAAAATATTTTCTAACCATATTTTGGTTGCTAACTTTAGAATTAGGGACTAATAATTAGTTTTTAGAAACAATATTAGTCTAGAAATTAACAAAACTATATAAAAAATTGGCTTGACAATTCTTTCAATAGAGCATGGCTGTCGAAGCCGCTATCGATAGCTGTCGACTGTAGGATAGAGAAAACTCTATTCAAAAGCGGCTGTCGAAATTGCCATTCATGTAGCTGTCAATAGTGGCCTTAGTTATAAATAGCCCTATGAGTCTTTTCTCAAACACCAAATCCTTGCCCCTCCCTTCCACAGGAAACCAAAGAAAATTTTGTCCCTTTTGATAACGAAATTCTACCCCGCACAATTCTTTTCAAAACTTTACAAATCTCTAACCAAGTAAGTCTTCTTCTCTCCAATTTTTCTTGCGTTGTTTTCATAAAAAGTAGATTTTTGTCATAAAACCTAGATTTAGAACTTATGTGAACTAATTAGAGTAGATCAGAAATGGAAATTAACTTCTTAGTAGATTGGGGATAGCTTTGCTAATTTTTCATGAATTTTTAATGAATTTCTCTAATTATTTGATGAAATATGCTAATTTAAGGGTATAGATAAAAATCACACCTTTTTGGCATAAAAATTTATGGGTTGCTAGAATACACAATGAATATCAAATTCATGCATTAAAAATAAGATTAAGATGATGTTTGATAAATTTGGGGGAAAATTAAAAAATAAAAACATAATAATCATATATAATCAACAAATTTTGAGAAACAATAATAAAGAACATATCTTTACTATTATTTGCTAAAAAACTTTTTTGATACTATTTTTAGGATGCAACAGAGGAAGAAAACTATTTCAAAGAGACCAAGAGCAGAACCCTCAGGTTCATCTACTCCACATAGAACACATTATCAAAAAGATGGCAAGTAATAAGCTGATGAGATCCATATTTTGCATATTTATAGCTCTCATATTACATATTTTTGTATATAAATAATACTACTCCGGTATTTTTAGTGTATTTTTCAGTTTAGACCTATTCCTACAAGGAGATAGTATAAACTCAGAGACGGATTAGGAAATTAAGTTCAAAAAGAGCAAAAAGATAATAAAGCTATAAGAATACGAAGTTATAGAGAGCCAAAGTGGGATACAGTCTTGCAAATTAAAGGAACAAAGCCAGAGTTTCAAACAGAAGAAACCAGAAGCCAAGATTTCACTGGTTTGATGCCATTTGGCAGTAAGGAGGTGCCCACAGAGGCCGAGTTCTTTACGAGGTCTTCATTGTAATTTTGTAGCTACTCAATTGTAATAGAATTAGGATTTGGTGTTCTGAGGCCTATATAGTGGCCTATCCTTGTAATTTAGAGTTTCTTTTATGTATTTTTTAATTGAATTAAATTAGGATTTTGCCGAAGGAGTGACGGCCGCAATACCGCAGCTCCAAGATGACTCCTTACTATTCATTGCTTTCTATAGTAAGTAAAGTCTGTTAATTGCTTTTAAGATATATTTAATTGCTTTCTAGTGTAAATCTTTAATAATTTTCATAGAAAAATAGGATTTTTAATGTTTCTAATAATATAGAATCTTGATAATTAGCAGTATGAGTAACTAATTTGCATTAGCTTTAGAATATAGATGAAATTAGTTTAATAGATCTAACATGGATTTATCTTACCTTCTTCCTAAAAAGAAATAAAATTATGAATTTTCTATAAATAAAATAAAGATAGGACTTCGTAAATTATAAATCTTTATAGATTATACTTAATTCATATTTTGATAGTCTATACCTAGATGAGATTTAGAATTCATATTCTTTGTTTTTATTTATAGAATTATAAACAAGATTTTTCTATAAATAAATTGAAGAAAATAAACTTATAGATCTAATATCTTTAATATGTTATGCTTAAGTTTGGTCCTTTGATAACATATGTTTAGATTAGGATTGAAGTTTATTTCTTTACTTTTATTTATAAGATTATCTATTAGATATAATTTGTTTTAAAGAGAGATGTTCTCGTTGATGATATATACTTACACATCACTTGATAGGTCATAATTAGGGGCTCTTAATTAAAATCAAATTAAAAAGATCACCTTTTTAATGTGCTAATTGATTGTGCATGATTAAAAAGCTAAGAAGAAAGAGATTATTCATTGTTAAGCTATTATTCTAATAGATTCGAAATCCTAGGCTAACTTTAGGAAATTTAACTTAATCTTTTCAATATAAAATCTCATAGTTAACTTGATAGAACTAAACAATTAGCGAGATAGCAAAACACTTTATATTCTTGTGGGAACGACCTGTAAAACGTTACAACCGACACTGTACACTTACAATAGATTATTCACATTAGACGACTTCTGGTTCTAGCCCAAAGGGGAAGTTGACTGCGGGAAAATAAATGAGAACCTTTCATTCAGGGCACTGATGCAAGATACAAGTTCGGAGGAATACACATTGCAAAAGTATGCACCACCTTCCAAAGATATCGTTCATGAATTTTGTGCACATCTTCGGCCAGCAATGGGCAGCCAACATGTATATTCGATAGTCAAGGGCAGGGAGGTACCGTTTACAGGAGAAGAAATATTACGAACCATCCCCACTCTTGATGTACCTTGAGAAGAAATCTCATTCACTGGTAGGGTCAACGAGATACCGAGCTGCTCCCAATGATTTAGAGAGTTTTGCACCAATATCAGCAATTATGGTTTCGATGAGAGTTTTTT